>NW_019281145.1:0-67500 GCF_000648695.1 Onthophagus taurus
CTTGGTACTCAGTGTAAAATATTAATGAACGTCTCGGTTTGAAATGGTTACATTTCAAAAAGTAAAAAATAATCGCCGTAAAATAAGAAAAACCATAAACGAACTGCATATTAAAACGGTTAAATTACCGTGTAGTTTCCTTGCCTCGCCGTTTTATCAAGTAATATCGAGAGCATAATGGAACCTCGTGACGTTACTTAATTTTCCATTAACTAGTTTTAAGGGACCCAAACGTGTCGTTAAAGGGAGATCGAAAATTGCTTTTTCACCATGTCCCAAAAGATTTAATCTACAAGATCTATGATAAGATTTTATTTAAAAATACGAACTTAAATGGAGAAAATGAAGCAAAAGCGAACAATAAGATTTTTTTTGTTGGATCGGATGGTCCATTTTGCGATTCATTCTTTTTTTTTGCTTTTATAAGTAATAGTAGTGTCCTGAGGTGCAATTTTCCATCAAGAACGGCGGCTCGGGAAAATTCCTAGTTTTTTTCCCCATTTGCTTTCGTCGCGCTCTCAGCTCTTGATGGGGTGCAATTAAAAATACGAACGGGAATTACGGCATTCTCTCGTCTGACGACAAAGACGTCGACAAGAAAACGACGTCGCTCTGTGTGAAACGCTCTTTGATGAATATTACGACCTCATTTCCTACAACACCCCTTTACTTGCATATTCGAATATTTCTTATTTGAAATTCTTAAAAAATCTTTTTTTTTTGTTTTAGATGTAAGAAGTGTTGGAGGGATTAAGAAAAAACGATTTTTAGGTGAGTCAATTTTTGTTTTATTATTAGGGAATAGTGGGAGTTTGAAATTGTTGAATACTTGATGTAAGCCTACAATTACTCTGGGATTTGTGGCGTCGCGCCGCGTTGTGCCATAACTGATGTGGCATACGCCAGATGGTTTCGGATGTAACCAGATTCGCTTTGAAATTCCATGTTATAGTGTCGAGGAATCGTAAATCCTCGTCGGGTTAAGTCTGATTCTCGATTAGCAAATAAAGTTATTCTCGTGAATAATGTATATTTTAGCACAACTTTATAATTTTCTTTTTTAAACTGCCCTTTTCATCTAGTACTCAAAGTGTTCCACCAAACGTCGAGTTGCTCATAATAAAAGGAATAGGGAAATTGTAGTACGCCGAATGCAGTCAAATTAACGGACGAACGGCGCATTTACGCTCCAAGTTTTTAGCTTGCCAAGTTAAAGCTTTTCCGAGGCGTTATTGTCCCCTTTTCCCAGATGGCGCCTAATTTCCAATTTTATCATTCGTGGAACGGCGTACCTACTCCTGCCTTGTGAGTAAAAAAGCTAACGGGTTTTTCCACTTTTTCCTTCCACCTCTCTACTAACTTCAAGTTTACTCGGTTCTAGTAATTACGTTCGGTACGTTGAATCTGCAGACCTTGAAGATTTATTCTTTACCTTACCCCAGGGATATTTTTACCCTTTTTATAATCTACAAGTATCTAAACTCACTAATTTTTTTTATTTATTTTTACTAATAAGGAAAGAGTACACTGTCTTAATTAATTATCGTACCCGACGTCATCATTGCAAGTATGCAACCAATGTAATCAAAAATGGCTGACGAAGTTGACGCCACTTATAAGTGCTGCAAAAGTAAAGTGTTGAAAACTGTCGTGTGTGTTAATTGCGGCGAAGCTTACCACACGGGGTGTAAAGAGAGGCCTTGCAAAGAAGCCAAAACAACAAAATCGAGCTTAATAAAGTGCTGCGAAGCAGAAAAACATGAAGAAACAGATGTTATAAATAAAATCGAGACCCTATATAAACAACTAATAGAAATTCGTGCGAAAGAAGAAACTATTAATGCAAAGGATCTTCTTATTAAAGAATTGTATGGAAAAATCGAATCTCTGAATCATGAAAAGCGTAATAATAATATAAAAATGAAATATAAATAACATAACCTATAAAAAGAAGTTGCAAACGAACCTAAAAGAGGGCTCCGCAAGTACTGTAAACAAAACTGCGGTAAGTGTCATAACGTACCGCAATTACCTAAAATAGACAAAGAGAAAGAATAAATTTTTATACAACAAGTACAAAATGTCCTGCATGAACAGCAAATTAAAATGTTAGCTGAAAAAATAATAAATTTAGATAAAGACGGAGAATGGCAACAAGTTCCAAGACGATCGAACCGGGAAAACCAAAGACAAAAAAGGCTCAGGACAGCTGAGACCCCAGATGTCTGCTTTTAAGGTGCCGAAAAATTAAGGTGCCTTTAATAATCAATTAAAGCTAATTGTTAACTAATTGCGTCGCCTCCGGTGTGAGGCGGGAGGAGGTCTTTGTGTTCACCACCATCTTCCATGTTCTGCTAAGCTCCCAGCCATCATCCTCTCTGTTGACGTTATTTCTATGTAGGTGGAGCTCTATGGCTTCTCTTGTCAGTCGCTAGTGATATGTGTTGTCCCTAGCCAGTACCTTTGTTTGCTCGAAGTCTATTCGGTGTCCCTCTGCATGGCAATATTGCGCAACCGCCGACTGCTGGATCTTCTTCAACCTTACATCCCTTTCATGCTCCTTGATGCGGCACTCGACGTTACGTCCAGTTTGGCCAACGTAAACCTTCCCACAACTACACGATAGTCGGTAGACTCCCGTTCCTTTTAATGGCGTTAGTTTGTCCTGGGCTATCGGGAGTGTGCCTGGCAATTCGTTCCAAGCAAAACCGCCGAAATCCAACTTGACGGTTGGTAAAAGAAGGCACTTCAATCTATTAAAGAAAAGTCTGAAGTTGTCGTGTTACCAGCAGACAAAGGGAATGCCACCGTGGTTTTGGACAAAAAGAATATGACGACAAAATGATGAACCTACTGGAACCAGCCATCTACAGGAAGGACCCCACAGACAAAATCGTAAGAAAAATGAAGGACCTGATAAAATCCATAGGAATTCCAGCAGAACAGCAGAAAGGTTGTTTGTGCAGGCGCCGGTACCACCAAGAATTTATGGACTACCGAAGATTCATAAATCAGACGTCCCCCTCCGCCCTATCGTCAGTGCCATCAACTCTCCAATATACAAGTTGGCCAAAATCTTGCAAAGATTCTGCCCCCTTTCACAGGGAATACCGAATCGTATGTCAGGGATTCTACACACTTTGTGGAATCGGTAAAAGATATAAAGCTAGATGCTGAGGATATTTTGGTGAGTTTCGATGTGGAATCCCTTTTTACTAGGGTACCAGTTAAGGATGCTGTAGATGGTCCCCGCCAAAAGCTCATTCCGGAGGGATTACCAGAATACGTGCCAGATCTAATGAAGTACTGTTTATCAGTTTTATCACCGACGTATTTCAGTTGGAAGGGAGAATTATACGAGCAGTTCGAAGGGGTAGCCATGGGATCTCCATTATCGCCAGTTATAGCGAATTTCTATATGGAATTATTCGAAGAAGTCGCTTTGAAGAAGAGCCAGTGGAAACCAAAATTATGGCTTCAATATGTGGATGACACGTTTGTGATATGGCAACATGGTCAAAAACGGCTCCAAGAGTTCTTGGATCACTTGAACTCTCAACATCCCATGATTAAGTTTACCATGGAAACAGTAACTGCCAAAAAACTACCTTTCCTAGATGTGTTGGTCACCAGGATGACAAGTGGAGATATGGAACTTGGTGTATATCGGAAGAAGACCTATACCAACAGGTACTTGTAAGCATCATCATCTCCAACAGAAGAGGTCCGTGATCGGCACTTTATTTCAGCGAGCAGCGAGAATATGTGAAGAGATAACTTGAGGAAGGAGCAACACTTTCTACGAGGCGTACTGCAGAAGAACGGATACACGTTGAGGACATCAACCGGGCCATCAAGCAGCGATAGCAGAGGGAGGACGCGGTAAGTACAAAACCTCTTGGATTTATCTGTCTTCCCTAGAAGGTTGCAACATGGCATCCGAAACGTCAAACATTTTCTTAAAAGACGCACGGCAAAACCCGAAAGTTTCTAGTGTTAGTTTTAGTTCATAAGATTAAAAACTTTATAAACCAGATTTCTGGCCTACCAACGTTGCAATTCGTAGATTTGATTTTAAGAGACATTCTACTTTTATGAACACACAAGGTACACATTTTTTATAAATCGGGATTCAACTGTTCGAATATACAAGGGCTTTCAACAAAAATCAATCGTCTACAGTATAACATACAAAAATCAACCGACTATGACATACTATCCATAACAGAATATTGGTTAAAGGAATCGGAAGTTCAATCAGTACACATCCAAAATTATTCAGTTGCTGCTTACAGCTTAGAGAACCAACAATTAATGTACATGCACGCGTTATAATAATCGTAAAAGACTCCATTACTTTTCAAAATATCGATATCTCTACTTACAACAAAGAAAGATGTTTTGAGGTCTGCTCTGTAGCACTACCAAAATTTAGCAGCATAACAATTGGTATCTATCATCCTCCAACCGGTGACAAAAATGAGATGATTAAAAGGCTTGAAGATATACTAACACACATAACACAAACACATCGATGTAAGAATATATTTGTAATTGGAGATTATAACATCTGTATTAATGAAAAAGTACTATAAGAGACGATTTCCTGGCGGGAATGTCCGAGTTTGGATTACGTCCTATCTTTAACAGTCCTTCAAGAATTAATGGGAAACGCTGCGTAGACAATGTATTCACAGACTAATAATAAACTTGCATCTTGAAGATCACTTGGCACAGATTGCTACTTTCCAACTATCTTCTGAAGCAGAAAAACAAATACAAATAAAATGTAGAAAAATGAACACTAAAAACATGTTGACATTTAAAACCTTGACTTGCCTGGAAACTTGTCAAACATGAAACTGGAAATTCAGGAAAACGCAACAGAAAATTCAGCATTAAATGTCGAAGACCTTTTCTTCTCGCAAATCGAGGCTGTATCAAAACACTCTTCGACTAGCTGTGTTGATGCAATCAGTTTGGTCAACTCGGCAAGCTCCAAATCAATACCCTTTCGAAATCCGTATTGATTTGGGCAAAGCAAGTTATTTATCTCTATATAAGAAACCATTTTATCATACATTGCACGCTCAAACGCCTTGGAAAAAGCCGGCAGTACACTTATTGGCCTATAATTGGAGCAATCCGTAGTATCTTCTTTTTTCTGCACGGGCACCACGTTAGCTATTTTCAATATATCAGGGAACTGAGAATCAGCAAATACTAAATTTAGAACTCAAAAACGAAAAGTATGGAAAAGTCCTGGAAAAGGAGTTTTATTTAGTCCAAGAATATTGTGATTGTGTATAATTTTAACCGACTCATTTTCTAAATACAAGTTATTGTAATATCTTTTTTGACGTAATATTGTATCGTTTTTGTACTTTATTTAAATAAATATGAAAATGTCACAGTTTTCGTATGGCAATACGCAAATCGTGTTATTAGTTGCATACTTGCAATGATGACGTCGGGTATAATAATTAATTAACACACTGTATATAAAAGTAGAAGATATGAGTTAGGATAGGTTGAGTAAGATCTTTCCACATCTCTATTACATATTTACCTACACATAAATACGTACTACTTTTATAGAGTTAGATTTGACCTCGCGACATTTCCACTAAGATGAAGCGAGGTAGTTTTAAACGGAAGTGGTGGAACGACGTCAACGTCGAGGACAGTGTTACAGCTCGGGTAATTTCTGGTCGTTTGCAGCCCCGACCAGTTTCGGGGTAGCTGCTTTATGAGCTCCATAAGCTGCTGCTCCGGTTTCCGGTGAGCTTTGGTCATGGCATAAGGATCTCTTACTCGGTGGAAATCGTGAAGGTATTCCACCCAGCATAACGCATTGTTTGGGACTGTTTACTCGAGGCAATGGGTATCGATTTGTTAAACCGTCTCGACTACGCCATTTTCGAGGGGTTGGTGCAGTATTCGGAATTGTGAAAGAGAGAGGGGGAAAGGAAATTCAAATCGAATGCAAATAACTTTAGATAGAAACTTTTCAGACATCTCGAAATGTGTATGTTTAATAATGATGATGTAACTTAATCATGAGCACATCATTATAAATTCTTCGATAAACACAAGATGTCGTTGACGCTGCATTCCCACGTATTCGGAGCATTCCATGTGGTTATGGTGGTAAATGGCCCGTATAATATTGTAAAACGTGATGTTACGTAAAGACATTGCAAAGGAATTATTGTACAAGTTGTGAAACATTTTCGAATGGTATTCTAATGACCTAGGGTAAAAACTCGTCGTTAGTGAAAATGTATTTAGCGAGACGAGAGAAAATTACGACCCGAGGATATTAACTGGTGGAAGTTTCCCGTTTGTAGCATGGTAAACGAGTGGTTTTTAGGAAATAACGAGTTTTGTGATTTTCTTGGGTTACATTTTTAAAACATATGTACGAAACTTAAACTATTTCGAGATAGTTAACTTTCTGTAACTAACTTCTCGAACTCAACAACAATATTAGTCGAACAACTTTTGAACTAATTACTCATCCTGTGGGAGCACACTCAATTCAAACTTAACTTAAGCACTTCACTGGGTTTTCAATAATTTAACGGCGCATCTTTATCAACTCCGATGTACACGAGAAAATTAGATTTTCAAAGCGAATCTTTTGAGTATTGAAAAATCCAATGATAATAATTGGTTTCCCGATAAACATCAAGTCGCGTCAACGGGAAATTAGGCAATATCCCGTTGCGAATATCGTTATCGAAGCTTTTGCGATCTACGACCGGAACTTGATCCAATACTCGAAGTTATCTAAAATAAATTCAAATCAAATTGTATAAAAATATGATTTGCTACAAATTTATCTAAACGATTAAAACCAGCAAAGATATTAACAAAGGAGATAAACTCACTAAAATAAATCTACAGTCACCCTTTGAGTGTTTGGAATGCGTGAAGAATCGAAAAGGGATAATGAGGTGAGAACGTGAAATTCAACAGGGTTGCTATACCGCGAACATAGGTCCTTGGAACGTGACGATAATCAGTCTTTGCGCCCCATTCGTACTGTTCGTTAATTAAAAGTTGAAGAGGGTGAAATAACGACCCCTGGTCGGGTTTTCTCAAAACGAGGGCTAAATTTGCGTCGCGTGCGATCTTTACCCCTAATTAGTAAAGGGTAGTAACGAAATGTGACTTTTAATTTTTTCTCCTCCCCCCCCTTTACAGTTTTAATACCCATCATTAAGCACATTTTTTTTAATATGTACAAAACGCATGTTTCTTCATTCTTTATTTTATTAACATTAAAGTAATTTACAGCACAGGATAAACCCAATTAAAGCTGTGCCACTAAAAAATACAATAAGAAAGAGGAAAAGGACACAAAATACTTATAATAGTACCTTAAATAAAATATATCATATTGTGGATTCCATACAACAGTGCAGTAATTCAAAATGTTAAATACATACGTAAAATAGAGAGTCATTAATGAGTTAGTGTCCAACCACCAAATTGACGTGCTTATTGAATAATAGCTTACTATCAAACGTGACGCCAAAATCCCTTATAGAAGTAACCCTGTTCCCTCCAATGATGTAGTCAAAGCGTATAGGACCAGGCTTTTTTGTAAAAGTAATTGTGAAGCATTTGCTATAATAATTTATGGTGATGAAGTTCATCAAACAATATTGAGCAAGTTGACATAGATTTCGCTGAAGTGCAGAACAGTATCCAGGATTCGTGTGTCTAATCAGAAGATCTTTAGATCATCTGCATACATTAAACAGTTTTAAAACACTTAAAAAGTTTCACAGGCATCATACTCCTTAATAATATTGTATGCAAATGATCGCTCAAAAAGAGCTGTTTTGTGAGCAGGTATGGTAGTGGTGCTTTTATGTCTGAGGTTTAGATTATGTATGTCTGTCCTAAAAGTGATTTTATTATACAAGTAAGGTGGTGTTTTCGTGATAACTATTCTGAACTTTTTGAATGCGATGCAAATCAAATTCCATTAAACATGGTCCATACATGGCCGCACAATGCAAAAAGTTGGATAAAATCAACGCATCACATAGGTCGTATGCCTTCCTTATACAAGCAGTGACGTGAGTAGTGAAACGAAGATTAGAGTCAAACACCACTCCCAAATTTCTTGCCTCCTGAGACACCACCAATTACTCACCATTCAATGAAACATTGACATTATCAGCTGATAAATTGCCAAAGGTAACTATTGTTGATTGGGTTGCGTTGAGTATTAACACCAATTTAATGGAGTACTCCGAATATGCTAGAAGATCTGCGTTTAATTTTGTACATGACAAGGCAGCGTGCTCTCTTCGAAAAGTCAAATACAGCTAAATATCATCAGCGTACATGTGTACTGATGAGTGTTTAACACATTTGGGCAGTTGAGAGGTGTACAGAGTAAATAGTAGCGGAGCTAACGAAGATACACCAGTCTCCACGGGTAAGGAAGCCGACAATTCCTCTCCCAATCTCACCACTTGGACTCGGCCAGAAAGGAAGCTGTTTATAAGAGACACTGCCGACTTAGGTATACCAACATAATGCAAGAGGGATAACAGCATTCGGTGGTTGACTTTGTCAAAAGCCTTGCTGTAATCCAGGAGCACAACCACTCCACTCTGACATCGCGAGCCCTCAAGAGATCATCAATGTTTAATAAGGCAGTGGCACAACTATAACTAGGTCGAAAACCGGATTGAAACGGACGCAGCACATTGTGTTCATCCATATATGTACGCAGTTGAACCTCCATACACTTTTTCAATACTTTGGAAAGAACTGGAACAATACTGACTCGAAATTATAAGGATTCACATTTTTTCGTAAGGGCATTATAACAGCAGACTTCCAGGCATCGGTAAATACTGATTGCTCAAGGCAGGAGTTAACAATGTGCACAATGTATGGCAATAAGTTCGGAAGGCATTTTCTGATAAATATGATATTTACTTCATTGGCTCCAGCAGCTGTCGATTTGATTTCGTTTAATACACTTATTATTGTAGGGGTATCAATTATTTTAATAGAAAACCAGTCATGGGATTCAGCAAAAAGTGTATTTGTGTTATAAAATGTAAGTAAAGCAGTGTCTACACCAGTATGGCCGACAGATTTTAGGAAATGATCATTAATTTCATTCACATCATGCAAGTGTGCAGGAATAATTGGTTTGGACTTTTTCCCGTTGTTCAACCTATTTAACAGCTTCCAATTATTCTGCCCGTCCATATTTTTAAATGTGCTATTGAAATAAGCTTTTTTTTACGACGTATTACCGATGTAACTTAATTTCTCAAAGATTTGTAGTAATCCAAATGGGTGCATGTAGATTCAACAGTATCAACAGATGAGAGTTTATTTTTTGATTAATATAATTCATATGATAGATGTTATGAAGAAATAAACAAGCGAGATCACGCCATAAGTCGGAGTCATCCATGCCAGATATGAAGCGGACTTCAAGCCTGAAAAGACTATATCATATTGGATTAGGTTATGGTCTGAAATATCTAGAGAGCTGTTTATTCGGTTTGTACAACTTTCTGAATTGTTCGTAATTAAACAGTTAATCAGAGAAACCGAAGTGGTGGTGGTTCTAGTGGGTAGATTAATTACCTGATCAAGAGACAATTCGTCTAAGAGTATATTGAACCTCATTGTGGCTCTTCCATCAAAATCCACCATATTTATATTTATATCCCCTATACAATACAGGAAGTCAGAGACACCCTGCATATGACACAACACGGAACCCAGCTTGTCAAGGAAAGCAGACACATTTGAGCTTGGAGACCTATACACGCACCCGAAAGCAATAGTTCCAGACATGATTGACATACCTCAGATGCTGCGCTATGTATAATGCCACACCTCCCCCACGAGTGGCCCTATCTCGTCTCACAATGGTATAACCGGGTATTTCGATAGCTGCATTTGGAATATGTTTCGCTTATTCCAAATAAATCCCCATTCTCGATCACGATCCCACTCAAATCGTCAAAATGCGCCAATAGTGATCTGACATTGACATCGCCGAACCTGAAAGTTCCGCTTATGTAATAAGAAAAAAATGTCGAAAAAAAATATGTCATTAATATAAGTGTTGAAAAAGGAAGGTCCAAGAATGCTTCCCTGAAGGACGCCGGATGAGACTGACAACGTCTGAGAGAAAAAAGTCTCTAAGTCTAACCGACTGCGTCCTATCAGCCACAGAGGAAGCAAGCCATTATTGAATGCTGTAGGGTAAAGCAACATGTTCAATTTTTTTGGCAAAAGCAGATGATCCACTTTATCAAAAGCTTTACTAAAATCAGTGTAGACAAAGTCCACCTGACAGTTGTCATCAATAAACGTCAAGAAATTGTCAGTTACAACAAATTATGGCACATTTAAGCGAACAACAACGAATTAAAAACTTAATGATGTATTGGTACGGCGATAGAAAACGTTTTTTTTTTCTTATATAACCTGATGATATGATATATCTATCAAAATGTACAAAAAAACAATATTGGTTACCATAGCAACAAAACTAAGAAAAATACAAACAAAGAAATATAGTGCCATAATTAAGCAGGGAATTATTTAAAACATTATTCATTTAAATCACAAATGGCATATATACTAGTTATATTACACACTTTTGTTCCACCCTGTATAATAGTACCTATACGATATTATATAAGATGTCCAATTTTGTGCCAGAAAAATGTTATTTGCGGGAAACTTTACATTTCCTTTTCCATCTCAAGAAAAACGGTTCTGCCACTCACCAAATGCTCGTTGAAGCTTATGGCATTGATGCTCCTTCAATAAGAATCTGCCCAGAATTGGTCAAATCGGATAATTTTGACGTCAATAATAAAGATCATGATTACTGTGCATATGGTGAGATTTTCGCGGCATACTGCACCATGAGCTTGTCTAAACCGGCGAAATGCCAATCGCTATCAATATCAGGTAGTAGCGCAATAAAGATACCAAAATCGATAAAGGACACCATAAAAAACTTCAATTGGGAAGTGTTATCTCACCCTCCTTGTTTTCCAGACATCGCTCCATCGGATTATCATAATTTCAAATCAATGGCTCAATGGTTTTGCAAGATCACCAAGATATCCAAAATTGGTTGGATAAGTTGATCGCTTTGAAGTCGGCAAAATCCATAATCTATGGGAAAATGTTATTAGTAATTAGTAATGGAAACTGGAAGGATTTTTTTAGTGTCGTTTGTAATACAAATAATATTTTATCCACAAAATTTATTAACCGATTGAATATTTTCCATATGAATACATCGAGGGTGACTTTTTTTGTTATAATTTATTGTGAGGACGTTATTGCGCGGAAGCGCCAGTATTGTAGTTAGGGGAGCGTTTGAAATCGGGCCAGCGGAAAATGCAAAATTCCCAACTGGTTTCAACCCTTTTACTACGAGAATGCGCCTTATTTGAATACTGCGCATTCTTCGAATATGCCTCGGACGCGACTAAAATTACGAGTTCCTCCATTACAATTAAAATACTTTTCAACATTACCATTACACCCATATCAATTTCATTTTATATAAACGACTCAACCCCATAAAAAGAGCAACTACGCTGCTTAGAGAAAGTTTTGAGTTCGAAATTAACCCCAATGGACGTGGGCTTTGTCGTTGCTCTAACCTTCGGTTTTGCTCCTCGTAGTCGTTTCGTTTCCATTGTTGGAAAGCGTCGACTCCCACGGGAACATGCTGCGGCCTTCCCGATTAATCTACCATTCACAACAATCCTCGTTAACGTCCGTCTGGAAGACGACGACGACGTAGATTTGAATTCCCAAAGTGAAATTGGGACTTTTCACGATTTCGTTATCGTTAAACCACAGACGAACGAAAAGCCTCGTAAATATTGAATCAAAAGCTCCATTTTTGTTTTAGTTGATGTTAGTGTTATTTTTGTGTTAAAATGTTGGTTGTTATGTATACAACCGCGTGTGTATCTCGTCAGTCGTTAATGTTGGAGGGTGTTTACGTGACAAAATGAACACAGAGGACGCTGATACGGGGGCGTGTAACCCGTATCAGATGACACGGGGCGCCGTTACGTGTGAAAAATGCTCAACCAAAGTGTCACACCCTGGATGGGTTCGTTCGAAAAATGCAAACGACATCAATTTGTGTTATCATGACCTCGCCGTATTTTTAAAAAAGTCTTTTTCTGTTATCTTACAATTTAGTTGTAGACCCAAAAAATAAACAATAGTTATTTACGTAACTAGTTATGAAAAGACTAATTACACGAGTTAAACAAAATTAGCCGTTTCATAATGAGTTGAGTACAAAATGTTATCGTATTTTATGGAAAAGCAATTTTTGTGCAAAACTTGACCAAAATTTGTAGTTAGGTAATGGAATTCATTACATCACTAGTGATGTAATGAAATCATTACATCACTAGTTATAAAAAAAGTGATTAACGTCAGAAAGACATGTAAAATGTAATTTTCATTATTCGTATTAGATAATAGTATATTAAAAAACAAGTTTCGTAAGACACGTTTGAAATGCAGGAATTCAAGTTGAATTTTAATGAATGAGTGCTCAAAAATAAAATAAATGTTGACAATGTAGGGAAATAGGTATGTAGCAGTTGATAACACCGTAACACTTGAAAATAGAAATTTGAATTGACAAGTAGAAACTGTCAAAACACAAAATGTATTCACCTGAAAAAAATGTTTCATGTACACCTCCTAAAATAAGAGAAATTGCTCAGAGTTCAATGTCCTCATCATTGTGGATCTTGTATTCGATGCTAAGCACGTGTTTAAACATCCATAGACAAAAATTGTCACGTTGACAACTAGAAAAATTAATGACCCAATGTCACCAACTTGAACTGGTTCCATAAAATGTTACTAAAATCTCATTACAGCATCGGATGCTGTAAGGAGTCTCATTACAGCACCCGTTTGAGTACTGCAATAGCTTTCATTACCGTCGCGAATTACAAAAAATACTTTATGACTCATAAATAGTTAACCAAAAATTTTTGTATTTTTATAAAAAAAAATATAACTAAAAACTTGTAAGCGCATTTCACCCATTTTTCGTCATCTTATAATTAGCAGAAGATTAGATAATGTTGATAACAAAGTAAATACTGCTAATAGATGACCAGATACTGCTGACTGTGCTGCTGACGTCAGAAGAATATCTCCTACTAATAGAAGACCAGAAGTTTAGCTGCAGATAGCAGAAGATTAAATACTGTTGACGTAACTAAATACTGCTGAAATCGGATATATTAATAATGAAAAACTCTACTGCTAGTAGAAGACTAAATATTGCTAGTGAAAAACTAGATACTGCTGAAACAGAACTAAAAATTGCTAATGGCAGATAAGATACTGTTTGCAAAATACTAGATACCGCTGGCAGAGGATATATTGGTAATAGAACACTAGATACTGCTTGCAGAAGTAACTATTGTTGGCAGAATGCTGAATACTGCTAATAGAAGACTAGACACTGGTAAAAGAAAACTAGAAATTACTAATAAAAAGCTATCTACGGCTTCCAGAAGTCTAGCTTTTGCTGAAAGTGGGCTAAATACTGCTAATAAAAGACCAGATACTGCTGACTGTGCACTAAATATTGTTAATGGAAGACTATATATTGCCTCCAGAAGAATATCTCCTACTAATAGAAGACCAGAAGTCTAGCTACTGATGGCAGAAGATTAAATACTGTTAACATAACTAAATACTGCTAGCGAAGGACTATAGATATTGCTGAAAGAGAATATATTGATAATGAAAAACTCTACTGCTAGTAGAAGACTAAATATTGCTAGTGAAAAACTAGATACTGCTGAAACAGAACTAAAAATTGTTAATGACAGATAAGATACTGTTTGCAAAACACTAGATACCGCTGGCAGAGGATATATTGGCAATAGAACACTAGGCATGGGTGAAAGAAAACTAGAAATTACTGATAAAAAGCTATGTATGGCTTCCAGAAGTCTAGCTTTTGCTGAAAGTGGACTAAATACTGCTAATTGAAGACCAGATATGATCTATGCAACATCTAGCGCTGCATAACAATTAAAACTAAAAATTTTGACATATTTGTCAACTTCATAAAAAATCCTTTAAAATGAGTCCAAACTCGACATATTTAACTTTAATATTAATGGAAATAGAATCACTTCCGGTTTGAAACGTCAACATCAATTTTGACATATTTGTCATGTTCATTAAAAAACCTTTAAAATGAGTCCAAAGATGACGCACTTATCTCAAAAAACAAAAAAGTTAGAATAAAAAACATTAAACCCGAAGTTAGCAACAATGAAGATAGCAATTTAATTTTTAAATATTAATACCAACCTTAATTTTTTATTTTTTTTTTTATATTTTTGTTTTTGTGACAAATATTAAGACATTTTATAAAAATTAAGAATATGTCAAAATGACATTGACATTTCAAACCGGAAGTTGCTTATATCTCGAGTAATATTGGAATTAAACGTATCATGTTTGGACTCATTTTAAAGGATTTTTCACGACGATTACAAATATGTCAAAATTGACGTTGACATTCTTAACCGGAAGTTGACCATAACTTCATTAATATTGAAGATAAATATGTCGTGTTTGTACTCATTTTAAAGGATTTTTAATGAAGATTACAAATATGTCAAAATTGAGGTTGACATTTTAAACCTGAAGTTAGTTATCATATAATAGAAGTTTTATAACTGAAGTTAATCTAGTGTTAATTACTTTTCCGCACTTTCTTTTTAATTTTTAACGTGTTTTTGAGTCATTTCACATTGATTAAAAAAAAATTGTCGATTTTTAAGCCACGTGATAATAATTAATACATATTTCTTTTGTTAAAAAAGAGCATTTTTAAATTTTAACCTCTTTTTTTTAACTCTTTAAACTTTAATTTTGTAAATTACTAACTAATAATCTGATTTCGATTTTGATATAAAATATTTTTTAACAAAACAAAAAGAAATATCAGGAAACTTATTTGTAAAATTGATAAGAGATGTTAATCTATTTGTAGAATCTCTGAAGATGGCCAAGGGCCGAAACTAGTTAGACTTAAATTCTATATAAAACAAAAACCAGGTTAAAAGTACAAAATCAAACTCTAGATTATTTTCTTCAAAAATTTTTACACGAATCATCATTTTGTCTCTAGTTTTAGTGATTAAATTTATGCCACGACTTATAGAAACACCCTGTATAATCGTAAAACGTACCAAGCGGCTTCTGTGCTTGTGATAGCTGTCATTAGTGTTCTGTGATAGAAATGGACAAGCACCAAGCAATTTTCAATAGTTTGAGCCTGTCTATTTCGAGAAGTCTTATATTTTTAGAGAGATGAAAAGGAAAATCCCGTTTTTCTTCTAACGCGGTCCAATTATGCAAATTACGCTAGTTAAACAAAATTAGCCGTTTCATAACGTGTTAAGTACAAAATTTTATCTAATTCCATTGAAAAAGCAATTTTTGTTCAAAACTTGACTTATTCTATTAGTTCAGATGTCAATTTATCAATTTCTAGTTAGGTAATGGAATTCATTACATCACTAGTGATAAAAAAGAGACGTTACATAACGTCAGAAAGACATATGAAATGTAATTTGCATAATGGAATTAAAAAATACTTTATGATCCATAAATAGTTAACCAAAAAATTTTTTTCGGTTACCCAGGACGTCAAAGCTCGACGAGTTTTTTGCCACAACGAAAAAAAAATTATGAATGGAAGCTACGTAAGCACCCCCACTTGCTGCCTGGCTCAAAAGCAGCGACGTTCGCGTACATAAGCTAGGGCGCGCAACTTTGTGAGCTTTCAGTGATACGGAAGCTTTCGGTCGAAGCGGTCGCCGCGCGAAACTCCGTGTTCAAAACGGACGTGCGAGCTTTCGGTGAATTAATAGGCATTTTAAGTTTAGCTTTAATCCGCATACATGGTGGCCACATAATTGTCCTCACCAAAACCGTGCTTTTAACAATAAAATTAAAGATCACACGGTTAAAATTAAAACGCAACACGTGCAGCAATTTTATCGTCGTCGTTTTAATAATTGTTGTCTGGTTTTGTAGGCTTCGAGTGGTAAGCGTAACCATAAGCTTTTTTTTTATGAAAAGCTTTCAAATTAATCCGTATGGAGCTTATGAAATGTTCAATGATAGAGCTTTTAATCCGAATGTTACGCGGTTTACGTTTTGTGTTATTGTATCAAATCCTTTTTGAGGATATTCAATGAATTTGTGGTTAAGTCTTAATTTTGTACACAAACCGATTTCAAAATTTTTGCAATCATCAGGCTATATTAAGTTATTATTTTTTGATTAATCCTTTTATCTCATAACACGTTTTTGATTAAACCCGAGAACAAAGCGAAGTAGGTCAGCTTGAATCTAAATATTTCCCTCAAAGCCGTATGGATTAATAGTTTAATTTTCTCTCCCGCACCAAAACTATATTTAACTTCCATTGTATTCGCGACATCGAAATATTCGGTGCGAAATATGTTGATTTCAAAAAAAATTGGATCCTATTTGGTGGGATCTCTTCAATGTTGCGGTTTTAATAGGACAGGAAAGGAGAGATTTCAATATTGGTCTATATCAATCACAGTCTGGACTAGCGGTGTAGAGCGATAAATTGTTACAACACCGGTGTCGTGTTCTCGTGTAAATCACTCTTAAACGTCGAGGGTATTAAATTTAAAACCGCGTTGAAAATTTTCGGAAACTGAAATAAATTGCTGCACGTGAAATTTTTTTCTAGGAAAATTATAAAATGTACTTTACGCTAAAAAGAAATTATTGAGTATCATTTATCGAAAAGGCGGCTCATTAATGTGTTTCTTGCCACCGTCTGCAAATGTGATGGACCCTCGTCGGCAAGATCACCTGGAGGAGGCCACTGCAAACAACGGTCTTTGTAACGGAGTGGCGAGTGAATGACGTGGAGTCAGTCGGTCTGTGATGCGCCTGTTAACTTGGAATTCACTGATCATGTTCGACATCGTGTTCGCATTCTTCCTGTTTTTGATCGGTGTCACCTGTCTCGTTTATTATTTACCCGGGAGAAGAACACCGGAACACGACGACCGACCATTACAGTGTTACGTCACCGTTTCTTCAGCAGACGTTCAACAATCTCCAGTTGACCACGTTTAATAACCATACAAAATGATTGTTTTCAGTAAGTAATCAAAAATGATATATGTACTACTAGACTAGTGAATTCTAAACATAAATCGTTCGTAGACATATATCGTCGTTTCGGAGACAAATCTCTAGGTATAAATATCTATCCAAGTTTGGAATGGTGGCCGTTAATATATATAAGAAAATCCAAGAGAAAAGATTTTCTTTTAGAGAGATAGTACCTAAATTTTCTAAACCAGTGATTCTTAAACTTTTCTAGTCTTTTTGCCTTATCACAACAACCTAGCGCTAAATAACAAATAAATCTAGAACTAACACTAGATCTAAAATTAGAAAGTTTTGGGTTTAGCCGTCCTTCTGTACACAACTAGTTTTTAATAATTTTGAACATCCTAGTATTGTTAGAAACATTTTGCACAACATGGATTTGCTATGAACCAAATTTCAATCGTTTAAACAAGTACTAAATGATTAATAACCACTTTTCAATCATTTAGACAAACTTTTAATGAGTACTAAATTGTGTTTCATTATTTAGACGGTTACCAACTTATTTTCATTCATTTGGGCATAGCTTGAAAGTAGTTCCCAATCATAAAGACATGTTTTCATTTCATCAATCACCAGTTATTTTTCAATCATTTTTAGCAACCTGATATTGTTAGGAGCCACGTCTGTGAAGTTAGCACCTCATTTTTTTAATTAACAAATAAAAGACAATAACTTCTTTCTTGCTTTTTTATATTAAATTTCCTCGGTACCGGTTTCGACTAAACAGTCATCCTCAGCCGAATCTACATATATGTTAAAAATATTTTACACAAAAAACTTAATTCTATAATTATTACACTTACGGTCGTCAAAAAACGTAACATAACCCTATTTTGGATTATTTTCACTAAAAAATGTTTTATGCAAGATTTATTTGAATATGATGTGCTCAATTTTTCATATTTAGATTTTATTCGACCGTAAGTGTAATAATTATAGAATTAAGTTTTTTGTGTAAAATATTTTTAACATATATGTAGATTCGGCTGAGGGTGACTGTTTAGTCGAAACCGGTACCGAGGAAATTTAATATAAAAAAGCAAGAAAGAAGTTATTGTCTTTTATTTCTTACTTATATAAAAATCTTGCAACATGGATTCTATCACATTCATTTTTTTAAAACTTCAAATTTGTCTTGAGTTCCTATTTCTCCAGTTCTCATTTACGAAATCTCAATGTGAACACTTGAAATTGTAAGCCATTTTCTGATAGGAGTTCTGGATAGCACCTCACAAGTTCTAAAAGACACTTTGATAAAATTTTTTGATACCTGCATTCGTTTAATAGTTATTGCAAATTTTGTGATCTCGTTTTGTGAACCCCAAAAAGTCGATATCGATTTTTTTGCCTATTTTTGCGGAACTATTATTAAAAATGGTAGAGAACTATAGAACTCAATGGGGTGCAATGGGAACTAAAGAAAAATTTGAAATTTCAAAAAAAGTGAGGTGCTAACTTCACAGACGTTTAGGAGCCAAATCTCAATCGTTTAGACAACCTTTCAACGACATTATGAGTATTTTGACAAATTTGAATTCAAATTTTTATTGAAACTATAATAAATAGGTATAGAAATGTTTATAGATAATTTGTGGAGAATTAAATTCCCTTTCGGATAGGCTAATAAAATATGGTTAATGAAAAATCAAAAATAACCTCTTACTTGCTTTTATTAATATGCTTCGATACTAGTTTCGAGGTATTACCTCATCTTCAGTCGAAAACTACAACATTATTTAATTAGAAAAACAAAAATACGTTAAAATAAAAAACTTACAGTCAAAGTTAATGATGTTCACAAGTGAAAAAATTAATACCAAAAGATATCTTAAGTTTAAACATGTTGAAAACGGAGAAAATCATAACATCAACATGTTTAAACTTAAGATATTTTTTGGTATTAATTTTCTCACTTGTGAACATCATTAACTTTAACTGTAAGTTTTTTATTTTTATTTTTTATTAATTACATACACCTTGCAACATGGATAACTACAATATTAATAAAATATGGGGCATTCCATTTAAACTTTTCGACTTTTTCCCCATCGAATGAATGGATAAACGGTAATTCAATTTTTGACCACTCAGTTACAACAAATGACAATCTATTTGACAACATGTGAAGAGTCCCAATTTAGAGCTTTTTTGAATGAACGTTGGATGGGATATGGGGTTTTAAAGAGCATGGCGAAATTTGCCAAAAAAAAACTTAAAATCAAAATAACTCGAAAACGAAAAACGCTACGTACCAATAACTTTTATAAAAGCCAATATATTTTTTTACGTACAATTAAAAGGTGTAATAAAAACTATAGCATTCCATTTAAAATAACGAAGTTTTGGTCTACTTCCGGTAGACCGGAAGTGGCAGACATCTTGAAAATATTTTAGATCGAAAGATCCGAACGAACAACCTATGCTACCAAAATTTCAAAACTGTACGAATAGTAAAACCTAAAATGTTCTAACGAACCAGTTACGTGAGACACCCCGTATGAACGTAAAAGAAAATTCGGAAAATGAAGAACCTGGTGAACTGCAAAGTGAGGAGGATGATGAGGAATCCGATTACGTTTAGTAATATATTTGTGTTTAATTCGTATTAGTAATTATTTTGTTTAAAATTGTGTTTGTTTTTGGATCAAATTTTAATTTTTATTAGATCATCCTGTATATTTTTTGCGGAAAACGTAGTAAAGTTGAAAATGTGTATTTGATCCACAGTTATTAAATGATTTCAGCATGAAAAACTATTATTGCAATGATTTTCGATTTTTGACACAGTTTCGGTTCAGTCTAGGCCACAGCGCGTAGGTAGGAAATAGTTCTCAACCATTTAAATAAGTTTTCAATGATTAACATCCAGTTTTTAGGTATTTTAAACAACATGGATTAGGTATGAACCAAATTTAAATCATTTAGACATGTTTTCAATGATTAGTAACTTATTTTTAATCATTTTGATCAACCTGACATAACTAGGAACCAGTTTACAATGATATACACAAGTTATCAGTGATTATCTGATAGTTTTTAAGCATGTAGACGAGCTTTCAAGGATTACCTATAAATTTTCAATCATTTTGAACAACCTGGCATAACTAAAAGCCAGCTCTCAATGATATTGCCAAGTTTTCAATGTTAATTATTCAGATTTCAATCATTTAGACAAAATTGTGTTTTATTATTTAGACAAGCTCGCAACGGTTACCAACTTATTTTCATTCATTTCGATCAATCTAGTATAGCTTGGAAGTAGCTTCCAATCATAAAGACATGTTTTCAATGATTACCAGTTATTTTTCAATCATTTTTATAATCTTTCAAGGATTGCCAATTAGTTTTTGAACAACCTGATATTCTTAGGAGCCAAATCTCAATCATTTAGACAAGTTTTCAACCACATTATGAGTATTTTGACAAGTTTCAATGATTATTGCTAATTTTCAATCTTTTTAAGTATTCTGACGTAGATAGAAAATAGTTCTCAACCGTTTAAATAAGTTTTCAATGATTTGTAAATTATTTTTAATCATTTTAATCATCCTGACATAGCTAGGAACCAGTTTCCAATGAGATACACAAGTTATCAGTGATAACCTGCTAGTTTTTAACCATTTAGACAAGCTTACAACGATTGTCTATCAATTTTCAATCAATTTGAACAACCTGGCATATCTAAAAACCAGCTCTTGATGATATAGTCAAGTTTTCAATGCTAATTATCCAGATTTCAATCATTTAGAGAATCTTTTAATGACTACCAAATTGTGTTTTATTATTTAGATAAGCTTGCAACGGTTACTAACTTATTTTCATTCATTTCGAACAACCTAGCATAACTTGAAAGAAGTTCCTAATCATAAAGACATGTTTTCAATGATTATCAGTTAGTTTTCAATCATTTTTACAATCTTTCAAGGATTGCCAATTAATTTTTAATCATTTTGAACAACCCAATATTGTTAGGAGCCAAATCTCATTCATTTAGACGAGGTTTCAACCACATTATGAGTATTTTGACGAGTTTCAATGATTATGACTAATTTTCAATCATTTTGGGTATCCTGACGTAGGTAGGAAATAGTTCTCAACCGTTTAAATAAGTTTTCAGTGATTAGTAACTTATTTTGAATCATTTTGATCAACCTGACATAGCTAGAAACCAGTTTCCAATGATATACACAAGTTATCAATGAGAACCTGCTAGTTTTTAAGCATGTATAGAAGCTTTCAAGGATTATTTATCAATTTTTAATCATTTTGAACAACCTGGCATAAGTAAAAACCAGCTTTCAATAATATCGCCAAGATTTCAATGTTAATTATCCAGATTTTAATCGTTTAGACAAGCTTTTGATGACCACCAAATTGTGTTTTATTATTTAGACAAGCTCGTAACGGTTACTAACTTATTTTCATTCATTTCGAACAACCTAGCATAGCTTGGAAGTAGTTTCCAATCATAAAGACATGTTTTCAATGATTACCAGTTAGTTTTTAATCATTTTTACAATATTTCAAGGATTGCCAATTAATTTTTAATCATTTTGAATAACCTGATATTGTTACGAGTCAAATCTCATACATTTAGACAAGCACATTATAAGTATTTTGACAAATTTCAATGATTATCACTAAATTTCAATCATTTTCAGTATCTTTCAATGATCACCAACTTATTTTCAATCATTTTGATCAACTTGGCATAGCTGAGTGATAACCTGCTACTTTTTAACCATTTAGACAAGCTTTCATGGATATATTATCTATCAATTTTCAATCATTTCAACAACCTGGCATAGCTAAAAACCAGCTCTCTTTATGTGTCCTTTGTGTGTCCATTTAGACACACTTTCAACAATTTCCAGCTCATTTTTAATCATTTCAAAGAATTTCGCTTAGCTAGGAACCACATCTTAATCATTTATACAATTTTTTAATGATAACCCAGCTATATTTCAAACATTTTCAACACCATTGTATTACTATAAAACACTTGGCAATGTTTTAGACAAGTTTGCAATAATTACCAAATAGTTAACAATCATTTTGAACATCTTTTAATTAACAGTTATGATCTAGTTTTTAAGTATTTAGACAAGTTTGCAATTATTTTGAATAACTTTCCATAGCTATAAGTTATTTTGCAACCATTTAGACAAGATTCCTTCTATTGCAATTTTTTGCCCGAAGATGAAAAAAACATGATTGTTTATATGCATAGCTTTTCGAAATCACTGTTCTAATTCTATTCGTTGTTATTTTTACGTACTAACATAAAATGATCGAGAATTCAAATAGTTAAAGTTAATACTGCCATTCCGACTCGGAACTAAAAACGTACCTACACGGGAATGGTTACGGGGATTCCTGAAAGTTCCAGGTATGAAAACTTCCTTAATAACGGATTCCTGGAATCTCATTTTTGTCGGTTTCTTCTTTTCCAATTTGCCTAGCGGCGGACGAAATTGCTCGTACCAGTTTTATTAATCTAAAATAAAGTGAAGAATTTCAATTAAACTGCTCTTATTAATCGAGTTTTTTTCGCAATTCCTTGTGATCGATTTGAATTTTAGTCATTGTTTTTAAAGACGCAAATTAAATGCATCTCGAAAATACTTAATGTCTACCCTTGTCCTGACGTTGGACAGCTGTGAAATAGGGGATGGTGAATTGGATTCCGCTTTGGCGTCCACTCGGAGAGGAACTTGAAAAATTTGCAACCGGTCGATATACCATAGCGGCAACTAACGCTATTGTGTGGGCTGTCCATTTCCATTTGAGATTATTCCCACCTCTCAGTGCTTTAGCACTTACGAGAAACGACCCGAATGCATTCGCATACACGAAAAAGCTTAAAATATTGTAGGTTCAAATTTTTATCACCACAAAATAAAATTCGTACTAAAAATATCCTTCGAGATTTTCTTAAATCCTTTTATCCGACACCTGACAAGCTTCCGAGCGGGAAACGACGAGTTCAGAGTTCATTTCATAGACACTCTGGATAAACGCGATATAGTAAATACACATCCTGTCGATCGGCTTTGAAGTGTAGAAAATCCCGCGAAAATAAAGAAGAAAATAAATATTAGAGGAGGAAGGTTGCGTTATTGCGGTAAATGTAAAGTTTGCGACAAGTTTTCGGCGTCGTAAATTCTCGTTGATAACATCGTAGTCGCCTACAATGGTTCTTGTAATGGTCGTTCAAGTTTTGCGGTTGTTGTTTGACTGTACTTGGTACTATTCTATAATAAGGGGTAGTTTTTGTTTATAATCTTAAGATATTAAGAATCTTATTTCCTTCTTAAGTCCATTTTTATTTCGTTATTCCAGTAACATTGATATCTTCGAAAATATACAAGGTGACACGGGACCCTGTATATTTTCTTCACCCTGTATAATCTTCCGCAATAGATTTGACACGGAAAGAGAAATAAACTTATAACGCTATTAAACGACTTTAATAATGTATCCTACAACCGTATAATACTGTGATGCGGAAGATACGGGACACCCCGTATAAATTTAATGATTTGGTTCAAATTCGCCTGATGATGAATATATTATTCGAAACCGGTACAGAGATCCGATTTCGTGATTTAATTAAGCAACGCTTTCAACATGGATTTTAATATTTATATAATCAATAAATTAATTAAAATTTAATTAAATTAAATAATAGACATAAAATTTTTAGTGCAACACAATAACACGGTGAAGAAAAGAGAAAAGTGCACGTTTCATAAAAAATACATTAAAATTATTTTAAATTACAGCGTAATTTATCTAAATAAAGGAAGGGTTGAAATATTTTTAACTCTTTGTATGATTTTAAGTTAATTATTACTGGAGTTAATTAAAGTTTAAAGTGAAACGTGTACGAGAGAAAAATCAAGAAGTGTGTGTAATTAAAACAAGTATCTTGAATAAATTCGTAATCTTTCTCATCTTTTTATCATGATGATAACAAGAATAAACATAAATGAACATATAAACGTAGAGAAAGAGAAGATATTAGCAGACGATTTAAGTGCAAGTATTGAAATGAAAAAAGAAAATGTATCAGGTGAAGATGAAATAAGAAATGATAGTGGAGAAGAAAGTGATATAAGAAAGAGTAAAAGAGTAAAAAGATTACCAGCATGGCAAAAAGATTATGAGATATACAGGGAATATCTAAATTGATGCGAAAGACTCGCATCAAAAGAATCATCATCGAAAGAATGTTATTAGAAGGGACTATAACTTAGAGGAGAAGTGATTTTGACCAAACAGACCATCCTTAATTTTCGTTAAAAGATCACCCCTTAAAATCTTTCGCATCAATTTAGATTCACCCTGTATATGGCATATGATGCAATGAATTATATAGAGGAAGTTCCAAAGGACTATGAAGGCATAGAGAAATGTATGTAATGTAGACCATGTATTATTGGTTAAAAGTAATGGAAAGAGAAATTGATTTGAAATAGAAAAACCAAACTAAAAAACAAATGGAAGAAAATATAGAAGAACAATGTAAAGTTGAACTTGTAGTCAAAAGTTGTGGCCAAAGAATTATGAAGAAATTTATTCATCTGTCATCGATAAAAACAGTACTAACAACAGAAAATCTTAAATGAAGATTTAAAACTTTTAGACAAGTTTTTAGTGATTACAGACTTATTTTTAATCATTTTAATCAACCTGACATAGCTAGGAACCAATTTCCAATGATATACACTAGTTATCAGTGATAGCCTGCTAGTTTTTAACCATTTAGACAAGCTTTCAAGGATAATCTATCAATTTTCAACCATTTTGAACAACCTGGTATAGGTAAAAACCAGCTCTCAATGATATCGCCAAGTTTTCAATGTTAATTATCCAGATTTCAATCATTTAGAGAAACTTTTAATGAGTACCAAATTGTGTTTTATTATTTAGACAAGCTTGCAACGGTTAGCAACTTATTTTCATTCATTTCGAACAACCTAGCAAAGCTTGGAAATAGTTTTCAATCATTTTTACAATTTTTCAAGTATTGCTACTTAATTTTTAATCATTTTGAACAACCTGATATTGTAAGGGGCCCAATCTCAATCATTTAGACAAATTTTTAACCACATTATGAGTATTTTGACAAATTTCAATGATTATTACCAATTTTCAATCTTTTTGAGTATCCTGACGGAGGTAACAAATAGTTCTTAATAAGTTATCAATGATTAACATCCAGTTTTTAGGTATTTTAAACAACATGGATTAGGTATGAACCAGATTTAAAACATTTAGACAAGTTTTCAATGATTACGAACTTATTTTTAATCATTTTGATCAACCTGATATAGCTAGGAACCAGTTTTCAATGATATACACAAGTTATCAGTGATAACCTGCTAATTTTTTACCATTTAGACAAGCTTTCAAAGATTATCTATCAATTTTTAATCATTTTGAACAACCTGGCATAGCTAGAAACCAACTCTCAATGATATCGCCATGTTTTCAATGATAATCGACCAATTTTTAATCATTTAGACACACTTTCAATAATTTCCAGCTTGTTTTTAATCATTTCAAAAAATTGCGCTTAGCTAGGAGCCAGATCTTAATCATTTATATAATTTTTCAATGACTCAGCCAGATTTCAAACATTTTGAACATCCTGGTATTACTATGAAACATTTGTCAATCTTTTAGACAAGTTTGCAATAATTACCAAATTGTTAACAATCATTTTGAACAACTTTTAATAGTTATGACCCAGTTTTTAATTATTTAGATACATTTGCAATGATTACCAACTAGTTTGTAATTATTTTGAATAACTTGGCATAGCGATAAGTTATTTTGCAATCATTTAGACAAGATTCCTTCTAACTATTGCCATTTAGTACTAACAATTGGAAATTAATATGGATTTGTATTTAGACAGTTACATATAAAAATCGTCGAAACTTACCAGCACATCATAGGGATCTAACTTCATACTTTTGATTGATTCCACAAAATGCATAGTATCTCTGACATATGATTTTGTTTTATTTCTAAAAGAGAACAGAATCTTGGCAAGGAGCTTTGTCGACTGATACGTTGGAGAATTTGTGGCATTGACAATATTTGGTTTATGGATTTTAGGTAGTCTTTTTAGGTATAGTGTGAATTATTGGTGATACTGAGGCTTGTACAAGCAAACAGGAATTTGTGTAGATTTCATTTAGATTAGATAGATTTTTTTAATTTTTTTGTAGGTGACTGGATCCAAAATCCTCGTCATCTTATCGTTGTATTCCTTTTTGTTCATGATAAGTAATAAAAAATTTTGTCATTTCACTAAATGATGCAAATAGGTTAATTTATCAAAAAAAAATAAATAAATAAGTAAGTCAATTTTCGCACGTCATATGGCGGTTGGATGGTAACTAACGGTAACCAACCCGTAACCAAGCAACGCAATCGGTTTGACCCAAAACATTTCAACTGTTGATCGTGACATTCCTTTTTAACTGTTTTACCCAACCCTAAAAACTCAAAAGTTCCTAAGTCCCCAGAGATTAGATACGTTCCTTAACATCAACTATGCTCTATTTTTTAATTCGGAGGAGTAAACTGAAAAGTCACGTTGTGTAATTTTTCATAGGTATTTTTTGGCGGGAGTTTTAAAACCAGAGAGGATTTTAAGTAAACTGTAGTTACAATAAAAACCAGAGCGTACCTACTTACTTTGTCCCACATAAATACAATATAATTTGACATTACACTAAAATCTCGATATAATGGATCAGGGAGTACCTACTTACTTTGTCTCACATAAAATGTAACATGTTAATATACAGGGTGTGTCAAATATCTGGAATATAACCAATAACTTCGTCATTTGTGGTTGTAAAGAAAAATGTTTCAAATAAAAAATTCCTTACTAATTGTTGCGCATTTTTTGCGCATTTAAAGCTATCAACGGCGTTATTTCGGCACCTTCTTTGATTGTAATTTGCTGATTTAAGACGCAAGTATCGCTAAAAAATACGCCACAATTACTAAGGAATTTTTTATTTGAAACTTTTTTCTTTAAAACCACAAATGACGAAGTTATTGGCTATATTCCAGACATTTGACCCACCCTGTATGAAATTTGACGTTACACTAAAACCTTGATATAACGGATTAATACGGGGAAGGCAGTGTTCGTTAAAGCTCAATAAAAATATACAATAATTTAGCTCTGAATAACAAATAAAACTAGACTAATACTAGCACTAGAACTAACACTAGAACTAGAAATATTCCTGTTGAAATCTATGTTGCAAGTTTTGTATAAATATCAAAATGGTAAATAAATAAAACTTCTTTTCTTGCAATTATTTTCTTTATTTTAACAGTACCAGTTTCGATTAGTCACACCTAAGTAGTCATCTGCGTTATATAGTTCGTTATATTATATTTTTAAAGTGTAACTTTATACAGGGTGTCTCACGTAATTGGTTTGTTAGAACTTTTTCCGGTTTCACTATTCGTAGAGATTTTAAATTTTGGTAGCATGGGTTGTTCATTCGGCACTTTCGATCTAAAATATTTTCAAGATGGCCGCTACTTCCGGTCTACCGCAAGTAGACCATAACTTCGCTATTTTAAATGGAATGCTATACTTTTTATTACACCGTTTAATTGTATGTAAAAAATAGGTTGACTTTGATAAAAGTTATTAGTACTTAGCGTTTTTCGTTTTCGAGTTATTTTGGTTTTAAGCTTTTTTTGGGAAATTTCAACATGCTCTTTAAAACTCCATATCTCAGCCAACGTTCATTCAAAAAAGATCTACTTTGCCACCATTACTCTTCAGATGTTGTCAAATAGATTGTCATTTGTTGTATCGGAGTATCTTATACAGGCTGGTCAAAAATTGAATTACTGTTTCTCCATATTCAAAGGCGAGAAAGTCGAAAATTTTAAATGGAACGCCCCATATTTTTTTAGCCTATCAGGAAGACAATTTAATTCTCTACAAATTACCTATAAACATTCCCATACCTATTTATTGTAGTTTGCCTCATATTGCGAAATTTATTAAAACATGCACGAAATGCAGGTTTTTTTATTAGAAAGCTATGGAAGCTATGGTTTTTGGTCTATGTTTGTATTATTGTTGCCATTAGTTACATTTGACGACGGGTGTAAGTTATTGAACATCATGGTAAATTATTCCAACGCCGATATTTGAAATTTATTTTGTATTGATGTAATAAACTTTCCTAACAAATGCCTAACAAACCTAACGCCCATCACGAGACGAGGAAAAATTTCACAAAATTGATAAAGAATTTAATAGTTCTGGATATATCGAGACCAAAAGAAATCGCATATTTCCGGTCACCAGTGATGACGACAACGAAATAAATAATTTAACGTATTTTATTACATTTCCAAATCTAATTTATATTATAAATGTATATTTTAATTCAAATCTAATTTTTGTCATTAACTTTTTGTTTTAATAGTTTCATTTATTTGATCTTCTGTTTGTTATTTTTGGTAAGTAAATTACTAGCTTTTACTTACCAAAAATTAGAAAAAAAAAAAGGATTATCAATCGTCGTAGTTCATAGTACAAATAATAATAGAAATAAGTGAGACACCCTGTATTTTAAAGTGTTTTCTTCGTTTGTTTTATTCCTTGTGATAACAATTTTAATATAAACATTTTTATTGATCGTAAGTTCAAAAAGAATTTTAAAAAATCTTTAATTATTGAATATAATTTGTAGATTCGGCTGAAGATGACTAGGTATGACTAGTCGAAACCGGTACCTTTAAAATAAAGAAATTAATTGCAAGAAAGGAAGTTGTATTTATTCACTATTTTCATAGAAACATTCCGTTTAGCTGTACTTCTCTTAAGAAAGCTGGTAGCTAGCGCTAGTTAGCATAAGATATCACTATGTTGTATATTTTTTTGTTTTACAGAAAATCAGTAAGGTGTCAGTTCTAGTTTTACACTAGCAGTGTACTAGAACTAACACAAGACCTAGAACTAGAATCATTCGGATTTAGCCGTCTTGAGAGACGTGCGGCTAAACCCGAATGGTTCTAGATCTAGGTCTAGTGTTAGTTCTAGTTCTAATTGTTATTCAATCCTAGATTGTTGTATATTTTTATTGAAGTCTTAAGAGACGCTCGGCTAAACCCGAATGTTTCTACAGTGTGTTAATTAATGATCGTACCCGACGTCATCATTGCAAGTATGCAACCAATATCACAGTGTAATACGCAAATCGCGTATACTGTGATATTGGTTGCATACTTGCAATGATGACGTTGGGTACGATAATTAATTAACACCTCGTACTTCTAGATCTAGTGTTAGTTCTAATAATAGTATAAGTTAAATTAACATAGGCCATAAAAGACTTGGTACTTTAATTATTTTTTCGTTTTCAAATTGAATTAGATCGCTTCTAAGTTCGTTTACACGAATCCTTAAAGGCGGGAACTATAAATTTGCATAACAACTTGAATGTCCTACATAAATATTGGGGCGTGTTCGTGTTCCGGTGTACTTAGTACAACTGTAAATAACAACTTCCCCTTTATTGGAAATGCCAGAAGTGGTTTTAGTTGAAATTTCACAAAATTTCTTGGATAAAAGCAACTAATTTGTGATTAAACATCAGTTAAATTTGCATAAATCCCGTTTTAATTCCACTCTTTTAAATAAACATTAAATAGCATAAATTAACGCTAATATAAATGGAATTATTTCGAGCCATCGATAATGAAAAACTCGAAATTTCACGTGAAATTGGATTTCACGGGGGTATTTCATTACTTGATATCTCAAATGAAATTTGATTCGATTTAACGTAACCTGTTATCGTCGTATAACAGACGATGTAAAGGAATTGTTGATGTTTTCGCCTTCTAAAAGCTTCGCGGAAAAGCTTTCGCGCCTCGGTAAACATTCGCGTCACGAAAATTCTGCTTAGATTCGACCGGAATTAATTAAAAGCTCGCCTCATATTATGTAGATTACGCGCCCTCTGCACAGAGCTTTAGCTTCAGTTTGAGGGGCGAAAACCAGATATTTTCTCCTTCCCCTCGGATGATTTATGAGGTTTACTCTTATTACTTTTATGGGAATTAACCGACGCCGCTTTTCGGATAACACACAAACCAGTAAGGAAGATGCGGAAAGCTTCGATTAATCACAGCAGAAAGGGAGTCACTTTTCGGACATGTATAAACCCATAAAATAACACATAAACTCCCGGAAAGTTTAATTATCTAAGGATTTTGTTTCATACAAAACTGTCCACGTCAAATTAAATCCCTATTTTCATTTCAATTAAACAACATAAAATAAATTTTATTTTTAACTGAAAACAAAAAATAATAAAAAATTATTCGTGTAAAGCTCGAAGGAGTTGTAGGTGTCGTAAGAGCGAAAGCTCATAGCTTCGTCTAAAGTTTCGAGGGTTGCAGTTGTAAATTTAGAACTCTTAATCTGTCGTAATCAACTCCGAAGTTCCGTAAAACTGCAAATCCCCTGCAGTTTCGTAATTGCCCCGACGAGAACTTATCCATTCTATTTTGAAAACGTTCTTCCACGAGATCCTTTTAAATTATTCACGGATTCCACAAATTTTATTCTACCATTTAACGTTTTAGAGAAATGAAACGAAAGTAAAAAAGGGGTGAATACCAAAAACCCTTCACGCAAAACAACCCTTATCGCGTATACACAAAACAACCCACAAAAAAAAACATGTTTCCAACGATAACACAGGATAAATGAGTTATGATTTTCAAAAAGAACCACTTCAAATTGTTTCAAATATTCAAAATACCAATTTTAGTTTTAGTATTCGGGTAATTTGGAATTCCGTATTGATCGTTTACTAAATCGATTAGATTTCTCGCATTTCTTCTTGTGTGTGGAAAAACGAATTAGTTCCGAGTAAATATTAGTTTTTCATTTTCACTCGAGTTAGGTGCAGATTAAATTTTGCTCTCCACTTATTTAATATAAATTGTCGAATAAGTTCTAAAGTGAATTAATGTTTCAACTCAAATTTCTTGAAACGTACGTAAGATTTATTAAACGTCACGACAACGAGATAGATGTATGACATATTCACCTCAAAAATGGGGAAATTCTTGTATTTCCAATTTTATTTCTTTTACCAGCGGGTTTATCAATCATTTAAACGAATTCTAAGACAGTTTCTTCTAAAATATTATGTTTTACGTAACATTAAATTAAAATTAATTGTTTTGGTAAGAATTTTAACGCGACTATACTCTATTTTTTAATTCGGAGGAGTTTTTTAATTCGAAAGGTTGCTATTGGTCAGTTTTAAACAAAAATTACACTAGGAAAATTTAAGATGTTGCCGGCCTAGAAACATTATCAAATGTCTCGAATATAGCCAATAACTTCGCCATTTGTTGTTTTAAATAAAAATGTTTCAAATAAAAAATTCCTTATTAATTGTGGCGCATTTTTTGGCGATACTTGTTTACATTGTTCTTTGTTTTGTTGCTATGGCAACCAACATTGTTTTTTAAATGGGATGCATATGTTTTTTTTGCACATTTTAACCTCGACGAACGCGATGAACATATCAAATCATACGGTTGTATTAAAAAAAAATCGAGAAAAATGCGTTTTTCGGACACTCACTGGAAATGACCTATATTTCCTTATTACAAATCGTAAAGAAAAGTATCTCATTTCTTTATAGCAACCAAATAAACAGTTAATTATTTATTAGAATAAATATTAAACGTACAATTATTAAGGTTAGAGAAGCTTATACTTGATGTACACTGTTGTAACTGTAAATCACCACATGTTAATGACGATTTTGATAACACCTCCTGATGAATCACTACTTTATTTTTTTTGTTTGGTTGCTGTAGTGAGGGAAACGTCAGAAACGTCAATTTGATTCTCCAGCTCGTCGTGTACTTTTTAAATAATTTCTTATAAAATGTAGGTGGTAATTCATTTAAATTGAGTGTCCGAAAAAACTTCATGTGTTATTCTTAAAGAAAAGTAACTTCTTCTTTACTCATCGCGTTTACAATTCGCGATTCCTAAAGAAAAAAGTATACTTTCTTTACTTATAATACAAATAACTATTTTTGAAAGTCTTAAATAACGCCGTTGACAGCTTTAAATGTAAAAAAATTGATATGGCGCAATTGAAGTCAAAAATGAAATAAATTAATAATTAATGAATAAATTATGAACCACTGTTTGAATAAAACTTACTTAATCCCTTGCGATCTGTAAATAACCTTTTAAAGTATTTGTTAAATAAATTAATAATTACATAAATTTTATTATAAATTAATATTAACGATTTTTCGCTGCTTAACCTTTCCTAAATTTGACAATGTTTGATATATAACCTCCATTACTAACCTAACATACATTTAAATGTATGTGGTGAAGTAATCTAAGTCGTACGTCCATATCTTGATTCATACCATTTTTAAGCGATCTGTCACTGCCAGCTCTCGTGGTTTCTACTATACCAAATACTCCATTTTAATTTTTAATATTTTATTATATGATTAATTAATATAGAGTTACAAATAAATATACTCTATATTTACTAACTAAACTTACTGGTTGTAAGGTTAGAANTTTTTTTTCTATAATACCTGTCAAATTGTTGTAAAGTTGGCAAAATTAACAGGGAGTTTTATTTTATCATGTTTTGAAGTATATGTTATACTGACGTTTGACCTTTCGTTATTCAAAATTGCATAAAAAATGTTGTGGGGTGTTTATTTGCCATTTATTTACCTAGAAAAGGTGTTTTGTTCTATTTAATTACTTTGTAGCACGTTTTTACAACAAACATGTACTTCGTTAAAATCGTATTTATCTAAAAATTTATTAGTATTTTAACCTCAACTATTTAGTTACTGAAAATGTTACTAAAATCAGGAAAACAACATAAATTTTATAAGGGTCTTAGATAATACCAACAGAAACCCTAAAATAAGGGTTTCTAATTTTCTAATTTACATTGACAAGTATTATAGAAAAAAAACGAACTATATGTGGTGAAATAAATCTAAGTCGTACGTCCATATCTTGATTCATACCATTTTTAAACGTCAAGTCACTGCCAGCTCTCGTGGTTTCTACTATATTAATAATGTATGGGTACGGTGCACTTGATAGAAAACCCACTTAAAGTGAAGTTTGTTCAATAATATTTACCCGGATACACAAATTACACAATCCACAGAATCCAAAATATTAAAAAAAAAATTTAACACCGGAAGTGTTACCGGTTACCACAGACAGTTACCAATGACCATACATTATTAATTATTCATAATTGTTGAAACTAATTTTTTTGACATTTAAAGCTGTCAACGGCGTTATTTCGGCGCCTACTTTGATTGTAATTAGCTGATTTAAGACATTCATAAAAAAACGCATTTTTCTCGATTTTTTTCATATACAGGGTGTCCCGTTAAGCGTACGGAGCGGCTGTATCTCAACAACGGTAAGGCCTAGAGGTTTGGGAAAAAAATCTTTATAAGCAAAGTGGGCAAGAGAAATAGCTGGAAATTATTTTGAAGTTTATAATTCGGCCGCTAGGGGGCGTAACTTCCATAGAGAAACATAAAATTCCCGCTATCTCAGAAAGTTAGACGATGAGTTATAACTTTGACAACATCATTTAGTAGCTTGGATAATACCGCATCGCTTTTGTTTTGCAATATTTTTCATATCTGTCATAATAAGGGAGGGGGAGGNAAATCTCTATCAAATGAGCCTAACGAAAGGGTACATTGCCATTTAAAAAACTTCAAGTGTTATTCGTTGCTCATTTGTTTTCTGAAATAAAAACAATTGAATGCTGTCTTATTATGGCAAATAAAATATTAAACAACTTTTGTATAAAATGTTTTTTTATAAAGTTGATACCTACCAAGATATATACTATATTCCATACATAATGGGCACCCTGCCTGTATAACCTCCATTACTAACCTAACATACATTTAAATGTATGTGGTGAAATAATCTAAGTCGTACGTCCATATCTTGATTCATACCCTTTCATACCATTTTTAAACGTCAAGTCACTGCCAGCTCTCGTGGTTTCTACTATATTAATAATGTATGGGTACGGTGCACTTGATAAAAAACGCACTTAAAGTGCAGTTTGTTCAATAATATTTATCCGGATACACAAATTGCACAATCCACAGAATCCAAAATATTTTAAAAAAAATTTAACACCGAAAGTGTTACCGGTTACCACAGACAGTTACCAATGACCATACATTATTAATTATTCATAATTGTTGAAACTGTAATTTTTTTGACATTTAAAGCTGTCATCGGCGTTATTTCGGCGCCCACTTTGATTGTAATTAGCTGATTTAAGACATTCATAAAAAAACGCATTTTTCTCGATTTTTTCTTATACCATTTCATATACAACCATATGATTTAATATGTTCGACTTATCCTCTATCCAAGTATGCAAAAGTGAGTACAAACATGACATATTTATCTTCAATATTAATGAAGTTATGACCAACTTCCGGTTAGAAATATCAACATCAATTTTGACATATTTATAATCGTCGTGAAAAATCCTTTAAAATGAGTCCAAACATGATACGTTTAACTCCAATATTATTCAAGATATAAGCAACTTCCGGTTTGAAATGTCAATGTCATTTTGACATATTCTTAATTTTATAAAATGTCTTAATATTTGTCACAAAAACAAAAATATAATAAAAAAAATCAAAAATTAAGGTTGGTATTAATATTTAAAAATTAAATTGCTATCTTCATTGTTGCCAACTTCGGGTCTCATGTTTTTTATTCTAACTTTTTTGTTTTTTGAGATAAGTGCGTCATGGTTGGACTCATTTTAAAGCTTTTTTAATGAAGATGACAAATATGTCAAAATTGACATTGACGTTTCAAACCGGAAGTGATTGTATCTCCATTAATATCAAAGTTAAATACGTTGAGTTTGGACTCATTTTAAAGGTTATTTTATGAAGATTACGAATATAATAATAAAATTAAAGTTGACATTGACAACTGAAAATTTGTTTCACGACTAAACCCGAATGTTTCCAGTTCTCGTTCTAGTTTTAGCGCTACCTCTCGTTGTCGTTTAGGTGTTTTGAATTTTTTCTAAGAGAAGTTACACCTTTACCTACCAGACGGCATAAAAATTTCTCAAAACGATAAAATGTCGCTTAGTCAAGTGATGTATAACGCGGTCCAATTAAAGTTAACTTTCATGAATTAATAGTCCTTTTCTGTATAAAATAAAATAAAAGAATTCATAACCTTGCCTTTTAAATAAACCTCAATTTTGACATATTTATCTTCAATATTAGTGAAGTTATGGTCAACTTCCGGTTAAGAATGTCAACGTCAATTTTGACATATTTGTAATCGTCGTGAAAAATCCTTTAAAATGAGCCCAAACATGATACGTTTAATTCCAATATTACTCGAGATATAAGCAANTGTCAAAGTTATAGCTCATCGTCTAAGTTTCTGAGATAGCGGCAACTTTATGTTTCTCAATGGCAGTTACGCCCCCTAGCGGTCGAATTACGAACTTTAAAATAATTTCCAGCTATTTCTCTTGGTCACTTTGCTTATAAGGATTTTTTTCCCAAACCTCTTGGCCTTACCGTTCTAGAGATACAGCTGCTCCGTACGCTTAACGGGACACTCTGTATAACCATATGATTTGATATGTTCGACTTATCCTCTATCCAAGTATGCAAAAGTGAGTACAAACACGACATATTTATCTTCAATATTAATGAAGTTATGATCAACTTCCGGTTAGAAATGTCAACCTTAATTTTGACATATTTGTAATCGTCGTGAAAAATCATTTAAAATGAGCCCAACCATAATACGTTTAATTCCAATATTAGTCGAGATATAAACAGCTTCCGGTTTAATAAAGAATACATCATGAAAGTACACCATGAAGTTGTCCATTTGTCTATTAATATGATAACTAACTTCAGGTGTAAAATGTCAACCTCAATTTTGACATATTTGTAATCTTCATTAAAAACCCTTTAAAATGAGTACAAACACGACATATTTATCTTCAATAGTAGTGAAGTTATCAACATATTTGTAATCGTCGTGAAAAATCCTTTAAAATGAACCCAAACATGATACGTTTAATTCCAATATCACTCGAGATATAAGCAACTTCCGGTTTGAAATGTCAATGTCAAACGTCAAATGTCTTAAAATTTCTCGCAAAAACAAAAATATAATAAAAAAATTCAGAAATTAAGGTTGGTATTAATATTTTGTTGGTAACTTCAGGTTTATGGTTTTTTATTCTAACTTTTTTGTTTTTTGAGATAAGTGTATCATGTTTGGACTCATTTTAAAGGTTATTTTAAAAAGAATACGAAAATGATAATAAAATTGAAGTTGACATTAATACCTAAAAGTTTTTTGCCGTGCCTCGAATCTCTTTCAAAAAACATCAACATTATTTTTAGGCGCACGGCTAAACACGAATATTTCTAGGTCTAGTGTTAGTTCTAGTTTTTGTGCAATAAAAATATTACAACGTAGTAATATCTTACGCTAACTAGCGCTACCTACCACTGACACTAGAACTAACACAAGACCCAGAACTAGAATCATTCGGGTTTAGCCGCAGGTCTCTCAAGACGGCTAAACCCGAGTGATTGTAGTTCTAGGTCTTGTGTTAGTTCTAGTGATAGTGCTAGTGTAAAACTACAACTAACACAAGACCTAAAACTAGAGTCATTCGGGTTTAGCCGCACGTTTCTCAAGACCGCTAAACCCGAATGCTAGTGTAAAATTCTAGTGATAGTGCTATTGTAAAACTAGAACTAGCACTACACCTAGAACTAAAAACATTCAAGGTTACTGTTTTTTATTCTCTTTTCTTTTTTGAGATAAATGCATCATGTTTGGACTCAATTTAAAGGTTGTTTAATAAAGAATACATCATGAATAAATACCATGAAGTTGTCCATTTGTCTATTACGCAGAGTGCCCATTATGTATGGAATATAGTATATTCTAAAAGAGAAAAACAGTTCTTTCTTCGTAAAGAGAAAAAATCTCTATCAAATGAGCATAACGAAAGGGTACATTGCCATTTAAAAAATTTTCAAGTGTTATTCCTTGCTCATTTGTTTTCTGAAATAAAAACAACTGAAGGCAAATAAAATATTAAACAACTTTTGTATAAAATGTTTTTTTATAACGTTGATACTTACCAAGATATATACTATATTCCATACATAATGTGTACCCTGTATAGCNGTCTTAATATTTGTCACAAAAACAAAAATATAATAAAAAATATTTAGAAATTAAGGTTGGTATTAATATTTAAAAATTAAATTGCTATATTCATCTTTGCTAACTTCGGGTTTAATGTTTTTTATTCTAACTTTTTTGTTTTTTGAGATAAATGCGTCATGTTTGCACTCATTTTAAAGGTTATTTTAAAAAGAATACGAAAATGATAATAAAATTGAAGTTGACATTAATACCTAAAAGTTTTATGCCGTGCTAAACACGAATATTTCTAGGTCTAGTGTTAGTTCTACTTTTTATGCAATAAAAATTTTACAACGTAGTAATATCTTACGCTAACTAGCGCTACCTACCACTGACACTAGAACTAACACAAGACCCAGAACTAGAATCATTCGGGTTTAGCCGCACGTTTCTCAAGACCGCTAAACCCGAATGCTAGTGTAAAATTCTAGTGATAGTGCTAGTGTAATACTAAAACTAGCACTACACCTAGAACTAAAAACATTCAAGGTTACTGTTTTTTTATTCTCTTTTGTTTTTTGATATAAATGCATCATGTTTGGACTCAATTTAAAGGTTTTTTAATAAAGAATACATCATGAATGAATACCATGAAGTTGTCCATTTGTCTATTATGCAGAGTGCCCATTATGTATGGAATATAGTATATATCTTCTAAAAGAGAAAAACAGTTCTTTCTTCGTAAAGAGAAAAAATCTCTATCAAATGAGCATAACGAAAGGGTACATTGCCATTTAAAAAATTTCAAGTGTTATTCCTTGCTCATTTGTTTTCTGAAATAAAAACAACTGAAGGCAAATAAAATATTAAACAACTTTTGTATAAAATGTTTTTTTATAACGTTGATACTTACCAAGATATATACTATATTCCATACATAATGTGTACCCTGTATAGCAACTAACTTCAGATGTAAAGTGGCAACCTCAATTTTGACATATTTGTAATCTTCATCAAAAATCCTTTAAAATGAGTACAAACACGACATATTTATCTTCAATATTAATGAAGTTATGATCAACTTCCGGTTAGAAATGTCAACCTCAATTTTGACATATTTATAATCGGTAAATGGGTTTTCATCCATATTGGTATATTATATATGTTCTTAGAAAATAAACAATGTTTATACTCCAATATATTTTATAAATTTATTAACTCTACCAGTTTCGGCCTTGACCAGCATCAGGAGTCTCGTTGTATAAGGTTGAGGTTAGGAAACATTCAAATTTTGATATATCATTAATGGACTAAACTTAGAAAGCGCTATTCTCGCTTGGATGTAGCAGATGTGTCAAGTGAATAACCTTATACAACGAGACTCCTGACAGTGGTCTAGGCCGAAACCGGTAGAGTTAATAAATTTATAAAATATATTGGAGTATAAACATTGTTTATTTTATAAAAACACATATTTATAATCATCGTGAAAAATCTTTTAAAATGAACATAATACGGTTAATTCCAATGTTACTCGAGATATAAGCAACTTCCGGTTTGAAATGTCAATGTCATTTTGATATATTTTTAATTTTATAAAATGTCTTAAAATTGGTCACAAAAACAAACATACAATAAAAAAATTCAGAAATTAAGGTTGGTATTAATATTTAAAAATTAAATTGCTATCTTCATCGTTGCTAACTTCGGGTTAAATGTTTTTTATTCTAACTTTTTTGTTTTTTGAGGTAAGTGCGTCATGTATGGACTCATTTTAAAGGTTGTTTTATAAAGATTACGAATTTAATAATAAAATTATAGAACTAGCGCTACCTACCACTAGAACTAACACAAGACCTAGTACTAGAATCATTCGGGTTTAGCCGCACGTCTCAAGACGGCTAAACCCGAATGATTCTAGTTCTAGGTCTTGTGTTAGTTCTAGTGATAGTGCAAAACTAGAACTAACACTAAATCTAGAATTAGAAAGTATCGGGTTTAGTCATCTTAAAAGAGACACGTCTAAACTAGAATGTTTTGCGCTGAATAACAACAAAAACCAAAATTAACACTTTCTCTAGAACTAAACTCTACACTTAAAACTAGAAACAGTCAAAATAATGAACTCTTCGTATTTGTTTTTAAATTCTTTTGAAAATATCGTTTTCAATCGAAATTATAATAACGAAAAGAGCGTCTCATTCTTTTTAGTTGAAAAGGAAGTTTCATCTAATGGCACCCAGCTGGAGTTCATTCTGAGATGAACTAGGAGAACTAAGCGAAGAAGAGATCGTTGGATGATCTCTAACCTAACGAGCTTGCTCCCTGTTGAAAGACCCTCGGATTTCTATAAAACGGTTTTCCAAGACAATAACCATTCACCGGGACGAACGAAAATTGTCTCTTAGATTTCCATCAAACCGAGGAAACGAGAAATTCATCCACGAAATTCGTTCCAAAATTCGTTCTTGAAATTCGTTTTGATTAGATTTATTTAAAACATAATTGTTTTTTTTTTAATTTTTTTTATGCTCCATTTTATTGATTTTTTTTATAAAAAATTCGTGCCATTTTCGTCATCCAAATGCTATTACTCGTTTTGATTGATATATTCACATGAAATTTTACGATTAGTACCGCGTACATTGGGTATATTTAGCTGATTGGAACATTCTACGAATATTAATCATGCTTTGTTTAGTTGGTTTAAACAAAGGTCTGTTAGTGAAGTATTTATAAATAAAACTGGTTGGACGCTAACGTAATGTTTAGAATTATTAGGTAATTATTCTCAAAAATTGTTTTCGAATCGAGCGATCAACTTGTCTGGATATAATTGGATTAAATTTATCAAGTTGAATCAAAAATTCGATTTAATCTGATTAATTAATCAAGGTGAATCAATTTCAAATTAATCAACGGTGTCAATAGTTAACATTCTACAAAAGGGGTTAAATCGGGTATTGTTGCTTAGTGTATAGGGTTCCAACATTAATTATCTGTGTTAATTACATTTTATTGTTTAAGATTAAAATTAAAGTATGTTTATTGATCTTTATAGAACCAAAAGATTTTATTTATAAATCTATTTTATTATTTAACAATTCATAATCAACGTTAAAAATGCTTTGAAATGAATCCAAACACGAAGGGTTTATTTTCAAAAATAAGCAAAGTTCAAAACCGGATATAACGAATTATCCGTTATATCCGGTTTTTATTTTTTTAACGAAAATACGTCGTGATTGGTATCAAATGAAAGGTTTTTTAATGAAAATTAATAATTTTGATTTAACTTAACCTTAAATTTTTTCAATTTTTGATTAATTAATTTATCACAATATTTCTTTTTAATTAATTCTCTTAATGATACATAATCTACGTCTAAAATGCTTTAAAATGAACCCAAACACGATGGGTGTATTTTCAAAAATAAGCAAAGTTCAAAATCGGATATAACGAATTATCCGATATATCCGGTTTTTATATTTTTAACGAAAATAGGTCATGTTTGATATGAAATGAGAGGTTTTTGAATCAATATTGATAATTTTAACTTATTTTAACATTAAATTTTTTCAAGATTTTCCAATTTTTGATTAATTACGTTATCAAAATATTTTTCTTTAATTCATTCTCTTAATAATGCATAATCTACGTTTAATATGCTTTAAAATGAACCCAAACACGATGGGTTTATTTTCAAAAATAAGCAAAATCCAAAATCGGATATAACGAATTATCCGATATATCCGGTTTTTGTTTTTTTAACTAAAATACGTCGTGTTTGGTATCAAATGAAAGGTTTTTGAATGAAGATTAATGATTTTAACTTAATTTAACCATAAATTTGTTCAAGGTATTTGGATTTTTGATTAATTCTCTTTAATAATGCATAATCTACGTCTAAAATGCTTTAAAATGAACCCAAACACGATGGGTTTATTTCCAAAAATAAGCAAAATTCAAAATCGGATATAACGAATTATCCGATACATCCGGGTTTTTTAACGAAAATACGTCGTGTTTGGTATCAAATGAAAGGTATTTGAATGAAGACTATTAATTTTGACTTCATTTAACCTTAATTTTTTTCTAAGTATTTCTATTTCTGATTAATTAAGTTATCAGAATATATTTTTATGATTTTAATTTAATTTAACCTTAACTTTGTTCAAGATTTTTCGATTTTTGATTAATTAATCATATTTTTTTGATTAACTCTTAATAATGCAAAATCTACGTCTAAAAAGCTTTAAAATGAACCCAAACACGATGGGTTTATCTTCAAAAATAAGCAAAATCCAAAATCGGATATAACAAATTATCCGATATATCCGGTTTTTATTTTTTTAACGAAAATACGTCGTGTTTGGTATCAAATGAAAGGTTTTTGAATCAAGTTTTATAATTTTGACTTAATTTAACCGTAATTTTTTTCTAAGTGTTTCAATTTTTGATTAATTAAGTTATCGAAATACATTTTTTTAATTAATTCCTTTAATAATTCATAATCACCATTAAATATGCTTTAAAATGAAACCAAACTCGATGGCTTTATTTCAAAAAATAAGCATAATACAATATCGGTTATAACGAATTATCCGATATATCCGTTTTTTATTTTTTTAGCGAAAATATGTCGTGTTTGGTATCAAATGAAAGGTTTTTGAATGAACATTAATAATTTAAACTTAATTTAACCAACATTTTTCAAGGTTTTTCAATTTTTGATTAATTAATTTATCATATTTTTTTTTAATTAATTCACTTGATGATGTATAATCTACGTCTAAAATGTTTTAAAATGAACCCAAACACGATGGATTTATTTTCAAAAATTAGCAAAGTCCAAAATCGGATATAACGAATTATCCGATACAACTTAATTTAACCTTAAATTTGTTCAAAGTTTTTCGATTTTTTTATTAATTAATAACAGTTTTTTATTAATTCTCTTGATAATGCATAATCTACGTCTAAAATGCTTTAAAATTAACCCAAACACGATTAGTTTATTTTCAAATATAAGCAAAGTCCAAAATCGGATATAACGAATTATCGATATATCCGGTTTTTATTTTTTTAACAAAAATACGTCGTGTTTGGTATTAAATGAAAGGTTTTTGAATGAAGATTAATAATTTTAACTTAATTTAACCTTAAATTTGTTCAAGGTTTTTCGATTTTTAATTAATTAATCACATTTGTTTGATCAATTCTCTTAATAATGCATAATCTACGTCTAAAATGCTTTAAAATAAACCCAAACACGATGGGTTTATTTTCAAAAATAAGCAAAGACCAAAATCGGATATAACGAATTATCCGATACATCCGGTTTTTGTTTTTTTAACGAAAGTACATTGTGTTTGGTATCAAATGAAAGGTTTTTGAATGAAGANCAAAATCGGGTATAACGAATTATCCGATATATCCGTTTTTTATTTTTTTAGCGAAAATATGTCGTGTTTGGTATTAAATGAAAGGTTTTTGAATGAAAATTAACAATTGTAAGTTAATTTGACCTTACAATTTTTCAAGGTATTTTAATTTCTAATTAATTAATTTATCAAAATATTTTTTTTAATTAATTCTCTTAATAATTTATAATCTACATTAAAAATGCTTTAAAATGAACCCAAACTCAATGGATTTATTTTCAAAAATAAGCAAAGTTCAAAATCGGATATAACGAATTATCCGATATATCCGTTTTTTATTTTTTTAGCGAAAATATGTCGTGTTTGGTATCAAATAAAAGGTTTATCAATGCAGATTAATAATTTAAACTTAATTTAACCTTAATTTTTTTCTAAGTGTTTCAATTTTTGATTAATTAAGTTATCAGAATATATTTTTTTCAATTATTCCGTTAATAATTCATAATCAACATTAAATATGCTTTAAAATGAACCCAAACTCGATGGATTTATTTAAAAAAATACGCAAAATCCAAAATCGGATATAACGAATTATCCGATATATTCGTTTTTTTATTTTTTTAACGAAAATATGTCGTGTTTGGTATCAAATGAAAGGTTTTTGAATGAAGATTAATAATTTAAACTTAAAATTTTTCAAAGTTTTTCAATTTCTGATTAATTAATCCATCAAAATATATTTTTTTAATTAATCCCCTTAATGATTCATAATCAACATTAAATATGCTTTAAAATGAACCCAAACTCGATGACTTTATTCAAAAAAATAAGCAATGTCTGAAATCGGATATAACGAATTATCCGATATATCCGTTTTTTATTTTTTTAGCGAAAATATGTCGTGTTTGGTATCAAATGAAAGATTTTTGAATGAAGATTAATAATTTAAACTTAAAATTTTTCAGTTTTTCAATTTCTGATTAATTAATTCATCAAAATATATTTTTTTAATTAATTTCCTTAATGATTCATAATCAACATTAAATATGCTTTAAAATGAATCTAAACTCGATGAGTTTATTTAAAAAAATAAGCAATGTCCAAAATCGGATATAACGAATTATCCGATACTTCCGTTTTTTATTTTTTTAACGAAAATATGTCGTGTTTGGTATCAAATGAAAGGTTTTTGAATGAAGATTAATAATTTAAACTTAAAATTTTTCAAAGTTTTTCAATTTCTATTAATTAAGTTATCAGAATATATTTTTTTAATTAATTCCGTTAATAATTCATAATCAACATTAAATATGCTTTAAAATGAACCCAAACTCGATGGATTTATTTAAAAAAATACGCAAAATCCAAAATCGGATATAACGAATTATTCGATATATCCGTTTTTTATTTTTTAACGAAAATATGTCGTGTTTGGTATCAAATGAAAGGTTTTTGAATGAAGATTAATAATTTAAACTTAAAATTTTTCAATTTTTGATCAATTAATTCATCAAAACATATTTTTTTAATTAATTCCCTTAATAATTCATAATCAACATTAAATATGCTTTAAAATGAACCTAATCTCGATGACTTTATTCAAAAAAAATAAGCAATGTCCAAAATCGGATATAACGAATTATCCGATATGTCCGGTTTTTATTTTTTTAACGAAAATATGTCGTGTTTGGTATCAAATGAAACGTTTTTAAATGAAGATTAATGATTTTAACTTAATATTATTTGATAGGGGAAATAATTATATAAAACAACACTTTTTGTCACAAATCTTAACAAAGGATGAGATTTGACCACTTCTCAAAACTTTTAAGAGGCAGAAGCACAAAAGATTCCTATGAATTTAAAATAAAACTGCTTTTTTCTCGTCGAAAATGACGGGTTAGGTCGGTTTCGTGCGGTGGTAAGTTGAAAGTTCTCGTTGTTTGAGACGTTCACCTCGTTAAAATCGTTTTCCAAATAAAAACTTTCATCCTCTCGAGTTATTCCGAGTTGGAAATAAGTTTTATATAAAAAATAATCGCTATTTTTTATGTCCATTTTTATTCATTACTTGAACAAAGTAAATTCAAAACCTATTAGCTCCAAAATTTAACTCCGAAATAACGATGTCAACAGGTCTTTTGCAACTCTTGAGGACGCAAACTTTTCAACCCTCTAAATATTCACCCCAAACTTTTCTCTTCGCCTCTTTATAAAGTTAAACATAGACGTCGTTTGAAATTTAAACCTCGTTTCCAATCTTATCACCTCTTTTAGAATTCCGTTTTAAAGATTTTTATTCTGCGTTGAAATGATTTTTAAGAAATATTCTTATTTGATTTCTCCGAATAGTGCGAAAAGATAAAAGAGGTTGAACCCTTTTCGTCGTTATAAAGCGTAAAGGATCTCTAATGGTTCCATTTAGTCAATCGATTGTGAAAAGGGGAGTCACGGTGTCATCTGACGCTGACAGCTAATTAATTTATAATTAAGCGAATCGAGTGCGTTTCGGGGTCAACTCGAGTACTCGCCAATTAATATTTTCGTTCATTTTTCACTCCATCCCTTAAAACCCCACGGGGGTTGCTGTGTGAGGGAAAAACTTTACAGCGATTAAGATAAATGACCAAAGTCTTTAGAGAAAAAGGTTTACCCAATTAAAGTTAGCCCCAAACCAGGTGATTTATTTAGTTTATACAAAATTTTTTTGTTCTTTTAAGGATGCCCCGTAGACTTGGCCACCATTTGGATCGAAGGCAACAAGTGCACAGTGTTCCTTGTCTGGGGGATCTTTTAACTGCGAGACCTTCGGGACTTACGGAACCGGAAGCATGGGCAATTCTTTGTCAAGCTGTGCAAGCTTTACAGGATTTATTTCTTTCTGGTAAGTGTTTATTTATATTTTGTTCAAAAAAAATTGTTGTAGTTGTAAACAAGATTGTTGAATTGAATTGAATTCAATTCAATTCGAGAAAAGAACAAGTTTAAACTTACTCAACTGAGCGACTTTTCTTGTTATGAAAAATGGTTCCAACGAAAAGTTTTTTAAAGTTTTCTTAAAAACTATTTTCTATTTCATGTCGACTTTACAAACAGCAAAAAAATCACAAAAATTCGCTTTGAGAATAATTTTTTGAGATATAGATTCTATACATCAGTGGTGTCCATAACGTCGATCGCAAAGCAGTTTTGAATCGATCGCCAAGAAAATCATGAATCTGAAATATTTATATCTGGGCCTCAGAACAAAAAAAAAAGAAACCCTTCGGTCGATCTTGGCAAGACATTTCTAAAAAAGTCGATTTTGATCAAAAATTAGTGGACACCACTGCTCTAAATCGATTAAACATCAAAAAAATTGTTGATTTTCGAAAATTAACTCAATTATAACTCAAAAACTAAAAGCGATGGGGAAATATTTTTTATACATAAAACCTTAGTAATGGACCATAAAGACTAGATCCATAAAAAGATTGAACTCAATTATTACTATTTTTTATTTATAAGCTCTAAATCAGTGGTGGCCATAACGTCGACCGCCAAGAAAATCATGAATCTGAAATATCTATATCTGGGCCTCAGAGCAAAAAAAAAGGATGGTTACTTTAAACCCTTCGATCGATCTTGGCAAAACATTTATGTAAAAAGTCGATCTTGATCAAAAATTAGTGAACACCACTGCTATACATAGTCATAAATCTCTTAGTTTGGTCGTAGTGTCACCAGGCGGCCGTCAATCGAATTCGACCGTGGCCCGGCGGAGCGCGGCTTCCGTTCCAACCGGAAACGAACAAAAATGACAGCTCCGCCCGCGCACTCGTTCCCTGTTCATTATTACTCCTGGTTCATATTAGCATGGTGGACGGGTGTCTGGACACTTTGTTTCCATAACATTTGGTTAATGTACCAAGTTATAATTGGGAAATTTAGTGTTTTAAACGTTCAAAATCAATAATTTATTGCTTTAGTTTTGTTAAATTAAGTTGTTTCTCTCGAAAACAGTCAAAAAACATTTCAAATTAGAGTGGGTGATGCGGAAAATGGTGATTTTCCCACACAATGCTATGCAGAAATTGGTTGAACGGATTTCATCTCGATTTCAATGGGATTATACATTGCGCAGATTGAAATAGAATATGAGTAACAATATTTCAAAATATAACTTACAAATCCATTGATGGTAGAATACATTAAAAAGAGGGTAGAGTTGAATTTAAAAAATCATATCAACGAAATTTATGGGATTTAAGACTTCGTTTATTCCACATTAAATCTGTATTAATTTTGCTTTAAAATGTTGTTTATTTCATCGTTATGTCTCAATTCGTTCTTGAGATACGATTATCTTAAATTTATATTTCATTGTATAACAATCAAACATGCAGAGTTAGATTTAAAAAGTCATAACAACGATGTTTATGGAAAATAAGAAATTATTTATGGCACATTAAATCCCCATTAAATTTACTTTAAAATGTTCTTTATTTCATTATGATATCTCAATTTGTTCTTGAGATATGATTTTTTTAAATTTCTTTTTCAATTGTATAACAATTAAACATGGGGAGTTGGATTTAAAAAATCATAACAACGAGCTTTATGGGAAATAACAAATTATTTATGGCACATTAAATCTTCATTAAATTTGCTTTAAAAAGCTTTTTATTTCATAAAGATATCTCAATTAGTTTTTGAGATACGTAAAAATTAATTGCCCTAGCATTTATGTTTAGAACTATGCAAGGTTGCAATCAAAAAATCATAACTCCGATATTTGAAGATTTGAAGAAATGATCTGCAAAATATTAAACACTAAGTAAATTTGCTTTAAATTGCATTTTATTTCATGATGATATCTCAATTCGTTCTTGAGATACGATTTTCTTAAATTTTAATTTCTTTATATAACAATCAAACATGCAGACTTGGATTTAAATAATCATAACAACGGTGTTTATGGAAAATAAGAAATTATTTATGGCACAGTAAATCTTCATTAAATTTGCTTTAAAAAGCTTTTATAATAATATATAATAATGGTTTTTCCATAATAAAATTCCATACTACTACTCATACTTGACACACCCTGTATATATATTGTGGTCGGTCCGAGATTTCATCAGTTCTTCCTGTTGGTTTCCTTTGGAAAGGGGCACGTTTCGGCAAGATCTCCCTCAGATGCCAGATCCTTTTAAAAGGATCAATTAAGAAAATTTTTTTAGTTATAATGCTGTCTTTTTTTTGTATTAATGGATAGAAAATTAAAAAACCTTTAAAATGAACCCAAACTCGACTCATTTATCTTCAACCGTTATTAAGATATCTTAATTTTTAGCAAAAACATGGCGATTATTTGACATTTGACAGTTTATAACCTAACTTTCTTATTTTTTAATCTAAATATATCATGTTTGGTATCAAATGAAAGCATTTTTGATTCTTATTAGGATCATTTCAATATTTATCAAAAAATCGTTATATTTAATTTTGACATTTGACAGTTTCTAACCGAACTTTTTTATTTTTTAACCCAAATATATCATGTTTGGTATCAAATTAAAGCATTTTTGATTCTTATTAAGATCATTTCAATATTTATCAAAAAATCGTTATATTTAATTTTGACATTTGACAGTTTCTAACCTAACTTTCTTATTTTTTAACCTAAATATGTCATGTTTGGTATCAAATGAAAGCATTTTTGATGCTTATTAAGATCAATTCAATATTTATTAAAAAATCGTTATATTCAATTTTGACATTTGACAGTTTTTAACCTAACTGTTTTATTTTTTAACCCAAATATATCATGTTTGGTATCAAATGAAAGCATTTTTGATGCTTATTAAGATCAATTCAATATTTATTAAAAAATCGTTATATTCAATTTTGACATTTGACAGTTTTTAACCTAACTGTTTTATTTTTTAACCAAAATATATCATGTTTGGTATCAAATGAAAGCATTTTTGATTCTTATTAGGTTCATTTCAATATTTATCAAAAAATCGTTATTTAATTTTGACGTTTGACAGTTTATAACCTAACTTTTTTATTTTTTAACCAAAATATATCATGTTTGGTATCAAATGACAGCATTTTTGTTTCTTATTAGGTTCATTTCAATATTTCTCAAAAAATCGTTATATTTAATTTTGACATTTGACAGTTTATAACCTAACTTTTTTATTTTTTAACCAAAATATATCATGTTTGGTGTCAAATTAAAGCATTTTTGATTCTTATTAAGATCATTTTAATATTTATCTATTTAATTTTGACATTTCACAATTTCTAACCTAACTTTCTTATTTTTTAACGTAAACATATCGTGTTTGGTATCAAATTAAAGCATTTTTGATTCTTATTCAGTTGTCGTAATCTCGTAGATTACATTGTGAGATATTTTCCACGTGGCTAATAAGTGTAGGGCATCATCTTTTTTGTGGGTACCGTTCTTCGCTATTTCGATGGATTCGCGAATGAGTTTGGTCCTTCAATGTGGATCAAAGGAGTCCTCAAACTTGATGGTGTGACCTGTGTCGAGATGGTGGCGGAAGGGAGCAGATATGAGTTATTTCTTGAGGATGCTCAGCTTGTGTTCCTCCACTCTGGCGGCTATTCTTCTGTTGGTTTGTCCTACGTAGTTCTTATCGCATGAGCCGTAGGGGATGGAATAAATTCCTAGGTTTTCCAGTTTCACTTTATCCTTTGGATTCCTAAGAGAAGCTCCTATGGTCTTGTTAGTTTTGTAGGTGGTGGAGATGTCATGTTTATGTAGAAGCCTTCCTATACGGTCAGTCGTTCCTCTAATGTAGGGTAATACGACGTTGGGTCTCCTCTTCTCTTCGTATAGGGATGGATATACCTTGAGTAGTCGTTTAGTCTGCTTTCATTTCACAGTCTGTTAGTCAAATGTATTTTGAAATCAGGGAGTTGGAAACTGACTGTATCTATGAAGAGTGATGATGACAAAGGACGTTAAGGTATCGGTTTGTGTCCGTAGATTTTCTATAGACTGTGTGTTGGAGCTTGTTAGTAGATTTCTTTACGAGTACGTCGAGAAATGGAAGCTGTTCGTTCTCTTATATTTCTGTGGTGAACTGGATTTTTGGATGAATTCCTGAAAGTCATGGAGCTTTTCTTTTCCAAAAGGCCAAATGACGAAGATATCATCGACGTAGAGAATCCATGACTTGGGCTAGTGTCTGGCTTCTCTTAACGTTTTTCTTTCGAAGTATCATGAAGAGGTTGGCGATGACTGAGGAAAGTACTGATCCTTGTACTTACTTGTACTTGTAAATCTAGCTGGCTTACACTGTATATACATATATTATTTACTCTTCGGTTATTTATGTTTATAAAAAAAAAAAACTAAAAATTGCATCGGCCGGGAATCGAACCCGGATCGCCCGCGTGGCAGGCGAGCATTCTACCATTGAACCACCGATGCTCTTAAGATATTACCAAAGATTAAGATTCCACGAACGCAAACGATAAAATTTCCGCCCCATTTCACTTAACGGTTAGTCTTAATTCCCGCAAAATAACTGCACGGAACAGAATTTACTGCGCTTACCCAAACAGATTATTTTCAATTTACAACTTTAAACGAGTCAAATAAATTTAAACAATTAATAAATTTCCATTGTCACTTTATAGATTGTTAAAAATTACCTTCCTCCGTTAGAGAGGTATGTTTCCCTAAAGAAACTTGCGCCAATTTCGCCAACGCAAACTATAAATATTAACGATAAAATGTTAACCGGAAATCGCTTTTTTATTATTTATGGAATATTTTATAGGGGCACGCATTTTGGTGTCGCTGCGCTACCGCAGATAATGATTTTTTTATACTATAAATAATGCATGTTTTTAATAATCAATTATTCCGATATGCATAAGCTTAAATAAACGTTATGTATTGTTGATATACAGTGAATATCACTTAAATTAAAATGCAATATATAAAAATATATTTCCATAGAAACCATGTTTCTTGTTCTAATGTTAGTTCTAGTGACAGTGGTAGGTAGCGCTAGTTAACATAAGATATCACTATGTTCCATATTTTTATTGAACTAAAACTAGAACTAACACTAGACTTAGAACTAGAATCATTCGGGTTTAGCCGCACGTCTCTCAAGACGGCTAAACCCGAATGATTCTAGTTCTTGTGTTAGTTCTAGTTTAGCAGTTTGTGTTAGTTTTACACTAGCACTATCACTAATACCTAAGACCTAGACTAGAATCATTCGGACTTAGCCGTCTTGAGAGACGTGTGGCTAAATCCGAATGTTTCTAGTTCTCCGTCTAGTGTTAGTTCTAGTATTGCACTATCACTAGAATTGACACAAAACCTAGAACTAGAATCAAAGTAGTAATGTAATAATTACTACTTTGATTTGGGAATTTAATGTTAATTCAAAAAACTTCATCAAAACTTAATTAAAATGAAGCAACTTCATTAAAATCTAAATTTAGAGCGAAATTTTATCTCTAACAACAAAACTTCATCGATATTAACAAGGAACTTCATCAAAATCTAATCTTATTGAGTGAACTTCATCAAAACGTAAATTTATAACGGAACTTCATCACTAACTTTCTTCTCTAATAAGAACTAAAAAAAACTTCATAAAATTTAATTAAATCGAATAAACTTCATTAAAAATGGATTAAGAAAGGAATTTTATCACTAACAAAGAAACAAAGAAAATATTGGCCGATTTTTCACGAACGAAAGAAACTTCATCGAAATTTAATCTTTATGAATAAACATCATCAAAACCTGAATTTAGAATAGCGTTATATCACTAAAAAAGAAGTCAATATCATCAAGGAACTTCAATTAACTAAAGAAAACTTCATCAAAATGTAAACTTTTTGAATAAACTTTATGAAAACGTAAACTTGGGATGGCATTTTATCACTAATACAGAAGAACTTCAATGAACCAAAGAAAACTTCTCCGGAATTTAATTAAATTGAATAAACTACATCAAAAACTGCGTTTAAAATGGCATTTTATCATTAATAAAGAAAAACTTCGCCAATATCATCAAGGAACTTCAATTAACTAAAGGAAATTGCATCAAATTGTAAACTTTTTTAATCAACTTTATGAAAACTTGAATTTGGGATGGCATTTTATCACTGACAAAGAAAAACTTCAATGAACTAAACAAGTTTTCTTTAGTTTAATTTTTTCGAATAAACACAAAATTCGATCCAATAAAACTTCAAAATTTAATCAAGAAATTTATTATTACATCAATAAACTTCATCGTTATCTTCATAGAACTTCATTAAACCAAATCAATTTACAATATTTTGCATTTTTTTATTCTTTAATTCACCTCCAGTTTAATTTTGAGGTGAAGTTCCTGGAAAGTTGAATAAGGAAAGTCAACTTCGTTTCTATCATGTAATAGTTCACCATGTTCAGGAAGAAATTTATTCCCTGCTTATGGCATTTTTACATTTGATACTTTTTACGAAATAAAAAAAACCTTAAACAATTTTCTTAATAGCACCACTTCTTGGGTTGTCATGTCACGGTGTTGACGGAGGGTTGAGGAACATTTTACGTAGGGGTGATTTTTCCACTTCGCCTGGAGGCGTAAATCGAATACATTTCACCACCCACCAAGGGTCGAGTCATGATACACCCCGATGCGAATAACGCGTCACACTTTACGACAGACACCCTAACCGTGGGCGTCTTTTAAAGTAATCATCCTACATCTAAAGTTTGATTTGTAGATTTAAAAATCTTTATAAATATAAACCTCCAAAAAAAACTTTTCAGTGTATGCCTGTTTGGTTGAATATGGAAATGACGAGAATTAGGGGTACGGTTATCAAATTATAATCTGACGGCGTCGTTTAGGGGTGTCCACCATCAGGCGGCGTTGCATATTAATTAAATTAACAATGCGCGGGTGGTGCCAGGAATTTACGGGTATCGGGGATTAAATTCTGAAACTTTGGTGATTTATTGCGCGTGAGACTTCGTCGTTTGTGCCCCGAAACCTAGTTTATTCGAAATGCGAGGCGTAAATTAAGCGCGAGGTGCTATACCGGAGGAAACTAATTGCGACTCCGAACATTGATCTAAATCCAATTCGAATCTAATCGAAATTGAAAGCCAACAATTTTACAACGAATTAAAACTGTTTAAGCGGTAAACAGAAAATTAATAAATTATTAAATTACTTTATTATTAAATTTAGTGCGTTATCATCAATCAAAAAGGAAATTATTACAACACATCATCGCCAAGGAGGAGAAAATTCAATTTTCTTAGTATTATGAGAACACATTCATCTTGAAAGTTAGTTGATTACACAGTGATATACGAGCTGAGTATCATGGTCCTTTATTATTTTTGTAGTGCTTATTAATTTTATCTTCTTTTTTCCGTATACCGGTAATTTCATATAACTCGCTATATACTCACATAAAGTGTAACATAGCTTAATAGTACAGGCATTGGGTAGTTTTGCTTGGAAAAAGTCTTAGGAGACGAACGACTCAACAGCAATGTTTCTACTTCTAGGTCTAGTGGTAGTTCTAGTTTTATTTGATACTCAATTAAATATAACAATTTTTTTATAAATATTGAAATGGACTTAATAAGAATCAAAAATGTTTTCATTTGATACCAAACATGATATATTTGGGTTAAAAAATAAAAAAATTAGGTTAGAAATTGTCAAATGTCAAAATTAAATATAACATTCTTTGATAAACATTCGAATTATCTTAATAGGAATCAAAAACGCTTTCATTTGATACCAAACATGATATATTTGAGTTAAAAAATAAAAAAGTTAGGTTAGAAACTGTCAAATGTCAAAATAAAATATAACGATTTTTTGATAAATATTGAAATGATCTTAATAAAAATCAAAAATGCTGTCATTTGATATCAAACATGATATATTTTGGTGAAAAAATAAAAAAGTTAGGTTATAAACTGTCAAATGTCAAAATTAAATATAACGATTTTTTGATAAATATTGAAATGATCTTAATAAGAATTAAAAATGCTTTAATTCGATACCAAAGATGATACGTTTAGGTTAAAAAATAACAAATTTAAGTTATAAACTGTCAAATGTCACAATTAAACATAACAATTTTTTGATAAATATTGAAATGATCCTAATAAGAATCAAAAATGCTTTAATTTAATACCAAACACGATATATTTTGGTTAAAAAATAAAAAGTTAGGTTATAAAACTGTCAAATGTCAAAATTAAATATAACGATTTTTTGATAAACATGAAATCATGTTAATAAGAATCAAAAATGCTTTAATTTGATATCAATCATGATATATTTGAGTTAAAGAAATAAAAAAGTTAGGTTATAAACTGTCAAACGTCAAATAAACGCCATTTTTTTTGCTAACAATTAAGATATCTCAATAATGGTTGGAGATAAATAAGTCGAGTTTGGGTTCATTTTAAAAGTGTTTTAATTTTCTATTCATTAATATTAAAAAAAGAACAGCTTTATAACTAAAAGAACTTTTTTGTAATAAAAAAGTTAGGATTTAAACTGTCAAATGTCAAAATTAGATGTAACGATTTTTTGATAAATATAGAAATTATCTTATAGGAGTCAAAAATGCTTTCATTTCACGGAAAATATGATATATTTGGGTTAAAAATTAAGAAAGTTAGGTTAGAAAATGCTAAATCTCAAAATTAAATCTAACGATTTTTGATAAATATGGAAATGACCATAATAAGAATCAAAAATGTTTTCATTTGATGCCAAACATGATATATTTGGGTTAAAAAATAAAAAAGTTAGGTTAGAAACTGTCAAATGTCAAAATAAATTATAACGATTTTTTGCTAAATATTGAAATGATCTTAATAAGTATTAAAAATACTTTAATTTGATACCAAACACGATATATTTTGGTTAAAAAATAAAAAGTTAGGTTATAAACTGCCAAATGTCACAATTAAATATAACGATTTTTTGATAAACATGAAAATCATGTTAATAAGAATCAAAAATGCTTAAATTTGATACCAAACATGATACATTTGGGTTAAAAAAATAAAAAAAGTTAGGTTATAAACTGTCAAACGTCAAATAATCGCCATTTTTTTTTTGCTAACAATTAAGATATCTCAATAACGGTTGGAGATAAATAAGTCGAGTTTGGGTTTATTTTAAAAGTTTTTTAATTTTCTATTCATTAATATTAAAAAAAGAACAGCTTTATAACTAAAAAACTTTTTTGTAATAAAAAAAGTTAGGATTAAAACTGTCAAATGTCAAAATAGGATATAACGATTTTTTGATAAATATAGAAATTATCTTATAGTCAAAAATGCTTTCATTTCACGGCAAATATGTTATATTTGGGTTAAAAATTAAGAAGGTTAGGTTAGAAAATGCCAAATGTCAAAGTTATATGTAACGATTTGTGATAAATATGGAAATTACCTTAATGAGAATCAAAAATGTTTTCATGTGATGCCAAACATGATACATTTGGGTTAAAAAATAAAAAAGTTAGGTTAGAAACTCTCAAATGTCAAAATAAATTATAACGATTTTTTGCTAAATATTAAAATGATCTTAATAAGAATTAAAAATGCTTTCATTTGATACCAAACATGATATATTTAGGTTAAAAAATAAAAAAGTTAGGTTACAAACTGTCAAATGTCAAAATTAAATATAACGATTTTTTATAAATATTGAAATGATCTTAATAAGAATCAAAATTGCTTTAATTTGATACCAAACATGATATATTTGGGTTAAAAAAATAAAAAAAGTTAGGTTATAAACTGTCAAACGTCAAATAATCGCCATTTTTTTTTTTGCTAAAAATTAAGATATCTCAATAACGGTTGGAGATAAATAAGTCGAGTTTGGGTTCGTTTCAAAGGTTTTTGAATTTTCTATCAATTAATATTAAAAAAGAATAGTCTTATAACTAAAAAAATTTTCAAAATTTTTTCTAATTCAAAAAATTTGGTTATATTCGACTACTCGGGCGTACTCGGTGTATGTCGCGTGTAGGTCGTACGCAGTGTATGTTAATGCTTAAGTGTACGGAAATGTTTATAACTCTCCAGAAAGTTTCTGGACACTTTTGGATATCTTCAAAAATATTCTGGCAACGTTTATAATTTCCCAAAAAGCGTTTAGGCACTTTTCGACTACTATAAAAATCATTATAAATCTTTTGGACATCTTTCAAAAATCTTCTGATAATCTGTATAACAGTACATTCAAACAGTTTAGTCAATTTAATTCAATTTTATGACTTTTTTTTAGTTCTTATTAGAGAAGAAAATTATATTAGTTCTTCTTAGTGATGAAGTTCAGTTATAAATTCATATTTTGATGAAGTTCACTCAATAAGATTAGATTTTGATGAAATTCCTTGTTAATATCGATGAAGTTTTGTTATTAAAGATAAAATTCCGTTCTAAATTCAGATTTTAATGATTAAGTTTTGATGAAATTTTTGAATGAACATTAAATTTCCAAATCAAAATTGTAATGTAATAATTAAATTTCATTAACAATTAGTTTGGGGAATACAAACGAACTTATCTAGAAAGCCTAAGTAATTATTAGGGGTTATTCAAATCAAGCGAAGGCATTCTTGGTGTTAATGACTAAAGTTAAGGGGTTAGTTGCACCCGACGTTGTCCAACAGAAATTTCTCTAATTGAACCAAGGGTGATCGTTCACTTGGGAACACAGCAAATTCGCCGTGGTGAATCCCAAACTGGATGGAGATACTTGGTAATTGATGATTCTCCGCATTGACAGATAATGTTTATTTGATTAAGGGGAGCAACTCCAACAAAAATATAATAAAAATATAGAAAGAAAAGCATAAAATAAAATACGTCAATTATTTCTAAACCAGCTACGAGTAGTTTTGACGTTTCAAGTTTTGTTTTCGCCGGGCGAACTTTCCAAATGGATTATTTACTCGGACTTGCAACGAGAGAGTTTCTATTTACTCGACCAACTGGGTCAAGTGTAAAATCATAAATTATTTTTATTTCTTCCACCTTTCTTTTTTAAACGGTATATTTTAGAATCCCCCATTCTCATAATAAACCATCGTCATAAATCAATTAAACCCTCCCTGTTCCCACTTCCACCTCTTAAATCTAATTACACGACAATAATCGAGTTTGCGACAATCGCCTCTTCGAGAACGTCTCTTGAAAGCCTCGTTTCCTTCGAGATCCGACGCTGTAGCAACGCGATGGTAATTTTTCCAAGAGCAATTTCCTTTTACGAGAAGCGGCCTTTTAAGCGACCACAAATTGACGCTTTCAAATTAAATAGAAGTGATTCTTTTTTTTTTGAGGTTTAAAAATGATTAAAAAAGATGAGGTCCCACCGAGATTTGAACTCGGATCGCTGGATTCAGAGTCCAGAGTGCTAACCATTACACCATGGGACCTGTTACTTCAGGTTTCAGGAAGTTCGTTAGAGGAAGGTTTCAAATATGCTGAAAAATCGATACAGTTGATATAACGGACCTTGTTGGAACAAAACATTATCTATCAGAGATAGAATCTAAATCAGGTTATTTTATTTTCTAAGTTGCTTTATTCCATCTTCACAGATAAAGTCCCTCCTCCTCGTTATAACCAAAAGAACAGAATAACCAGAAATGACACTAACATCGATTCGTTTGATGTTGGAGGCACCTCGTTTTGTGACCTCGATTTAAAACCCGCCATCTTATTGAGGGTCATCAAAGGCACGTATTGGAATGAAAATGTTATTCCACCAATAGTAGCAAAGTTTGGTGACCCTCCATAACATGACGTCAGTTTTAGCGAGATACCACCAGTGTCACTTCTGGATATTTTTAAAACTCTTTGAATGTACTGTTATAAAGATTATCAGAAGATTTTTGAAAGATGTCCAAAAAATTCCTAGTGATTTTTATAATCGTCAAAAAGTGCCTAAACGCTTTCTGGGCAATTATAAACGTTGCCGGATATTTTTGAAGATATACAAAAGTGTCCAGAAACTTTCTGGTCCGAGATTTTATCCGTTCTTCCTATTGGTTCCCTTTGGAAAGGGATAGACGTTCCGCCAAGATCTCACCTGGCATCTTCAATGTGTTGTAAAAAGACGACAGGAGACTACGACATCAATTCAGAAATTTTTTTTAGTTATAAAGCTGTTCTTTTTTTAATATTAATGGATAGAAAATTAAAAAACCTTTAAAATGAATCCAAACTCGACTTATTTATCTCCAACCGTTATCGAGATATATTAATTTTTAACAAAAAAAAAATGGCGGTTATTTGAGTTTCTAACCTAACTTTTTTATTTTGTAACCCAAATATGTCATGTTTGGAATCAAATAAAAGAATTTTTGATTCTTATTAAGATTATTCCAATATTTATTTAAGAATCGTTATATTTAATTTTGACATTTGACATATATATATTTGACATATATATCATGTTTGGTATCAAATGAAAGGATTTTTAATTCTTATTAAGATCGTTTAAATATATCTTACAAAATCATTATATTTAATTTTGACATATGACAGGAAACTAGAACAACGCACTGAAGCTGCCAAAAAAAAAATTTAGTTATAAAGCTGTTCTTTTTTTAATATTAATAGATAGAAAATTAAAAAGCCTTTAAAATGAACCCAAACTCGACTTATTTATCTCCAACCGTTATTGAGTTATCTTAATTTTTAGCAAAAAAAAATGGCGATTTTGACGTTTGACAGTTTCTAACCTAACTTTTCTATTTTTTAACCCAAATATATCATGTTTAGCATCAAATGAAAGCATTTTTGATTCTTATTAAGATAATTTCAATGTTAATCAAAAAATCGTTATATTTAATTTTGACATTTGACAGCTTTTAACCTAACTTTCTTATTTTTTAACTCAAATATATCGTGTTTAGTGTCAAATTAAAGCATTTTCGATTCTTATTAAGATCATTTTCATATTTATCAAAAATCGTTATATTTAATGTTGACATTTGACAGTTTATAACCTAACTTTTTTATTTTTTAAATCAAATATATCATGTTTGGTATCAAATTAAAGCATTTTTCATGCTTATTAAGATCATTTCAATATTTACCAAAAAAGCGTTATATTTAATTTTGACATTTGACAGTTTTTAACATAACTTTTTTATTTTTTATAGCAAATATCTTATTTGGTATCAAATGACAGCATTTTTGAATTTATTAACAATAAGATCATTTCAATATTTATTAAAAAGTCGTTATATTTCAATGTTTATCAAAAAATCGTTATATTTAATTTTGACATTTGACAGCTTTTAACATAACTTTCTTATTTTTTAACCCAAATATATCGTGTTTGGTGTCAAATTAAAGCATTTTCGATTCTTATTAATATCATTTCCATATTTATTAAAAATCGTCATATTTAATTTTGACATTTGACAGTTTCTAACCTAACTTTCTTATTTTTTGACGTAAACATATCGTGTTTGGTATCAAATGAAAACATTTTTGATTCTTATTAGGATCATTTCAATATTTATCAAAAAATCGTTACATTTAATTTTGACATTTGACAGTTTATAACCTAATTTTTTAACCAAAATATATCATGTTTGGTATCAAATGAAAGCATTTTTAATTCTTATTAAGATTGTTTCAATATTTATTAAAAAATCATTGTTTAATTTTGACATTTGACAACAAACTACAACAACGCACTGAAGATGCCAGGTCCTTTTAAAAGGATCAACTCAAAAAAATTTTTTAGTTATAAATAGAGCTCGGATTTTTATGCAGTCAAGTTATAGAAAATATGCGCATAAATATGCAAGCTTTTTATACGAAATATGCAATCTATTTCTATCACATTTTTGTATATGTTTTGCAATTTTCACATGTTGTTCTATTTGGGATTCCTCTCACACGTTATCTTAAAAAAGAATAATTAAAAATGTTTGCTATAGATACTCTAACAGATTCGTACCTATTTAAAAAAAAAATTTTTTTAGTTATAAAGCTGTTCTTTTTTAACATTAATGGATAGAAAATTAAAAAACCTTTAAAATGAACCCAAACTCGACTTATTTATCTCCAACCGTTATTGAGATATCTTAATTTTTAGCAAAAACAAAATGGCGATTATTTGACGTTTGAATTTCTAACCTAACTTTTTTATTTTTTAACCCAAATATGTCATGTTTGGTATCAAATTAAAGCATTTTTGATTCTTATTAGGGTCATTTCAATATTTATCAAAAAGTCGTTATATTTAATTTTGACATTTGACAGTTTCTAACCCAACTTTTTTATTTTTGAACCCAAATATGTCATGTTTGGTATCAAATAAAAGCATTTTTGATTCTTATTAAAATCATTTCCATATTTATCAAAAATCGTTATATTTAATTTTGACATTTGACAGTTTTTAACCTAACTTTCTTAATTTTTAACTCAAATATATCATGTTTGGCATGAAATGAACATTTTTTATTCATATTAGGATAATTTCAATGTTTATCAAAAAATCATTATATTTAATTTTGACATTTGACAGCTTCTAACCTAACTTTTTTATTTTTTAACCAAAATATATCATGTTTGGCATCAAATGAAAGCATTTTTGATTCTTATTAGGTTCATTTCAATATTTATCAAAAAATCGTTATATTTAATTTTGACATTTGACAGCTTCTAACCTAACTTTTTTATTTTTTAACCCAAATATATCATGTTTGGCATCAAATGAAAGCATTTTTGATTGTTATTAAGATCATTTTAATATTTATCTATTTAATTTTGACATTTCACAATTTCTAACCTATCTTTTTTATTTTTTAACCCAAATATGTCATGTTTGGTATCAAATGAAAGCATTTTTCGTTCTTATTAAGATCATTCCAATATTTATAAAAAAATTGTTATATTTCATTGAGTACCAAATAAAACTAGAACTACCACTAGACCTAGAAGTAGAAAGTATTTAGTTCAATAAAAATATAGAACAGCTTAACGTTATCTAGTGCTACTTAGTGTTATCTAGTACTGTCAAGCAACTGACAACCGAATATTTTTAGTTCTAGGTCTAGTTTTCTGTCATCCTGTCATTAGAACTAATTTTAATTATTATTTAGTATTAAATTATTATATATTTTTCATTAAACAACACTCCCTTCCCCCTATTAATCCTTTATATCAAAATTTTACTGTATTAATATTATTTGGGGGGAAGTTTTAAAGGGGTGGAGAGTTATGAAGCTGTGAGTGAGGAGATAAGCGGGAAATTTCGGAAAGCTGGACAAAGCCTTGATGTCAAAGGTCCACATCTAAAGGGATTTACCGAGTTCGTTTCAGAATTAGGATTGCAGCGAACACATTTCACCCTCTCGATTTGTCTCCTTTTTTTTCACGTTTATTTGTGCCCCCTTTAACCCTCGGGGTACATTTTACGTCGTAGTAAATTTGCATTCTGCGACGACAACAATGGGGGTGGGTCTCAGTTTGAGTTATAGCATAATTTGTGTAAACGCTTAAGAAGTGTCAAAGGCAGGTATCTAATTTTGGGGGTTGTTTTTTTTTATAAGTTAAAATTTAAATTTTCTTATCACGTTTTCTTTTAAAGAGTTCGAGTAGATTTAATTCAGCTTGCTCAGCTTGGAATATTAATTTTTGGAAAATTTATTCTTTGCAGACGGTGCATCGAACGGCTCGAGCACCCCTTTCGTCACCCCATCCACCCTTCTATTGTCGGGTAGGGGGAGAGTGAAGTTCCAGGCGACTTCTTTTACATTCGGGGGACCCCCTTCACACTTGAGTGGCTACTTATCTCCCGAATATAAACCAGGAAAACCATGCAGCGATACCGAAATCGAAAAGGTAACTCATTTTTTACATTAACCCATAAAATCCTTCTTTGTTTAGCAACTCCAAACAAAAAAAAAATACAATTGTAATTGTAAACCGTTCGGTTTGTTATTCTTTTTTTTGTATTGAACGAAATCGACGAAGCGTGATTTTTTTCGCATTGTAACCGTTTTTGTGCTCACGTTTAGTTTCGGTCACGCAGTTGGTTTAAACGTTTGTTAACTTCCAGTTAGGAATTTTTGCCATTAACATGTTTATTCGTAACAAGTACTATTTATTTATTGAATTTGTTGAAATTAAGTTTATTTAAATTGTTTTTTTTTTAGATGTGGATCTTTGCGTTGGGCGAAACGCTGAAGAGGGCCACCCTCACGAGTCACTCTGCCACATCGAGGCTGAGTGGCGAACTATGTCGCGTCCTAACGGACATGACCAAGCCCGAGGCCACATCCAGAGCTTCCCTTATGCATCTCCTCGACGTGAGTACACCTCAATCTAAACTTTAACTTTAGAAAGAAAAACTAACACCGTCAAAAGAAATCACAATAAAATTAATCGGTTCAAATAAAATGTTTTGAGAGGATTAAAGCAAATTAGCCTCGTTTTAAAAAGTTTTAAAAGTATCTTGTTAAAATTGTGTTTAACAAAGTGAAAATCTTTTTTTTTTTGGCCTCACACAATCAGTTGTACAACTTCTTTTCATTGTTGCTGCCGCCTTCATGTTATATACCGAGCGCGGTTGCAAAGTCCTTTGTTCGGATCAATCAGAGACTTGTAACGTCAGCGGTGTTTGCACGATCGACACCGCGATGGTTTCTGTTGTCAAAACCCACAACAATCCGGGAAATTTAAAGCATTTCCATGGAAATTTACTTATACTACTTTATAATTAACTCACGACTTTAATTTGATAACCTCTATCCGTATAAATTTATTATGAATTCGAATTAATCACATCTGTTGACTCAGCAAGTTGATAAAATGAGTTGACTACCTCTGTACATACAGGGTGGTTCAAATTCGATGTCCGAATAGGCTATCTCTGAAACTATAAGAGTTAGAAAGAAAGTAGCTTACATGTCATGATCTCGTTTTTCCAGAAACTGCTAATGCCAAAAACCTCAAAGCGCTATCGTCTTTTGTTTTTCCCCTAGAGGCCAAAATTGAAAATATCCGTAAAACCAGCAGGTGCAATTATCTTGGCTATTATTATAGGTGGAGTATTATAACTACAACATTATATGGACACTTTTTTACAGAGAATCTAATAACGAAGTCAAAAAAATTTTTTCGGTTTTAGATTTTGAGATATAATGACAATTTTCATTTTTTTAAATGGAAACAAAAACAACCACTGATTATTCGCTTATTAAATTCGTTATTTTGAAATGTGCAAAAATATGTGGAAATATGCAAAATATACCTTTCTTATACCTTTTATCAATCTATTTCTATCACATTTTTGTATATGTTTTGCAATTTTCACATGTTGTTCTATTTGGGATTCCTTTCATACCTTATCTTAAAAAAGAATAATTAAAAATGTTTGCTATAGATACTCTAACAGATTAAAAATTTAAATCGACAATGAAAAAAAAAAATTTTTTAGTTATAAAGCTGTTCTTTTTTAACATTAATGGATAGAAAATTAAAAAACCTTTAAAATGAACCCAAACTCGATTTATTTATCTCCAACCGTTATTGAGATATCTTAATTTTTAGCAAAAACAAAATGGCGATTACTTGACGTTTGACAATTTCTAACCTAACTTTTTTATTTTTTAACCCAAATATATCATGTTAGGTATCAAATGAAAGCATTTTTGATTCTTATTAGGATAATTTCAATGTTTATCAAAAAATCGTTATATTTAATTTTGACATTTGACAGCTTCTAACCTAACTTATTTATTTTTTAACCCAAATATATCATGTTAGGTATCAAATTAAAGCATTTTTGATTCATATTAGGATAATTTCAATGTTTATCAAAAAATCGTTATATTTAATTTTGACATTTGACAGCTTCTAACCTAACTTATTTATTTTTTAACCCAAATATATCATGTTAGGTATCAAATGAAAGCATTTTTGATTCTTATTAGGATCATTTCAATATTTATCAAAAAATCGTTATATTTAATTTTGACATTTGACAGCTTCTAACCTAACTTTTTTATTTTTGAATCCAAATATGTCATGTTTGGTATCAAATAAAAACATTTTTGATTCTTATTAAGAACAACAATCCGGGAAATTTAAAGCATTTCCATGGAAATTTACTTATACTACTTTATAATTAACTCACGACTTTAATTTGATAACCTCTATCCGTATAAATTTATTATGAATTCGAATTAATCACATCTGTTGACTCAGCAAGTTGATAAAATGAGTTGACTACCTCTGTACATACAGGGTGGTTCAAATTCGATGTCCGAATAGGCTATCTCTGAAACTATAAGAGTAAATTACATGTCATGATCTCGTTTTTCCAGAAACTGCTAATGCCAAAAACCTCAAAGCGCTATCGTCTTTTGTTTTTCCCCTAGAGGCCAAAATTGAAAATATCGTAAAACCAGCAAGTACAATTATCTTGGTTCTTATTATAGGTGGAGTATTATAAGTAAGACATTATATGGACACTTTTTTTTAGAGAATTCGATGACGTAGACCAAAAAAAAAATTCGGTTTTAGACTTTGAGATATTGTGACAATTTTATATATTAAAGGTTGTCTAAGTTCCTATGCTGCAATACTTTGATTTTAGTTTGTGGGCGAGGGGCAAGAGCAGGAGTGTTTCGTGACGTAAGCGATCACAGATTGCGCACGCAACCTCATGGCCATGTGGTGCTCCATGCATTTGTTTAATTTGAATTGCTTGGCGGTATTATTTTCCACATGTGACGTAATGCGCAGTATGGTTGCGTACGAACCTAGACAACCTTTTATATATAAACCTCACCAACATCTCACTTTGAAGTTGCAAAAATGGCAGTAAGAAGGACTACGTCATGAAATTCTCTGTAAAAAAGTGTCCATATAATGTCTTAGTTATAACACTCCACCTATAATAATAACTAAGATAATTTGTTAATAACCAAAGCACTTGTTGGTTTTATAATATTTTCAATTTTGGCCTCTAGGAGAAAAACAAAAGACGATAGCGGTGTGAAGTTTTCGGCATTAGCAGTTTCTCGAAAAACGAGATCATGACACTTTTTTTCTAACTCTGAGAGTTTCCGAGTTAGCCTATTCGGACATCGGATTTGAACCACCCTGTACCGGGTGTCCAAATTTCGATGAGTTTGCAGGTTATCTCAGTTATTATGAAAGTTGCGGCTTTCGCGAATCTGAGCTACTTTTTTATGAAACCTATAATGGCGCAAACCAAATTTTCATAGCCCTCATCGTTTTTGATATACAGGAAGTGTTTCAAAATTTACGATTTTCAGACACCCCTGTATCTCGGCTATCTAACTTAGTAAAAAAGTAAAAACTGGTTCTAATAGATTTTTTCACGTGGAATCCAATGGTGTACGCAGAATTTTTCTAGTCATCACCGTTTTTGAGTTATAAAGAGTTAAGTATTTTAGAAATTGAGTATTTGAGTTGTGTTTATAACTCAGAAACCGTGATGACTAGAAAAATTCTACGTGCACCATTGGATTCCACATGAAGAAATCTATCAGAACCAGTTTTTACTTTTTTACTAAATTTCCGAATAGCCGAGATACAAGAGGTGTCTATTTCCAACACTCCCTGTATATCAAAAACGAAGATGGCTATGAAAATTCGGTTTGCGCCATTGTATATTTCACAAAAAAAGTAGCTCAAGTTCCCGAAAGCCGTTTCTATCTTTCATAATAACTGAGATACCCTGCAAACCCATCGAAATTTGGACACCCTGTACTCATTACTGATTAATAACACAAAGAATACCACATGTCAAGCTGCTTAAAAGATATTATATGGAAGAACATTAGAATGGAAAGCATAATAAGAGTCTACAAATGGGACTCATAATAATACACACTTCCAAAACAAGACTAGACAGCTCCAAGATACAGAAAATGATGCGAACAGTCGAAATGGAAATAATAAGCATTCATGGAAAAACACTACATGACAGAGTTAGATGTGAAGAGCTATGATAACAAACAACTGAATCAAAATTCTGAAAAGAATAATGGACTTCTTAGTATCTTGTGGTTCTGCATCAAGAATTTAATTTTTGTCATAAGCAGAGATCTATGTTTTATATGTTATGAAGGAATCAGAGTGTTTTCTTCTATTATCAGTATCTAATCTTGCATTAGTAGACTTCTATCAGCAGCTTGAGTCTTCTAGCAGCAGTATCTAGACTTTTATCAGCATTGCTTAGTTTTTTGTCAGTAATTCTAGTCTTATATCAGCAGTGCTAAGACTTTTACTAACAGTATCTTATTTTCTAGGAGCTGTACCTAGTTTTCCATTAGCAATATTTATTCTTTTGCAATAAGAATTTAATTTTTGGCATAGGCAGAGATCTTTTGTTCTATATGTTATGAAGTAATCGGACTGTTTCCTTCTTTTATTAGTATCTAACTTTGCATTATTATTTTTTCATATACAAACAGTACCTAGCCCTCTATTATCAGTATATAGTCTTCTGCCAGCTGTTTCTAGACTTCTATCAGCAGCATCTGGACGTTTATTAGCAGTGTTTAGTTTTTTGTCAGTAATTCTAGTCTTGTATCAGCAGTACCAAGACTTCTGCAAGCAGTGTATTATTTTTTGGAAGCTGTACCTAGTTTTCCATTAGTAATATCTACTCCTTTGCAATAAGAATTTAATTTTTGTCATTGACAGAGATCTATGTTCTATATGTTACGAAGAAATCGGAACGTTTTCTTCTATTATCAGCATCCAACCTTACTTTAGTATTATTTTTTCATATACAAACAGCACTTAGTCTTCTATTAGCAGTATATAGTCTTCTGCCAGCTGTTTCTAGACTTCTATCAGCACCTTAAGTCATCTAGCAGCAGTATCTGGACTTTTATCAGCAGTGTTATATTTTTTTTTCAGTAATTTTAGTCTTGTATCAGCAGCACCAAATCTTCTGCCAGATGTTTTTAGACTTCTATTAACAGCTTGAGTCTTTTAGCAGCAGTATCTAGACTTTTATCAGCAGTGTCAGTTTTTTGTCGGTAATTCTAGTCTTGTATCAGCAGTACCAAGACTTCTACTAATCTGGAAGCTGTACCTAGTTTTCCTTTAGCAATATCTACCTTCTGCAATAAAAATTTAATCTTTGTCATTTGCAGAAATCTTATGTTCTACATGTTATGAAGAAATCGAAGTGTTTTTTTCTATTTTCAGTATCTAATGTGACATTAGTATTATTATTTCTTATTTAAAAAGTAGTACCTAGTCTTCTATTAGCAGTATATAGTGTTCTGTCAGCTATGTCTAGACTTCTATCAATTAAATAATTAAACTATGTTCAACGATGAAGCAATTTTATCTATTTTCCAGTGCTACATACGTTTCAGAAATTTCTTTCCCTCTTCAGGCATGACGTCAGATCTCAGAGGAACTCATTCAACAATGTAAGCGTATTCGTTATCATAAAATAACAAATTATTATAAACATGCTCTTCAAGCCATAAATAATTTTTTCATATTTT
>NW_019281145.1:70000-78581 GCF_000648695.1 Onthophagus taurus
AATTGTATTGTAATAAGGTGTACTTATTACATTGTATTTGAAAAAGTTCTGGCCCCCCTTAAATATTAAAAAGTCGGCGCCACTGACTAGAACTAACACTAGACCGAGAACTAGAAACATTACTACTAGAAACACTATTTAAAAATCTAATTTAAATCTAACTAGCATCGATGTTCTAAACTATCTAAAAATGTAGTTTTTATGCTTCTTTACTGATCCCCAAATTTTCAAACTTTTTTCTTCACTCGTTCAAAACTTATAGCTCCGTCCCGGGAGATTTGGGAAACCCTGTATATTTCTATTGAACGAAAACTAAAACTATCACTAGGCCTAGAAGTAGAAATATTCGGGTTTAGCCGTCTTCATGTATGACTAAACCCGCAACTATACTTGACACTACATTCGACATTTACAACTATACTTGGACACAATTGGAGATACTTGGACCATAAATATTGTTCATGATACTTGGGTTCATGGCTGGATATAAGAAATAATCTCGTGATACTTGAGGTGGCCGAGATTCTTTCTTACAACCAGCTATAAATCCAACCCAACCCAAGTATCACAAACAATACTTATGTCTGATGGCTGGTTATAAGAAATAATCTCGGCCGACTTCGAAGACATCGGCCGCTCCAACTATCTCCAAGGAGACTTCGAAGTCGGCCGAGTTTTTGATACTTCGGGCAGCGGACGTCTTCGAAATCGGTCGCCATAACTATTGTTTGTGATACTTAGGTTAGGTTAGGTTGATAATTGGATATAAGAAATAATCCCGGCCGATTTCGAAGACGTCGGCTGCCCCAAGTGTCACGAACAATATTTATGGTGACCGACGTCTTCAAAGACGCCTGAAATTATTTCTTATATCCAGCTATCAAACCCAACCCAATCCAAGTATCACGAACAATACCTATGGCTGGACATAAGAAATAAACTCGGCCAACTTTAATGACTACTTGGAGATACTTGGAGCATAAATATTGTTCATAATACTTGGGTTGATGGCTGGATATAAAAAATAATCTCGAAGTCGGCCGAGATTATTTCTTATATCCAGTTATCAACCTAACCCAACCTAAGTATAAGAAAGAATAGTTATGGCGGCCGATTTCGAAGACGACCGCTGTCCGAAGTATCTAAAAACAATACCTATGGCTTAATCTCGGTCGACTTCGAAGATTACTTGGAGATAGTTGGAGATACTTCGAAGTCGGCCGAGATTATTTCTTATAACCAGCCATCAGACATAAGTATTGTTTTTGGGTTGGGTTGGATTTATAGCTGGTTATAAGAAATAATCTTGTAATACTTGAGGGAACCGGCTATCAACCTAACCCAACCCAAGTATCACAAACAATACTTATGGCGGCCGATTCGCTGCAAAAACAATAAAATAAATTCAACCCAATCCAAGTATCACAAACAATACTTATGGCTAGGTTGTTATTGAGCTAAAACTAGAACTAACACTAGACCTAGAAACATTCGTGTTTGAAATTTGTAAGACATACGCCTGGGACCGCACATTTTTGACCCACTCATGTTGCGCACGAGGAAACTCGTGAGCGGCCCTTGATGTGTTAAGACGGCTAAATCCGATTGTTAATTCAACATAAACATACAATAACCTAGCGCTGAGTAACAAAAAAACTAGTGTTATTCTAGTTTTTGTTCAATACAAATATGCAATAACCTGGCACTGAATAATAACTGACACCAAATTATCATTAACACTGTCACTACTACTAACACTAGCCCTAGAACTAGAATCATTCGGGTTTAGCCGTCTTAAGAGACGCACGATTAAACCCGAATTATTCTAGTTCTAGATCTTGAGTTAGTTCTAGTAATAGTACTAGTGTAAAACTAGAACTAATACTAGACCTAAAAGTAAAAACATTCAAGGTTAATATTCTCTTTTTTGTTTTTTGAGATAAATGCGTCATGTTTGGACACATTTTAAAGGTTTTTTTTAATAAAGGATGCATCATGAAAGAACACCATGAAGTTGTCCATTGGTCTATTATGTGATAACTAACTTCCGGTTAAGAATATCAACGTCAATTTTGACATATTTGTAATCCTCATTAAAAAATTTTTAAAGTGAGTATAAACACGACATATTTATCTTCAATATTAATGAAGTTATAATGAAGTCAACTTCCGGTTAAGAATATCAACGTCAATTTTGACATATTTGTAATCGTCGTGAAAAATCCTTTAAAATGAGCCCAAACATAAGCAAGTTCCGGTTTGAAATGTCAATGTCATTTTGATATATTCTTAATTTTATAAAATGTCTTAAAATTTGTCACAAAATCAAAAATATAATACAAAAAATTCAGAAATTAAGGTTGGTATTAATATTTAAAAATTAAATTACTAAGTTGCTAACTTCGGGTTTAATGTTTTTTATTCTAACTTTTTTGTTTTTTGAGATAAGTGCGTCATGTTTGGACTCGTTTTAAAGGTTATTTTATAAAGATTGCGAATATAATAATAAAATTAAAGTTGACATTAACACCTGAAAGTTTTTTCTTAGCAGTGTAAAATGTCAACCTCAATTTTGACATATTTGTAATCTTCATTAAAAATCCTTTAAAACGAGTACAAACACGACAGATTTATCTTCAATATTAATGAAGTTATGGTCAACTTCCGGTTAAGAATGTCAACGTCAATATTGACATATTTGTAATCGTCGTGAAAAATCCTTTAAAATGAGGGCAAACATGNGCATAATTTATATCGATGATTTTGAAATTAATAACACACTTGGATCTAATAATAACAAACATTCTATTTGTAACATTTATTATTCATATCATAACATCACTAACAGACTTATCATATTCTTCGACTGTCATAAATTTGCAATATAACCATAAAGAAATCCAGACTGTTGCCTCTTAAAACCAGTCAGCATAAGAACTGCTCATTTAAGTATGGAGACAAGGAGGGTGTACAAGCTGGCGGTCTAGTATAAGCGGACAGCAGGCAGATATAAAAAAAATTGGATAAATCGAAATTGACGAAAACAAAAAAATTAGAAATTGCCGAAAATGTATTAAAAAAAAACAGTGAATGTCACAACATTCAACTTTATTGTGAGTCAATTACGAGAGCAACCGAAAAAGAAGCAAGGGCGACGCTATACGTTGCAAAACAAGATATTCGGATTAACAATATTCAAAAGCAGCTCAAGAGCATACCGCTTACTGCGAACGTTGTTTGCTTTGCCGAGTAGGAGGACGCTCATGAATTTGTTGAGTCAGGTTCCAATTGGAATAGGAATAAATCTACAATTAATGGATGCTTTACAAGAAGAGGCGAAGAAGATGAAACAAGAAAATAGATATTGTTGTCTTATCTTTGATGAAATGTCGTTACAACCTGGCTTGACATACGATTCCACGTTGGACATGATTGAGGCAAATATATTTTGCAAATATTTTGTTGGGTGGATTGCGGCCGGGGACGATCTCCTCAATTTGCGGACCATGCCATGGTATTCATGGTGAGAGGCATTACGAAGAAATGCAAACAGTCCATCGCATTTTATTTCACCGAATATGGCATGTCAGCCACTGCCCTACGAGACAACATAGGACAGATTATTGCAATATGCAATAGTATAGGTCTGAAGATCATAGCCACTATTTGTGATCAGCTCTCGACAAACAGCATGGCTCTAAAAATGTTGGCCGAAGAAACACGTGCCACGTTTTTACGGCTAGGGAAGGAATATGCAGGTTCTGATTGTATGGTTGATGATCAGGACATAGTCATCTTGTACGATCCCCCTCATCTCTTGAAGGGACTGAGGAATAATTTGATGAAGTACGATGTCATGTTTGAAAGTGGTGGTGTGAAGTACATGGCATCGTACAAACATATTATCAAATTATATGTAGTGGATGAAGGGGATCATGATACCAGAATGTTGAACCATTTTAATTCTTTAACAACTTTAACAACTTGCATCTACAAAATATTTTGTATGTAACAGATACAAGACTATATAGGGTAAACCTACCAGTTGTTGGACACCTGCGAGCTATTGGACATCCCAATTATTTCAACTGAAAATAAGAATTCTGTATTCAGTAGTTTGCTTAGTTTTGTTGAGATGGTCCCATTGTACTATTAGTATCGATAGTGACAAATAACATTTTATTAACGTTTCTGTTTTGGCGCCAATTGTGAGATTCTTTAATCATGCACAAAAAAGCCGGTTTTCTTGAGCCTATCTTAAGAAATCTTAGGTGAAGTTTAGTGTTATAATTAGTGGTGGAATTTTACCCAAGTGCTCCGTATAAATTTACAAGGTACTAATGCAGTAAAGTGAAGTATTTTTAAGGTTTAAATCAATATATTTGTGTTAGGTTATGTTTTAGAGAGGTGTCCAATAACTGACTTTAAAATATGATTATTTTCATTTGTCGGACACCTGTCCAATAACTGCATTTTGCCAAGTTTGTACACTTTTTGCGTGATATCGGAGTGCGTCTTCTCTGTTTCCAGCATTTCGATTTTGGTGTCAATATTCACAGTGTAACCAGTTATTGGACGCCTGTCCAACAACTGGTTTACAATCTGTCCTATAACTGAGTTTTTTTATGTGTCTAATTTTCAAGCATGCCCAAGAAAAATAAATATAGGGCAGAATCGATGGAAGCAGCGATAAATGAAGTCAAGAATAACAACATGTCATATAGAAATGCGGCACACAAATACGGTGTACCCAAATCAACGCTGGAATTTAAAATAAAAAATCCAGGCCATAAAGACACATGCGGCCCAAATCCAATTCTTTCAACAAGAGAAGAGTCTGATCTTGTAAGGTAAAGTTGGTTCAGTTAGGTAAGATGTTAAGCTGATAAAAACAGTTATCTAAATAACTGTTTTTATTTTTGCAGGTGGATAGAAGAGCTGGCAACCAAAGGGTTTCCCAGAAAACGAGAGGACATTTTAAATAGCGTTCAAAAATTTTTGACTGAAAATCCACGGCCTAATCCCTTTAAAAACAACAGACCTGCTGATAGTTGGTTTAAGGTAATTAAGTAAAATAGGATATTTGGAAAATAGAGATTACTAAAATAGCACTTTTTATTTAAGGCTTTCTTGAAAAGACATCCAACAATTGTGCAGCGAACAAGTGAAGCAGTAAGTGGTGCCAGTGCTTGTGTTTCGGAAGCAGACATTCGAAAATGGTTCAAAGATATAAACAGTTATCTTACTTCCAAAAATTTAATCGTTGATGACCCTTCAAGTATTTACAATGGCGATGAATCCGGATTTCAGATTTGCCCAGAAACTGGAAAGATTTTTGCTGGAAAAGGCGCGAAGAATGTTTATTCTGTCGAAAAGGGATCACCTAAGGAAAGCATCACTGTCATGTTTTCATTTTCTGCTTCTGGATTAACTTGTCCACCACTGATAATTTATCCTTATAAGCGAATTCCAGAAAAAATAAGCCAGACGGTCAAAGATCCTGATTGGGGCATTGGACGATCCGATAATGGGTGGATGACGGCAGAGACGTTCTATGATTATGTGAAAAATGTGTTCCATCGATTGTTGGTGAAAAATAATATACAGTTTCCTGTATTATTATTTTTAGATGGCCATAAGTCCCATTTAACTTATGAGTTAAGTTTACTTTGTAATGAATTAAACATAGAAGTTATCGCCCTATATTCTAATGCAACCCGAATTCTTCAACCATGTGATGTTGCAGTATTTAGGCCCATAAAAATGGGATGGAAAAAGGCCGTCAGGGAATTTTATGAACAAAATCCTGGAGAAGTTCTGAATAAAATGACGTTTGCTCCTCTATTGGAAAAGTACTGGCCAACAATATTAAGAGGGACACTTTAATTAATGGATTTCGTGCGTGTGGTTTATTCCCTTTCAACCCAGATGCTATTGATTACACGAAATGTTTGGGAAACAAAAATGAGCGTCCTGACGTAATATTTTAAAAACTTTCTCATTTACCTATAAGTTAATACCAGCTTATCACATTTTTTTAGATAAAAATGCCACCCCCGTGCATGGACCATAGAACATATGTCAGTTTGACTGGAGAAGATTTATTAAAAAGAATTAAATCTTTCGACGATCTTTTGATTAAAGGAAGGCTTTACCGAAGAATTTTTGACCTTGTACAAAATATGGAGTTATTTTGAAAAACCAGATTCGTTGCCAAATGATAAAAAAGATGACTTGGATATGATAGACGTGCCAGGATCATTTAATAATCAGGTATTGAAATTGACTGAGGCTGAACCTGAATTAGATATATTGGAGGCAGATGACGAATTCGGTCCGTGGCCGATTTATTTAGACATATCGGCATATGTCTAAAGCTGTTAGGTCACATGACGAAAAAATGATACAATCGGGATCTGACCATATCAGTTTGAACACGTCCCGATATGTACATTTGCACAATGCGCCGATCCGATCGGAACTACACATAACCTCTTTTGGGATGTTTATGAGGGACATCACTTACGTGCAGTGTGTTTATTAGTACGTTTTACTGTTTTTAGCAGTTACCGAAGTTATAAAGTTTTAAATATAAAGTGGTTGACTTTAAATATGGAAAGTGAAAAATATTTAGTTGAAAAACAAATTTTTGAAACTAAGCNCTGAGTACAAAGAAGGAGTTGTAAAATCTATTTGGTCAAGAAAGGTATTTTAAAGCATTTAACCGAACCGAAGGATATCAAGGATATTGTTTTTCGTGATATAGTGCTTGCAAAAAATGCAGAACGAAAAATTCTTCAAGCTGTTCCATCCTGTGGACCATCTTGAAGAGGACATAGATAATTCTGGAGCAAAAACGGAGTGTATTATGTATCCCATTTTTCCAAAACGACGGACGTAAGGAACGACCTTAACTAAACTAACGATGGAAGTAAAATAAGCTTGACCGTAAATACGCATAGACCCGATCATTGTCCTGTTTGATTATGGAAAAAGATAAAGTCAAAACGAACTCAAAATATACAAACTAAACTGGCAAAAGTACCCACACACCTGCTGGTATAAGGATATGCCACTTGGAATAAACGAAATCAATAAGTGGATGAAATTAGGCGCAAAAATAATAGAGTTATGATGCGAAGAAAATAAAAATATCTAACCACTCTAAAAGAATAATCGCAATCATTTATCACAAGCGGGCAAAAGTATTCAAGAAATCTTTAAAATTACAGGTCACGCGTCGGGAAATTCCATCCAACCCTATTTACAACTAAGTGTGAAGCATCACAACACTATTTACAACTTAACGCAACGAGCATCAAATGCAAAGAAGAGCTCCACCTATGCAGACCTCCAGAATTGGCAAAAACCATCACATTCTCTGGAAGAGGTAGTTTCAACTTTTTTAAATCAGCCAGACAGCTAGAATGGACTTTCATAAGTGCTCTAGGGCAGGGGTGGCCAACAAGTCGATCGCGAAGCGACTGATAGTCGATTACGCGATTATGTTATACGTTGTATCGCACAGCAACTTACAAAAATTATTTTTTTTCAATTCGCAGATTCTTTTATAACTTTCAAAGTTACTAAAGATCTAGAAATTTAAAAAATTAAAAATAAATGCAGTATTGGCAAATAAACTTCCACCAATACACTTGACAAATGCGATTTGAGAACCGTTTTTAAATGTTTTCTTAACCTGTTGAAACAAGTTAAAAAATTCTTTTAACACACTTTTCAAATAAGCGAAGGACGATTGAAACATATGTTAAAATCTAAAAATGTAGACAACAATTTATGTGGGCGTTTGCCTGGATCATCAAGAAAAATATGCGATGAAGCAAATATGGTTGTTCAAAACCATATAAACAGTTTCCCGAAATTTGAATCCCATTATACGAGGGATCATAAACCCAATAGAAAATATCTACATCCTGAATTGACTATAAAAAATGTTTGATTTGTATGAGTTCCACTGTATGGACTTATAGAAAAATATTCAACAAAAATTTTAATCTACAATTCCACCAACCACGCAAAGACACATGCCAAAAATATGATCTATTAAACATTAAAGTTAAAGCATCAGAAAACCATGAAGAAGAGAAAAAAAATAAGGAGGAACATGATATTCATTTAAAACTAGCAGAATCAGCTAGAAANGTATGTTCTAATTTAAATAATATGCTTAATATTTTTCAAAACCTTTTTAATACGGTGGATACTGAATATAAACGACCGTTATTTTTCAACAAATTTGGTTATCTAATAAAACCTGTTGAGTATAGGATAGGTATAGTATAGTATAGGTATAGTATAGTATAGGATACAAGGAGAAACAACTTTAACTTTAAAAAACAGAAACGGTTTTTACATTCCAATGAAAAGAACCCTACAAAATTTTTCGAATCTTACTAGTGTTTTAAGCAAAATGAGATTTTATCTAACGTAGTATGATATGGGAAGTTACCTTGAAGAATTTGCTGAAATTTTCAAAGTTTACGCATTTAGCATGCGAAAAAACGATGGCACTGAGTACAAAGAAGGAGTTGTAAAATCTATTTGGTCAAGAAAGGTATTT
>NW_019281146.1:0-20180 GCF_000648695.1 Onthophagus taurus
ATTTCTCTACATTGTCAAAATTTGTTTTATTTTTGTTAAAAAAAAAGGATAAAGACGCGAATTACAAAAAATAGCATAAAAAACACGTTTCATAAGACTTAAAGCACTCATTCATTAAAAAACTCGTGGCTACGCCACTAGTTTTTCAACTTGAATTCGTGCATTTCAAACGTGTCTTACGAAACTTGTTTTTTAATATACTATTATAATCGTCTTATACCCATTGAAGCACTGTTTTGATATTTTTAAGTTTTGTTTCTAAGATTGGTAAGTGATAATTGTAAGCTTTTTGTTTTGGCAATTGTATCTGGATATTCTTCGCTCTTTTGGGATGAGTCAGCTTAATTGTGTTCCAAATGAATCAATTGATATATTCACTGACCTTAATAACGCCAGGATTTGTTGCTTGATGAACAAAGTTGTGAAATTTTGACACTGAAAATGGAATTCTTTCATTTCTAGAATGTTTTTCAGTTTCATCAGAAGCACATGAAGCCTTGTAGTATTTTGGCCACCAGTTTTTATAATCTATAATATCTATCTTTCGTTGCAACTTCTTTTACAGTAAAAGCGTTTTTAACACTAGAAATTATAATAAGTTCAGTGAATATATGGACATCATAAACTCGGTCAAGTTTTCGTAAGTTTCTCTTAATCACTCCAAAATCTTTGTCACAGGGCAAAAAAGAATGTCCTCGCATGTTTTCAATTTCAGTTAAGGCCATGCATGATTTTATTATACAGTGATTCTTGTTGTGCTCTGGACAATAATCAGAAAACAATCAGATGTCTTTTACATCAAAAGAAACATACTTTTCTATATACTCCATTATGAATGTAGTGGCTTCATTAGCACCTTTTGCAACTACACCTGGTAAATATAAAGATATAAAAAAAGGATTTGTTGAAAAAGTCGTTCTTTCTGCAGTCGTTTTTAAACCATTGTAGACCTTCTTCTCTCGTCTTTCATGAATAACCTTTTCAGCAACAACGGCTCTTTTTGCATTATCTCCTCTATAGTTCTCCGACTTTGTGTGTATTAAAATTATTCATATAACGGACTTTTGGTTATAACGAACACTTCTTTCTTAGTATTAATTCGTTATATCGAGGTTTTGCTGTATTAATTTAAAAAAAAATTACGATCAGAATTAAACTTTCATAAAGAAATTGTTTAAAATCCATAAAGATGTAATACTGAAACATAATAATCTAAAACAATTAAGACAGTGTTAATTAATTATGTTGTGTTGTTTTAGAAGGCCGCTTGCGTCTCCCTAACTTGGATAAACAATTTAGGACACCGATTATTTAAAATTACAAAGGAAATAATAATTTCTCAATTATTTTTTAGAATATGTTTTATTTATTATTGATGGATCTGTTTAAATTTAAAATAAGATTATAACGGGTGTTTAATACTTAAAAGAAAATAAATAAAAATTAATAAAAACGAAAAAGGATCGTTACCAAATAATCCACAACACTGATGAATATTTTGAAATGTACTCGTTTTTGTTACATTTTGTAGTGATGGAAAAAGTAGTTTATTTTTTTTGTGTTTCCTTTTTATGATTTTTAAGTTTTTTTTATTAGTCATTTCTAAAAATGTGATTATTCTACTAATAATGTGAATTATTTATAAAAAAAAAATGAAAAAGTATTAAAAAAAGATTTTTTTTTTCAATTATTTTTTTTCTTAATTTGAGATATATGTATATGGTATATATAGTCTATGAAGATATATTTTTTTGTAAAAGATCGACTGCAGGTACATACACTGTTAATTAATTGCGTTTATAACTTGTAAGTGAAAGAGGAAAAGAACATTTCAAAACCTGGTAGAATTTTTTTGCTCAACATGAAACCATAAAATGATCTTTTAATAGATCTAAAAACATCTTAATTAAAAAAAAATCGCAACACAAATTCGCACAAAATTTTTAATAAATTAATATGACAATTAACTTATTATACAACAAAGTTATTAATCGAACAATACATGTGTTAATTTTCCCAATTAAAAAAAATCTAATCATTCCAATAACAATATTTGAAAATACAACAATAATTTAATTGTCATATTTTTGAGTTGTCATTGTTGTTGTTATAAGTGTAATAGTTTGAATATTTGAATGTTATAGATGTTGTTTTCCTATCAAAGAAAAAATCGATCTAATTTGAACCATTCTTTGAGAAATCCTATGTTTTGTGTACCTTTGAATAATAATTCATGTTAAATTAAAAAAAAAAAACAATTTTAATGTTAAAAAAAATTAAGAGACAATCGAAAGTGTGTTTAAGAAAAATTTTGTTACAAACATTTCATTTTAATACTGAGGGATCGAAAATGAATGATTGCAAAAAATTTATTCCAACACTGAATATAATCACTTTTTGATTAGATGAGAATTCTCAATATTTTAAATAGTATAGAGTATCCAGTAAATTTTCATATTTGTCATCATCATCATCAATGGCCCGACAAATCTCTGTGGGTCTTGGCCTGTTCCAGCATCTGCCACCATTCCGATCTGTTACAAGTGTCATCCTCTATCTGGTCCAGGTATCTTGTCTTTATACTTATATTCCTCTGTTTTTCTGGTCCTGCATTGTTGCATTTTCCTTTAGGCTTCATTTTTCCATTCAGTTATTGTATGCAAGTGTTTGCAAACCTTTCTGTTACAGCTTTCTTTAGTTCCTCTCTCCCAAAGGACTTTTCTGCCGTTTCTAATAGAACTCTTCTAAACTATTCCTCAACTCAGTTTGAAGCTTCCTTGTTATATTTTCTTAATAAAGTATGTTTCTGTTTGGTTCTTAAATTTTCTGTATGTTCAGTTTGTCAAGTTTTCAGCTTCTTTTTTTTTTTGACATTCGAGATTCTGGCTCTTATTATACTTTACAGAAATGATTGGTGTCTCGCATCACATTAAAGGATGCTGCTAAATTTATCAATCCATCCCGTTATCCTTAGACTCTTCGTGCAGACTATATTTACCAATTGTTTCTTGAAATTGAGACTCTTTTCTAATTTGGTTATTAAGATCATCTTGTCGTTGTTCCCAGAACATTTTCTGTAGGCCGTTTTGAGCTCTTCGTAGAACATATCTTTAATGTCTACTTATTTTCCTCAGTTGAGACGTAGACACATAGGATGCTATAGTTGAAGAATTTTTCTCTTAGACTTAATGTGTAGAATGTTGAATAATTCTATCCAAGAATGCTTTCCTTTTCTCCCGTATCTGACCTGACCTCTTGCAAAGCTATGATGCTATCTGTCTAAAGAGGTTCTAGATATATCGCACCTGTGCCATAAAAGATTACGACATGGATCTGACATTCCATGTCGTAATTCTCAACTCATTTTCTTTTTCTTGCGCAATCATCTTCTTTTGATCAGTCTGGTTTCCCAGGCTTTTTGAACATTCATACCCAATTACTTTTTTTTTTCGGGGAGAGGTAGTTAGCCTCTCGCCCAACTCCCTTTTCCAAGGACCATTCCCTCGATTTCGTTCGCCCTGACCCTGCTTTCCATACGGATTGGCTACCGCATCTCTAGCAGGGTTGCTCGGGTTTCCAGGGTTCACCGCCTCTTGAGGCTTATGGAGGTGCGATTGTCATGCGGCTTGCATACACCACCCATGAATTGCTTTAGTTGTTATAAGATTATCTCTGCCAATGTTCATTCTTCTAACATATTTCAATCCCAAATTGAAAGTTTTGAAACCAGCCATTTTAAATTCCTCAGTAAGAGTTTTTCATCTTTATTTCCATGGATTCTGGATTCGCGGATTGTATTTATTTCCCTCTGTTGGTCAGCATTAGGGTACTTCCAGCCATATCACCTTGGACGCAAAGGCTAGAATTTGTCCTGGTTCATGCGAATTTGGATATCTCCAAAAATGAATAACCTTAATGTTTGGAGGACCACGCAGTTACACAGAATGTGTACCGCCGACTCCTCCTCCTCCTCACCGCATCCTCTGCAGATGTCGGTGGCACTTATTCTCATGTTCAGTAAGTGCTTCTGTAGATACCAGTGTCCAGTGATTAGACTTATGACCAACCGTAGGTTCTTCCTGAACAGCCTCATAAATAAATCTGTTCGTTTAGGGTCAGAATACATCGGAGCCTCCTTGGCTTGGCGACATCCTGGTGTCCTGTCCCAGTAAGTTAGAAACTTCTTACATTTTTCCTCTTTTTGAAGCTCTTCTGGCGATCCCATAGGTCCTTCCGTGCCAGTTTGTCCATCATGTCATGAAGCTTATTTCCCGAATGACCCTTTGTCCAGCAGGTCGTAATCTCATTGTTAGCGGCTGCCTCACAAAGATTGTTATGGCAGTCCGCAAGCAATCCGTCCACCCATAGTTGGAGGACAGTTTCGTCAGGCATGGATTGTTCTCCTACATTTATTTCATACGGTCGTTCAAGAGCGACTATTTGCTACATGCCTCCTCCCATAGCTGGCTAGTCGATTTTCCACATTTATAAAGCCACTTATCGTTAGCTGCTCGCAACCGGATGTTCCATGGTGAACTGTGTGTCCACGTTCTTTCTCCATCTTGGCATGCATCTAGAAGTGTTTGGAAATTGTGTTTCCAAGTATTCTTTATGCCCTCTTTATTTTTCTCTTCCTGTTCCTTCTTACCATGTACTTTCTACTTCGTTTCTGTATTCTATTTGCAGAAGCTGTCAAACCAGTTAGCTGTACTTGCAGTTGCTGCTTATTCCACTATTCCTCAATTGACCTAGTATCAGTAGTTATCAGTTTCTGTGTGATTTCTTTTCAAAACTTTTCCACGTTTGTAAGATTGTTAAAGTTTATTCGTTTAGAATTTTCATGTCTAGTATTGTTTGTGGTATGAGCCGCAACATGCTCCTCTACGTATTTTAACATCTAAGATGTTAGTAGCTGTTCTTTTATCTATTAAGACGTGATCTATTTGATTTTCTGAAGTGAGATTCACGTCATCTTGTGNTAGTCGTTTAGAATTTTCATGTCTAGTATTGTTTGTGGTATGAGCCGCAACATGCTCCTCTACGTATTTTAACATCTAAGATGTTAGTAGCTGTTCTTTTATCTATTAAGACGTAATCTATTTGATTTGCTGAAGTGAGATTCACGTCATCTTGTGGGTTTTGCGATGTGGAAAATCTTTTAGATAACTACATCTTTAGCATGGTAACTTCGAATTATATAATGCATTCAACGACATGGACGTGGTTGGGTGGGTCATGTGATAAGAATGGAGGAAGATGAACCCACAAGAATGGCAGTATTGAATAAACCGGTCGGAATCAGAAGAAGAAGATACTAATGGGAATAAAAGCATGTCGAAGAAGGGCGAGAGACGGGGAAGACTGGAAGGATATGCTGAGGCAGGCCAGGACTGTAGAGCTACAGAAGAAGAAGCGCTTTAATATGATTGCTTAGGTTTCCAGACTTCCAGCGTTCTTGGGGCTTCGTGGAGGTGACAATCTGAGAATATCACGAAGATTTCTCCTTCACCTCTTTATTTATCAATATTTCATTACTTTCATCGTCATCAATAACATTTGACACACACACTGTGTTAATTAATTATCGTACCCGACGTCATCATTGCGAGTATGCAACCAAATGAGGAAGTCGCGTAATGCAATACCAATACTATGATATTGGTTGCGTACTTGTAATGATGACGTCGGGTACGATAATTAATTAACACACTGTAGATTGCTATAGGTTATTCATCTTCTGGAACATCTTGTGCCATTCCGTTGAGGTTAGGTTGTCCTGTGTAATGAGCAGAAGGGTTTATTGAGTCACATACATATCTAAAATATCATTTTCGTAAAAATGTTCAGTTGGTCCCTTATTTCATCAGAATCCGAGGTTTGCAAACCATTGAGAAGCCAAACAGCTGTATAAATCACGCAGTGCTGCTAACAATCAACAAATAAATGACAAGGCAGCTGTTTTCTGCGAAGCAATATAATATGTATATTTCCGAGGATTTTCGTCTATTCTTGGAGCTTTGTTGTTTTTCAGTGAAATGATAGTAATTTCAATTTCGTTCATGGATAGTTTTTTCTATTTCTGGAGCTACTATTTAGTCTTGATCTATTTCTTCGTTTCTTTCTCCATCTTGGAATGCTTCTAAAAGTGTTTGGAAATTGTGTTTCCAAGTATTCTTTATGCCTTCTTGTCTTCTTTCCTGCACCCTTTGTTTTTTCAGATAGTCATACTCTTAGTTTTCATTGAAATTCTCTTTTTCTTCCTGCATGTCTTATCTGCTTTTCTTCGTGCACCCTCAAATTCTATTTTTCTCTTCCTGGTCCTTCTTGCCATATACTTTCTATGCATTTTGTTTCTGTATTCTATTTGCAGAAACTGTCAAACCAATTAGCTGTACTTGCAGTTGCTGCTTATTCCACTTTTCCTCAATTGACCTAGTATCAATAGTTATCAGTTTCTGTGTCATTTCTTGTTCAAAACTTTTCGACGTTTGTAGGATTGTTAAAGTTTATTCGTTTAGAATTTCGATCCCTAGTATTGTTTATTGAGATTCTGCACCAGAATTTGACTTGGACTAACATGTGGTATGGGCTGCAAGATCCTCCTATGCGTATTTTAACATCTAAGATGCTAGTAGCTGTTATTTTATCTATTAAGACGTGATCTATTTGATTTCCTGTAGTGCGATTCACGTCATCTTGTGGGTTTTTCGATATGGAAAATCTTTCAGACAGCCGCATCTCTAGCATGGTATAACTTCGAATTATATAATGCATACAACGACATGGACGTGGTTAAATTTATCAAAATCAATCGGTTGAGATGGGTGGGTCATGTGATAAGAATGGAGGAAGATGAACCCACAAGAATGGCAATATTGAATAGACTAATGGGAATAAAAGCATGCCGACGAAGGGCGAGAGACGGGGAAAACTGGAAGGATATTCTGAGGCAGGCCATGACCCACCCAGGGCTGTAGAGCTAGAGAAGAATTACTCTTCACCTCACCTTCACCTCTTTATTTATCAATATTTCATTACTTTCATCGTTATCAATAACATTTGACACATACACTGTGTTAATTAATTATCGTACCCGACGTCATCATTGCAAGTATGCAACCAAATAAGCAAATCGCGTATTGCAATACCATTACTGTGATATTGGTTGCATACTTGCAATGATGACGTCGGGTATGATAATTAATTAACACACTGTAGATTGCTATAGGTTATTCATCTTCTGGAACATGTTCTGCCATTCCGTTGAGGTTAGGTTTATCTGTATAATGAGCAGAGGGGTTTATTGAGTCACACACATATCTAAAATATCACTTTCGAAATGACATGTTCAGTTGGTCCCTTATTTCATCAGAATCCAAGGTTTGCAAACCATTGAGAAATAAATGACAAGGGAGCTGTTTTGTGAGAAGCAATATAATACAGTGTGTTTATTAATTATCGTACCCGACGTCATCATTGCAAGTATGCAACCAATATCACAGTGTTGGTATTGCAATACGCGATTTGCGTACGATGCGTACTGCGTTATCGAGAACGATAATTAATTAACACACTGTATATGTATAGTGCAAAACTTAATGTAAGTTATAATGTATGAAGACCACCAAAGTACTTATTTTCCTCTCTGCCTTCTTATTTTGCTGATTCGAGTATGCTACTATTATTTGATGTCTGACACTTTTGAACTCCAATATTTTTCTCCCCTCTGGGTTTATATATTCCAAATCATCATTTGTTATAATTATACCTCGTTTCAATCTTTTTAGATATAGTGCCACTTTGTATTTTGGCATCATCTTCCTTTTTCAATCCACAATTTTCTACTAATGTTGAGGTTTCTTGCAGAAGAAACATGATTGTGACTTTTTGTCATTTAATTCTTATTTGGTTTATTAATGAATAAAATTTTAAATAAATCTTTGTTACTAAAGAAGATTTTTCAATCAAACATTTTCGATCACAACGTAATTTTTGATGTAATTAGAATCACCAAAAAAAAATCATTTCATATCATTATAATAATAAAAGGTATTATTAGTATGGGAAGACGAATTATTAAATAAATTTAGAAATATTTTAAAATAATAATACCTTTTATTGTTTGGGAAAAAAGACAATTACTTAATTTATTAGTACATTATTTTTAAGTTTTATTAAAATAAACACGCTTTATAAAAAAAATTAAATGAAAACCTTCCTTTTAATAAAAAGAAACATTTTGCTGTTGCGAAATAAAAACAATATATTGTTGAAAAAAATCCATCCAGCGTTTTTCAAAAAGGAATAAAATCTTTACGCAATTTCTAAATTTTGTCAAAACTCTATTTCAATATGAATTAAAAACAGGGCCGTATTCAGTTTTATTTTTTTAACTAAATTAAGATACGAAAGAAAGGCTCTCTCTTTTTATTTAGATTTTCACGTAAAATAAAAATGTACTTTTAAAAAAAAGTTAACCCTGATGAATACAACTTGTACTTAAAAAACTTAAATACTTGATTCAAGTACTTATAATTTTAAGTACTTACTCAATATAGAACAGTACAATTTTAGAACCATAAATAAGAGATAAACAAGAAAGAATGTTCATCTTTTTAGAGAGACAATTTCCGGTTTAAATGCTAGTTGACCGAAGTAGCACATAAATATTGTAAGATCGGCGGATCTAAAGAAAAAAATAAACGTTTTCGACTCCCCATTGCCACCCTTCTACCTCTCACGTTCTCTTTCTAACATTTTCTCTCTGTGAATAATAATTTAAATGTGTGAAATTTTATTTTTTCGTTACATTTTTTATTTTTAAATGATCTATTTGTGCCTAGCTGACGGTTAATTAATAAAAAAATATTAAAGATATTGATGTCTTTTATCTATCTTTTTATCACTAATTAGTTTTGTTAACGAAGAGGTAAGTAACAAAATACTTTAAATAATAAAATTTCATGCGGAGAAGGAATCTACAACTTAGAGCACCCTCCATTCATTAATACATAGAGGTATTAACCTCAAAACAGAGGTCAATACCTAGGGGTAATACTGGACAGTAAGCTGAGGTCTCCTTCGGCCAAGATGTGGCAATGTCCCGTCAAACTTTGGGAGTATATGGTATTAATTGTAGAGCCATTAATTAATTTACAATGATTACCATATGATTACAAAGATGGTCAACAGAACGTAGCCTCTCCACACTTCACTTCATAGTAACATGGTGAAAGGTATATGCAAAGATGATCTAGGCTTTATATTCAGTTTTTCGAAGGTCCGTACAGCTACACCCCCCATTCAAGATATCAGCATTTTGATACTGCCATAGTTATGTACTATTTATGTACTAATTTTGTACATTAAAAAATGTTGTACTAATCATTTAGTATTTTTTTTATATATGTCAAAGTGGGGGTGTAGCTGGCCGTTCAGTTACACCCCCCTTTAAAAATATCAGCATTTTTATGGTACCATCGTGTTGTGCTATTTATGTAGGTACTAATTTTGTACGGTATTAAAAATTTTTGTACTAATCATTTAGTATATTTTTTATACATATTAAAGTGGGGGGTGTAGCTGGACGTCCACTTACACCCCCTTTTTAAGATATCAGCATTTTGATAGTGCCATAATTTAGTGCTATTTATGTACTAATTTTGTACTATGTTAAAATTTTTGGTACTAATCATTTAGTATTTTTTTTTATACAGTTGTCCCAAATTTTTGGTACCACAGATTTAAATGTAGCGATTTTTCATTTCATGGAGAGAGGAAGGAGAAATGCATCTCAAATTGATGGCAGAAATTTTAGCGCACAGGACACTTGCGCATTTGATTCTGTCAGTCAGTTGTTTTTAAAGTCATTGAGAAATGAACATAACAGAGGAATTGTTGAAAGTTGGGATAATTGCAATTATTTCAAATACTTGATTAAATTGTATAACAATGGTAAAGAATTTTTCAGTTGACATGAGGTTTGTCCCAACAAGCCAGAAAACCGCTCAAAACCGGTTTTAGAATTAAATATAACAGCAATTCGGTTCCTGGAACAATTTTTTTCGCATGTTGGGACATGCCTATAGAGTCTATAGACTAACTCAGTGACTTGAGCTAACATGACTACTCTCAATTCAACTACCGTAATAATATAATATTTCTGCAATCTATACTAAATAGTTATTTATGTATTAAAGCATTAAATCCGATAAATAAATAATTAATGGCACGTTTGTATAACAATACACGTTTTTTAATACTCACGTGCCTTTATTACAGCTTAAAAAAGACCGGCTTTAAAGCATTAATACATAAATAACTATAAAGATATCACACAATAAAAAATACTGTAATGATTAACTTACTGATTTATATCCGCATATTTAAGGTATTGTGTCCAACACATATTCTACAAGGACAAAAATTTTGAAAGATATAATGCCGGAAAAGAATCAAAGAGTGGTAGGCGAAACGACCATTTTAAAATGTGAATTTTCGGTGGGTGAGCTTGTACCACTTTTATTTAAGGGAAATCCGCTTCTCATGGAAAAGCGACATTGTATGGGCTGCAATTGGTCACAAAACTTTCCAATACAAAGTTTAGCTGTGAACACCGACAGTATAAAATGTTTAGAAAAAACTTGTATAGAAATTTGTGAAGAAAAAAGGTTTCCTTGTGTATAGTGCGGCAAAAATGCTGCAAGTAAACTTGCATATTGCGGTAAGTGTCTTGTTAAAGCAAACCTCGCAATTTTTGTTTGCTCAATAACCTCTAAAATACAACTGAGACATCACATAATATTTTAGATTCGTACTTAATTATTGACATTTACAAAAAGGGGTCCAGCCTTAAACGGACAAATATACACGATATATCTTGTCAGATATCGTTCCAAAGTGAAGATTTCCACCTGGAGAGATTTGTAAATTATATTTGTGTACCGAGCTGTGATGAAAATGTGGATATGAGTTATGACGTGTGTCATTACACGTCAATTATTTTCCACGACAATGGAGATTACACAGAAATTGACGATTTAATTGCGGAAGAACGTGAAGTTAAATTCAAGTTTATTGTTCCACACATTTTGTTATATTGTAAAAAAAAAGTTAATAAAAACTATTAAATACATTATAATTTATAAATCATCCACTTCCGGTCTAACCGGAAGTGATATAGTAACAACACTAACTTCATAAAGTAAACCTTTTTGTCCTGTATCGATGTGCCAAATATCAAATCTGTGGTATTTATAGTTTCAAAGAAAAAAGGGGGTATCAAAAAGTTGGACAATTGTATAAAAAAAATACTAAATGATTAGTACCAAAAATTTTAACATAGTACAAAATTAGTACATAAATAGCACTAAATTATGGCACTATGAAAATGCTGATGCTACACCCCCCACTTTAATATGTATAAAAAATATTAATATTATAACTTTAAGTTTCGATCGCTGACATGATCCGGCCGTTCTAATTTGATTTTCTCCAGAGTCATGGCTCTGTCAATGTTGTATCAGAACGTGCGTGGTTTGCGCAGTAAAACTGAAACTGCTTACGTGAATTCGTTAAATTGTAATTGTGAGGTTAGTTGTTTGACTGAGACGAATCTTAATGACTCGATTTATGATGGGGAGCTGCTTTGCAGTGATTATATTATTTTTAGACGTGACAGAAAGTCTTCGATCTCTCATAAGGAGGATGGTGGTGGAGTTCTTGTGGCTATACGAAGAAGCGTTTCAGCTACACCTCTACCAGAATTAACTACCGGTGCTGAAGATTTGTGGCTGTCCGTCCATGTTGGTGATAAACGAGTGCTTTTGTGTTGTGCCTACCTTCCCCTCAGTGATATGGTTCCTTTTACTATATTCCTTCAATAATTACAACGTGTTTGTGAGATTTATCCTGAAGATGTTCTTCTAATAGTGGGGGATTTTAACTTACCTAATATTTCATGGCAACAATCTTCTTTCGGGTATCTGGTTCCTATCGGTGGTAATGGTGCTCTTTCAAGGGAATTTCTGTTAGCGTTTTCTTATTGTAACCTTGTTATTGTACAAGGTTACAATAAACTCGCACCGTTCCCGTTGCAAAAAAAACCTTTTTCTTTTAAAATACCGAAAAGAGAGTATGACGAAAAAAAGTTGTCGAAGAATATTCTATGATGTTGTGGATTTTTTACCACGGATAGTAAATTTAAAACAACTCTCCTTCCCAAAGAAAAGTGTTTGTCAGGTTTTTCTTGTTATTTCCCACCATATGGAATAAATTGATATAGATAGCCATCGTAAGAACATAGGCACCACAACTTGAAACCAAATCTAACGGGCTTACCACGGATCAACATTTTACAGGAATGTCGTCCAAAATACGGAACCATTTCTTTATCTATTTACAGATTATGATCAAAAACTCCAAACTGCATAAATTTTGAATTTATAATGTCAAATATAGGTCTTAGTTTGGAAAATTTATCATTTTTATTCAATTTTGTATTGTCCGATAAATGAATATTTTGTTTTATTGTTCTAAATTTATTTCTAGACATTGTTTCTCTTACAATATTGACTCCTTTGTCTTCATCTTTTGACCAGTACATATCCGCATGTGGCAACGTGTGGTATCCAGACAGAATACAAATACCCGTAAATCTCTTTAGATTTATTTCGTCCATAACAAAGTCAATTTCATCGTCAAAAAATAAGGAAAATATTTCCATGGGTATCTTACTAGCGTGGAGAACTTCTATCTTTTCCACTAATTGTAAGAGGTCGTTTTTTCAGGCGCAGCAGGGTAAGATGGATTTTGAATTTTCGTCCAGTTCGGTATATAATTTTTCTGTTTGCTATCACTTTTTTTCAACCTTTTAGCAAGTTGACTTAGGGACACGTTATCATTCTCTGAATCTTCATCGCCGACGTTTTTATGACGGTGCATTTCAAAACTTTCCGTTTCGATATTCCCTTCTTCCATGAGATTATCGTCTACATCTTCTTCATCGGTTACTTCGTCAACTTCAAATTTTAACATCAACCATGTTAGCGTTTCCACGGACAAAACCATCTTCCAACAGAGAAAGCATTTCTTTGCTTGTCAGTAACGTTTTCATCTCGCACTTACTGAATTATAAGGACAAAAAATTATTGTATTCGTAAATTATTTATTTATTGCCATTTACTAATTATTTTATTTTATGCAGTCTTGATTGAAAATTAATTTTAAGGTTCACAGAAAAACTAAAACTATTAGTTCACTTTACTTGCATAAATGCGATTATACATGTAATACGTAGGGTAAGTAGCTTGTTTTTCTTGTTCTGATCCGTAATACAGTAAAAATGGGCGAAGTCAATACAGTGGTCTTATGCAACTATTGCCCTCTATTTGCTTGGCGTAGTTCTTAAAAAGATGTTATTAAAGGGCTGGTTTGAAAAAAAATTATATTTTAAAAGTATTTGTTTTCAGCCAAAGGTGCGTATACGCATCCTTATAACATTATTACTTACTATTGTTTCGTTTATGATAAATTAAATATACAGGGTGCCCATTATGTATGGAATATTGTATACAGGGTGGTTCAGTTTTTAATCGGGAAACTTTACTAGGACGTAGTACTTGCCAAAATAACGCAAGTTTTTTATATAAACATAGGGTCGCAACTCGTTTGTTTTCGAGCTATGAGTTGTCAAAATTGAGCCAAAAATTTACATTTTGTTTTATTTTTCGGCTGTAAGTAAACCGTAGAATTTGAAACTTTGTACGTATTTACTACTGGTTAACACCTTATTTTCAAGCATACTTTAAACTTCCCTACCGCCCTCTAAGGGGATGAAATTTACCACCCCCTTGATTTTTTTTATAATAACTTTTTAACGCTATGGAATATTAACATATTAACATAAAAAAGTATGGGTTGTAAAGCTCATTCTTTAGTGGTATTTTTTTGTTTTTTTAGTATTTTCCTAAAAGTTAATAGTTTCTGTGTAAAAAACTAAAATGTCCTTCCATGTACCACTATATGCCTCCATGTTTAGCTAAAATTATTCTAAAAGATGGCTCTGAGAACTTGTAAATTTAATTTACGGTGAATACTCCTAATTGTTGATGATTATTAATAATTTTTGACTATTATTAAGCAAGGCTATCAATGTTTTAATATTGTTTAAAACAACGTAATTTCATCAGACAGACATTCATCTTCTTTATGGTTTTTTTTATGAAAATCACAATTTATTGGAGTTATTTAGTTAGTACTAGATCCTAGTAAGTGCACAACTTTTTTTAATAATACAGCGCTTCATAGCTCGAAAATAAAAGAGTTGTGGCTCTATGTTTATATAAAAAACTTGTCTTATTTTAGCAAGTACTACGCCCTAGTAAAGTTTCCCGATTAAAAACGGAACCACCCTGTATATCTTGGCAAGTATCAACTTCATAAAAAAACATTTTATACAAAAGTTGGTTAGTATTTTATTTGCCATAATAAGACACCATTCAATTGTTTTTATTTCAGAAAACAAATGAGCAACGAATAACATTTAATTTTTTTTTAAATGGCAATGTACCCTTTTATTAGGCTTATTTGATAGAGATTTCTTTTCTCTTTATGATGACGTAAAATTATTGTACCCTTACATCAGAAAATTTTTGCATAAAATGTAAAAATTGTTTATTAAGAAAATTTAACCAATAACATTAATCTAGATATCCGAGATCGTCAACTACCTCGAATTATTACCGTAAATTAAATCTACATACAAAATAAAACAAATAAACTAAAAATTAGTGTAAATGAAAATTATTAAACTTTGAAGACAAAACGAAATTAGCACTAAAATGGTTTTCACGACAATAAATGTTCACCATTAACTGCAAGGCAGTGGCCCAATCTATCATAAAAGGCTTGAAAAGAATTTCTTAGCGATCTGGGAGAAATAGCTGCAGCTTCATCTTTTATTCGTTGCTCTAATTCTGTCAGATTTTGAGGTCGGTTTACATAAACTTTAGATTTTAAATATCCCCAGAAGAAGAAATCGCAAGGTGTAAGATCCGGAGATCGGGGTGGCCACTCTACAGACCCTCTTCTGCCTATCCAACGGGCCGGAAATACCGTATCTAAATATCGGCGTACATCTAAATGATAGTGGGGCGGTGCCCCATCTTGTTGAAACCAAAGATCATCAAGATTTTCTTGGCAAGCTGGGATAATTTGCTGTTGCAATAATTGTAAATAACGGTGACCAGTTAGAGTACCTCGAATAAAGAAAGGTCCAATTATGTGATCTGCACAAATTCCCACCCATACGTTTAATTTCTGTGGTGTTTGAGTATGATTTTGAATCATCCAATGGGGATTTTTAGCGGCCCAATATCGAGAATTTTGCTTATTTACATTACCATTTAAACAAAACGTAGCCTCGTCAGAGAAAACCATATTATTGAGAAAATTTGGATTGCTGTTGATTCGCTCCATCATAAATTCACAAAATTCAACACGTCGACCGTAGTCATCTTCGGATAATTCTTGCAATAAAGTCGGTTTGTACGGATGTAAATTTTCTGCATGTAATATTTTGTGTATTGAACCTTTACTTAGAGCATGGTTTAAACATAACTGACGAGTTGAAATGTTTGGATTTTCTTCGATTTCTATGAGAATATCGATCTTTTTATCTTCATCTGTTGCAGATCTCTGCGGACCAGTCTTTGGCAGATCTTTAACGTTACCAGTTTCCCTAAAACGTTTCGAAGTTTTGCTAACTACTGATTGAGTGATTGGTTCTCGATGTGGATAACGCTCATTGAAAATTTCACATACTTCTAATTGTGTTCGTTTGCGATCCCCATAACCGACCATAATTAAAATTTCTATGCGTTCAGTTTCTGTTAAATGAACCATTTTTCTTTTTTGATCTACCAACTTATTTAAATAAACAAGATTCTGTCACATTCAATAGCTTACATTCAATTGTTAGGACAAATAAGATTTCGGATATCTAGATTCATGTTATTGGCAAAATTAACTTAATAAACTGTTTTTACATTTTTTTCAAAAATTTTCTAGTATAAGGGTACTAAAATTTTACGTCATCGTAAAGAGAAAAAAAATCTCTATCAAATGAGCCTAACGAAAGGGTACATTGCCATTTAAAAAAAATTAAATGTTATTCGTTGCTCATTTGTTTTCTGAAATAAAAACAATTGAATGGTGTCTTATTATGGCAAATCAAATATTAAACAACTTTTGTATAAAATGTTTTTTTGTAAAGTTGATACTTACCAAGATATATACTATATTCCATACATAATGGGCACCCTGTATTTATACCATGTTTAAAACAACATTTTGGGAAGTGTTTACCATAGAAACAGTTTTCTTATAATTAATGTATAAACAAATTTTGTTATTTTTTCTAAGTCAATGCTGTGGCACCCGAAATTAGCAATATTCTTATCTCACACTACTTTAGAGTTTTCCTGCACAGTAATCGCACCTCCAAATCTTAAAGATAACTTACCCGCTTATTATAACTACAGGAAAGCAAAATTTGACTTACTCAATTCACATTTTAACGGGATTAACTGGGAAAGAGAATTGGAGGGCGATGATGTTGATAGTTCTGTAGAAACATTTTACGCTCACTTGCGTCACGGCATTGACAACCATGTTCCGAAAATGCAAAAGCGAGTGAGTGGTTTCCCTGTGTGGTTTACGTTCAGTGCTGTGCGGGTGATTAATGAAAAGAGGAAGGCAGAGGAAATGGAAGCGCTATGGAAATCATGTTGATTATCTTACCTTTTCTCTGTTGAGAGGGCGAGCAAAATTCCTTATTAACCGTGATTATAAAAATTATATTAGCTGCGCAGAAACAAATATAACGCACAATCCCAAGCATTTTTGGTCATTTATAAAACGAAGAAAGGGCAATAATAATATACCGTCTGTGGTTTATTTGGACAACAGCACCGCTTCCGATCCTCGATCTATCTGTTCATTGTTTGCTGACTTTTTTCACTCTATGTACTCAGTCCCCCGGGCTGGTGTGGTATCTGGTGTCACGACCGGCTTCAATAGTGCAGATACCATTTGCTTTGATCAGATGGAGGTTGAGGAGGCACTGGGAGGAATTGATGCTTCAAAAGGTCGGGGTCCTGATGGTATACCTGCCATTATAATTAAAGAATGTTACGCATCTTTGTCACTTCCTGTAACCATTATTCTGAACAAATCGATTCAATCTGGAGTTTTTCCATGTCTTTGGAAGCAGGCACATATAGTTCCTATCTTTAAATCTGGCAACAAAAGTGATGTATCCAACTACAGGCCAATATCTTTATTATCAGTTTTGAGTAAAATTTTTGAAAAACTAATTTATAAACGACTATTTTTTCTTACTAAAAATAAAATTGATACTAGACAACACGGCTTTTTTGTGGGTCGCTCGGTTGAGAGTAACTTGCTTGAGTACAGTGATTATATTTTTTCTTCTCTTGATCAAGCAATTCCAGTGGATGCCATATACACTGACTTCAGTAAGGCTTTCGATCGCGTAGATCACAATCTCCTGTTGTCAAAGGTTCAAATAATGGAAATTGATAACTATTTGTAGCTATTGATTGCTTCTTATATGCGTGGTAGAACTCAGGTGGTGTCTATTAATGGATATTATTCTGATATAATGTCCGTTCCTTCAGGCGTACCTCAAGGGAGCCATCTTGGCCCCCTTCTTTTTAATATTTACATCAATGACATTTTCACAGTAATAAAACACTCCCAGTGCTTAATGTATGCAGATGATATGAAATTGTTTGCACGAATTTCCTCACCACTCGACTGCTCGAGAATGCAGCGTGACATTAATGCACTACAACTCTATTGCTATGAAAATTTTATGACACTTAATTCTATCAAATGTAACATTATTTCTTTTTCAAGAAATTCGAATTTCATCATACAGCTTGGTTGACTATGTTTTACCCAGAGTACCTCAAATTAAAGACCTTGGGGTCACTTTTGACAATAAACTAACATTTAGTGGTCACGTTGATGGAGTGGTTGGAAGGGCGCTGCGAATGTTGGGCTTTGTCATAAGATCCACAGACTCTTTCAAAAACGTTAAAGCGATGAAAGTTTTATATTTTGCTTACGTATTTAGTATACTTAACTTTTGCACTACTATTTGGAACCCGCAGTATCACACTTATATAAACAGAATCGAAAGAATTCAGAAGAAATTTGTAAAGCACTTAACCTATAAATTTAATTTAAACTATAATGATTACGATTCTGCGTGCAGCTCTTTCCAACTTCTTCCACTCCACCAGCGCCGGTTATGTAACGATTCTCTGACATTTTACAAGATTGTCAATAATAGATGTGCCTCCTCGGTCTTGTTGGGTTGTGTAAATATACGTATACCACCTCGATCTTTAAGACATGAAACTATTTTTTATACCCCCATTCCGGGGACCAATTTATTTCAAAATTCACCTATGATCCGGATGGCGATTGCTTGCGATCACTTCCATAAAACTGGCAACGGTGTAGATGTTTTTTGTAATTCGTATGGGACATTCGAGCGCTTGATAACTGCCGCTGTGGTACAGAACAGACTGATTAACTTGTCTGTTACGTAATCGAATGTACTCTTTATTTTTTCAAATTTCACATTTTATTTATTTGTGTATTTTCCTTTTTTTTGTTTTCTCATTTTGCCCTAATTATTGTTTTTGTTAGTTAATTTATGCGTAATTAACCGCACAATGTGTTAATAATTTATATGTTAATGTAGTGACACAATCTTCTGGGTTTGTCCCGTTTTGTGTCCACTGGTATAAAATAATATAAAAAATAAATATTCTGTATTTTTTTTAAATACAATACAACCTATGCGAAGTTAGCCCCCAATTTTCTAGCCCCCAATTAGATAGGATTTTACATGTATAGTATTTTGATTATAACAAGAGAACCAGTCAACCGATTTCGATAAACAATGTTTCATTCGAAAGCTCAATCCTTGGCCAATACGAAAGTGGAAATGCCCGATTCGAAATCTCTCTCGAATTCCACTAAAACGCCAAGATAATGCGAAGGTACACGAAAATAACACAAAAATGACACTTTTTAAGTGGTGATAACTCGTAAACGATGTACCCGACGATCAAGATCTATACGTCATTCGATTCGTCGTAATTTCTTCTATCGAAATCACACAATGCTCGATTTCAATTCTCTCCCGTTAACCTTGTACAGCCCTTGGAATGACACCGTGTTCGGCTCATTGTTTATGCATGTATGAACGCCCGAAAGTTTAGCTCCCAATATAAAAAAATTAATTTAAACTAAATCGACTATAATTAGAGAACGGTTTGACGGATTTTAATGTTTTATATATCAAACGAAAGTCTGCGTCTGGGTGAATGCATATGTCAAAATGCCCGATTCGAAATATTTAAGAATTTTGAATAAAACACAAAAAATTAATGAATCAAATAAGTCAATCGAAAGTATTATCCATGGTGAATGCGAAAATGGAAATGCCCGATCTGTAAATTTGATAATTAAGTACGTACGATTGTTTAAACGACTCCAGTAACTTTACTGCCTGGAAGTCTTACTTAGGGTAAAACGCCAGTAATTGACCGTTGGTCAGTGTTTGACCGTTTTTGTAAAAAAAAAGTAGAAAATAAGGATCCAAGGAATATCTAAAAAAATATAAATATATCCATAAATAGCCACCAGTCTCCTCTCCACTCCCTAGTACACAAAAAGTCCACGACCATACCGTTCTTGAGTTTTTGTTGTTTAATTTCGCGCTAACTGCCGGCCTATTCGCATCGTGCTAATAATCTTTTCTATTGGTTATATTTAAAAATACCTGTTTTTAAAACTTATATCTTCCCGTTTAAGTTGTTTAGTATTTGACCAAAACTTTTATACTTTAAAAGTGAGATACAATCAGTTTAAATATGCGGTCAATTACTGGTTCCTCTTTTGGTCATTTATAGGACACAAACACTCAAAACTGAGTTTTTTAACCGATTTTAAATTTTATAAATATTTAAGCGTAATATAAATATAAGTGTAAATGTTTGATTCTTTTCTATTTTTTTAAACCTTTTTTATAACAATAAAAGTAATTGACCGCACTTAAGCAGTAATGAGTCTGTAAAATT
>NW_019281146.1:31474-66657 GCF_000648695.1 Onthophagus taurus
CTAGGCACAAATCTACCAAATTTAAGCAATCGTTTTCGTATCAAGTGGCTAGGATGTGGAACGTGATCCCTGATTCCGTGAGGTGTGCTGGCTCTATCGCGAAATTTAGATTTTTAGTGTTGCGAGACAGGTTGTATGGTCGACTATAGGTTTTTCGTGCTTGGTTAGTTTTGTTTTAATGATTATGAAATTTGGTACTATGTAAATAAGTTTCATTATTGCTCAGTTTTTTCTATTTTTTATTTTATATTATGCATTTTTATTTTGTTTGTTTATTCTTTTTTTTTGTCTCACGGTGGAAGTTAAACCAGATTTTTATCTGTTCTTTCACCATTTGTGCTAATATATCTAATTGAGTTATTATTGATTAATTTAATTATTTTATAGATTTGTATTTTTTTTATTGAATATTATGAATTGTATTTGTTTTTTTTTGGTTTGTTGTATCATGTGTTGGCACAATAAATAATTATTATTATTATTATATGCCAGTCATACAGTAAGCCAAATACCGTATGATTATACCACAAAAAAATGACCAATTTTTCTATTTTGTCCTCCTAAATTTGAGAAATTGACCACTGCGTGCCGGTATAAGGTATGCGTTTAAAATAATACCTAGTTGTTTCAAAACTTTTGTTTCCCTCTGTATATTCGATTATTATTAAAAATAAATCTCGTTATCATTAACTTAATTGACTTTGATTTGTTATATTATTATAGGTAAATTTTGATGCGGTATTTTGCTTTAGTGTGCGTGTGTGGGAAAGCGCCGCGACGGCCCCGGCTGTTGTCATGACGACGACGGCAGCAGCATCGCGGGGCGCTTTGCGTTTTCGGCGTGTGCAGTAGTGTGGTTTAGTTAGTAGACGCCGCGTCTCGCGTCGCTGCGTACACAATTTCCTTACACGCTAAAGGCGCGTTCACATTTCGAATCGTTCTCAATCACATATTTTTTGCGACCAATTTTTTTTCGTAACCCCTGTACATGCATACTTTATCATTTGTTAAGGGCGTGTTTACACATGTAGCAAAACGCGGTGTGTTTCGTCCGTCCGTCGTTTCCGGCGTGACAGATGATGATGACTGTCTGCGACAATGAAATAGTAAGTGTTAAAAGTTTTTAATTTCTTTAATTTTTTTTGTTAATTGTAATTTAAGTTTTCTTATCTTGGTTCTTGTTGATTTTGGGATTTTAATTGAATGCGTTATCTTAACTTGAAAGTCATTATCAAGGAAAATTCTACAATTTTCGTAAAATACTAATTATAGTTTCGATATGGCGATGGATAAATGGTGAAATATTACCTTTGAGAACCGCCTAAAATCTGACGGGGATCAACATTAATAAATTTCAAAGCCGGGCGCGTTCGTTTACCGCTGTCATAAAAAACGCGATTTTTTTATAAAAACATACGGGGTTACAAATTCTCGTTTACAAGAAACAAATTTAAGGGTTAATCTTAATAATAAATTTTCATTTTTTATTTTCAAAGTTTAGAAATGTACAATATGAGAGAAATATTCGTACTTTGTGAGCGACTGTGGCGTAAATTTTCTATAGTATTCTCGTAACAGAGGCATTTCTTTATTAAAAGTCTTTCGTGGAATTTCAAATATTCCCTCCCCTTTGAATCTATTTTGCGTGATGCGTATAAAGAAGAATATTTCATTGAAATAAAAAATCCCAATAAAACCTTAAGCTTAAGTTAACAAATTACAATTTAATTTATTATAAGCGTACATATTATAATCTTTTATTTACCAACTACAAATACGGGTTACGTTTCATTTAATTATCATATTAAACCGTGCAAAAATCGAATGATATACGAGTTCTCGTTATGAATTTGAGGTTTTCAGTCTCGTATGAGGTCTAATAATTACTAATATGTGTAACGAAATAATTTTGTTACACCTAATATGATTTGTATCCACAGCAATTGAAATTCAATTAACTCGTGTTATATTAATTAAAATTACCGGTTGGACGTAATTAACAAATTTAAACGTAACATGATTAATAAATTATATCCGTCCATTAAATTCTAAAAAAAGGTTATCAAAAATTACATAAACAATTAGATCCGTTTATTTTTCAAAGAGTTAAAAGGATGTTGAAAAATCATTTCCTGGTAAAATTCTTTTTTCGTGTTGATATTACATTAATCAAAAAACAATATAAATTAATATCAATATGAAATCATTAATCATAACAATCTAACACTAGACTCTAAGATTGCAGAGGAAATCTCGATACTCATGGAAGAACGAAGGAGTTAGATGTGAAATGTAATAAATCGAGGTTTTGAAAGACAAATTTGATGTGTTCAATGTGCGTAAAAAGGTGAGAGATTGCATATGGATTTAGTATCAAATCAGATGAAGTCAAAGTCGCCATCCACACTCTAGACCCTAAAGTAAAAAAGAAGGAAAAACGAGAGCCTTTGGTAGCAAATCGTAATAATTTGGAAATTGAAAATCATTTATTGAGAGAACTGAAAAGTGCAGATCCAAAACATTACGAGAATTGAACTAAAACTAGAAACTTTCGGGTTTTGCCGTGCGTCCTTTAAGAAAAGGTTTGACGTTTCGGATGCCATGTTGCAATCTTCTTCAGAAACTAGTTCGAAGTGACGAAATCGAAAATCGGGAACAATATATAAGTCGGAAAACTAATTAATATTCAATTAAAGCTAATTACAAGCTAATTATTAACTAATTGCGTCGCGTTCGGTGTGAGGCGGGAGGAGGTCTTCGTGTTCACCACCATCATCCATGTTCTGCTAAGCTCTCCATCTTCTCTGTTGACGTTATTTCTATGTCGGTGGATCTTTATGGCTTCTCTTGTCAGTCTCTGGTAATATCTGTTGTCCCTAGCCATCACCTTTATTTGTTCCAAATCTATTCAGTGTCCCTCTGCATGGCAATGTTCCGCAACCGCCGACTGCTGCGATCTTCTTCAACCTTACATCCCTTTATGCTCCCTAATGCGGCACTCGACTTTACGTCCAGTTTGGCCAACGTAAACCTTCCCACAACTACATTAGTTAGAATTAGTACTAGAATTAGTTTGTCCTTGGCTATCGGAAGTGTTATCCGGATTTTGCTGACCGTCCCGTTCCGCACTATGATGTTGTTTTCTTGAGGTGCCTGGCAATTCGTTCCGTTACACCTGAAACATAGAAAAGACAGATAAATCCAAGAGGTTTTGTACTTACCGCGGCCTCCCTCTGCTTGATCTCCCTCGAAGTGTATCCGTTCTTCAGCAGCACGCCTCGTAGAAAGTATTGCTCCTTCTTCAAGTTGTCGCCTCTTCTGTTAGGGATGATGATGTGATGATGCCTGCAAGCACCTGCTGGTATGCTCTTTCTTCCGATATACAGCAAGTTCCATATCTCCATTTGTCGTCCTGGTGACCAATACATCTAGGAAAGGTAGTTTCTCGGCAGTTTCTATTTCCATGGTAAACTTAATCATGGGATGTCGAGAGTTCAAGTTATCTAAGAACTCTTGGAGCCGTTTTTGACCATGTTGGCATATCACCAACGTGTCATCCATATATCGGAGCCATAGTTTTGGTTTCCATTGGCTCTTCTTCAAAGCAATTCGCTATAACTGGCGATAATGGAGATCCCATGGCTACCCCTTCGAACTGCTCGTAAAATTATCCATTCCAGCTGAAATACGTCGATGATAAACAGTACTCCACTACTAGTTTCATGTGGGGGTGAATTCCTTCGCAGCACTTAGGCCACAGCGGGCCTTTTGTACATCCCCATAATATACAGTTCATTCAGTAGTTAGAAAACCAGCCCAAAGTTTTCTTTATGTTCGGAATTTGGGGCCATGGTACGCCAAAAATGGATTCCCTTAAGTACGCGAGGTTGGGATAGTCACAAACAATATGTCACAAACACCCTCTACAAAGGGATGTGTACGCCAGCTTCACATAGAATAGATGCTTACGTAACTGTAGCCTACCACAGCCTACCTTCACATAGAAATTATAACTTTTATCAAATTACCCAAATTGCTATGTTACCATTTTGTTGATATTTCGATGTAAATTTATTCCATTACAACCATTCAACAAGACGACACGTCTAACTTGTATTTTAATTCTAAAAAAGAGTAAATTATATAAACTACTACTCTTTAGTAACCTTGCAATGTCCGGTCAGGAAGTGGGTGAAGAGCCACTTTTTGATTTTTCCAGGAACTGAGTTGATCTCTTAGGTAAAGCAGAGTTTTCTTTGCAAAGACACCCATCTATCGCAAAAATCTCGATGGGAGATGGAGTTGATCAGCTTTGATGCTGTATTAAAAGTTAGCTAACCGGTGACTTCTTAGCCACTCGCTTATCCAGCCTGTCCGCATAATTCTCTGCGTCTCTTATTTCCGGTATGTCCTTTCCGCCACTTTATCGTGACGTTGTTATAAACATTCCTCCTCAAGTGATTGCCGATAGGACTTCACTGACGATGATGTAGTTCGATGCCTACTAAGAGCTAGCATAGCCTGTCTGCTAGCTTTTTTGGAGTCGATGATCACATTAGCTGCTATATCTATAGCAGTTATTTCGACCACAGCAGTCGAGCAATAGAAAGGTGCAGCTGGAGCTGTGCAAAAATATGCACAATAAAAATAAATCTTAAGTCTACTCTAACATTCGACGTTTTCATGGTGGCGATGTGGATTCGATTACAATAAGAATCGAGATAGTTGATGGCGTAGATGATTCCCTGGACGTTGGTGGTATAGATTTTGCGTGGAAATAGCTATCCAGAGTTCTTTGAGTTACAGTTTCTGTCTTTTCTTTGTGGATTTCTTTATAACAAGCATAAGCATTCGATAGGTTTGCATTAACTTTTGAACTTGTTTCAAAGTTACTATCATGTTTTTCAAAAAGTGCCATTGCTTTGTCAAGATGCTCAAATGCTTGTAATAAGCTATGCGGGAAGACGAGTGTTCCATTCGGAACAGATGGTGCGGCCCAGACAGGACGTCGCGCCTTTATCTTACCTACATAAAGAATAAGGCGCGACGACCTGTCTGGGACGCACAATCTGTTCCGATTGGACGGAACCCCCGTCACTCCGCATAGCTTATTTCTGTTTCTCTTTAAATTGTAATTCCATTAAATCGCTGTTAAAAAAAATAGGGAGCTCTAATTTTGAAAAACTAATAACGGAATCCGATAACCGACATTATTTGACATATTTTGGTCAAATCCGCGAGGAAATCGACCCAGCTGAAAAAATAAAATATGCCTCTCATTAAGAACATATCAGGCTACCACCTGTTCAAAATTAAAACTTTCTCGTACAATAGTTTTCGAGAAAAAAATCGCAAAGTTGACAAAAAAATCGGGTACTTTTTTCATTTAACTCGCGATAAAAAGAAAACCGTGGATCCGAAAATTTTCAAATTAACATACGTTATCGATCTCGAAAGTGAGGGGCCTTGACTTTTTGCACGGATAATAGATCTGGCACGTATTCTGGTAAACCCTCCGGAATGAGTTTTCGGCGAAGACCCTCTACAGCATCCTTAACTGGTACCCTAGTAAAAAGGAATTCCACATCGAAACTCACCAAAATATCCTCAGCATCAAGCTTTATACCTTTTACCGATTCCACAAATTGTGTAGAATCCCTGACATACGATTCCGTATTCACTGTGAAAGAAGACAGAATCTTTGCAAAATGTTTGGCCAACTGGTATGTTGGGGCGCACTGACGATAGGGCGGAGGGGGATGTCTGGTTTATGAATCTTCGGTAGTCCATAAATTCTTAGTGGTACCGGCACCTGCAGAAACAAACCTTTCTGCTGTTCTGTTGGAATTCCTGTGGATTTTATCAGGTCCTTCATTTTCCTTACGATTTTGTCTGTGGGGGTCCTTCTTGATCTTCCTGTAGGTGGCTGGTTTCAGTAGGTTCATCATTTTGTCGTCATATTCTTTCTTGTCCATAACCACGGTGACATTCCCCTTGTCTGCTGATAACACGATGATTTCTGACTTTTCTTTAATAGATCGGAGTGCCTTCTTTTCAACAACCGTCAAGTTGGATTTCAAGGTGGTTTTGCAGACTTCAGTACTCCCGCAACTTCTTGTCGGATCTCTTCGGCTTTTAGTGCGAGCAACCCTCGAACAGCTGCTTCCACTTCACAGATGATTTCCTCTTTTGGGACCTTTTTCGGGGCGATTGCGTTGTTTAATCCTTTGGCAAGCACAGTGGTTTCGTCTTTCGTTAGTAGAACACTCGATCTGTTGATACTACTGCTAAACTATTACATTTCTTCTTTTGTATCTGGCGTTCCAGAGATTCAAACTTGTTGATGTGCGTGTCACGGGTCTTCTGGAATTCATGATGAGCCTTCTCCATTGTTACACAATTGGAAGTTACCAATTGTTATACTGGAATTGTGAGAGGTGGAATCATAGTAACCTATCACTTATTTTCTGTAGATCATTGAAGGTCTTGTGGATTCTTTCTCGTAATAGTGCTTGTTCTGTCCTAATCAAGATTCTAAGTGCTGCAGCGGAGTCGTTTCACCTTCAAGAAGGTTGGCGTTACTTTCTTCGTAGAAAGGCCAAACTGCTCAACAGCTTGAGTTGTCTAATTCGTGAGTTATCCAAATCCTTGATTTGTTTGTTGATATCCTACCCATAAAGGTTAATAATGTAAGTACAAAGGCTTTCACGGCCGGTGTTAATTGAACTAAAATTAGAACTAAAACTAGAACTAACACTAGAAACTTTCGGGTTTTGCCATGCGTCTTTTAAGAAAAGGTTTGACGTTTCTGATGAAGTCAGGCGTTATCATGCTGGAACATGATGTCAGGGCGTTCGTTTAGCCTGGGTGCTACAAAGGGCTGTAAATGTATCGATGTGCAATTAAATTGTCAGGGATGACAACTAAAGTCTTATATTCCAACGATATGGCACTCCATACTGAGCGGAGAAAAACCTAAACTGAGCCACTCGCCACGAAACCTTCTTACTTCTCTTACTACTCTTCTTATTCGTTGCTAAACGTTATGTAGAACCATAGAAGTTTGACTCTTTTGTGAAGTTATGTCAAAGGAAGACGTCGTTGCTTGATTACTAGAATAATAATGTGATGAAGTTTATCGGATTTGGAGTTTCTATCTTGAAATTTAGACGTCAAGAAAGCCTAGACCACAAGCGATGGTACAACTGCTGATCTGTACAAAAGAATAACGACTTAGTTCGCGAAAAAATGTACAAGCACATCTGTATTAAAAGTTGTATTATTTATGCCCGTAAAGATGGCAGATCGAGACCGTTGGTTATCAAATCTGCATCTGATTTGTTAAAATTTTAACAAGTTTTCATACCAATGCACTGTTCTGTTTACACTAATTGTCTCATGACTTGGTCGTTGTACTACTAGAACGTTCGTGACTTACAATCAAAGACTTCAATTTGTTTTCTAAATTCCTTAGCCTTTCATTATGATTTCCTGCTCTTAACGTAAACTTATCGTAACGATTCTGTCTACAATGGAGAGTTTCTTTGCTACAAGTATGTTATGTATCGATTGATCGATCATCTTCACATTCTGTCAAAGCAGATGGCGATGGAGTCCTGGTGGCTGCGAGGAGGAGTCTTCCGGTGTTTCTGCCACCCGGGTTATCAATTGGGGCCGAAAATCTGTGATCGATTGCGTGTTTTGTTGCGCTAAATAAATTTTATCTCCAACTTGACAATGTCTCCGATTGCTATCCGGATGACGTTCTTGTGGTGGTTAGTGACTTCAACCAACCCGGGCCGTCGTGGCAACCATCTACGTCCAGAGAACTTTTGGCTACTAGAAATAGTCACAGCATGACAACGCTCCTAACGTTAATGGTGGCATTTTAGATTTAATTTTGTGTAATCAATTTGTAGTGAGTAAAATCCGTGAGCAAATTCCAATTTGATTAGATCCGCAATTAGTGCAGAATTATTCATCTTTACGTATCGCGTAGGGTTACCAGAAACTCTAATTGCTTTTCGCAGTGGTATGTTCTATCCATTATTAAAGGTATTAAGGAAAAACTAAAATACCATAGAAAATGAAAGAAACATGGAACTACGTAAGTATTTCTTTATTGCGCAAAAGATCTAAGAATCTTATTGCGTCAAATTACCACAATTTTCTGAACCGAATTTAAAATAATGTTATTGACAATTCAAAACAGCTACGATCATTCACTGGTAGAAAAAACGTTATAATAATTGTGGAATTCCAGTTCTCATGACTCTCGACCAAGCGACTGCATCGAATGGCCTTGCAGTGGCGGACTTGTTCTCTCTTTTCTTTAGCGAAGTTTTTATTGATGGCTGTTTTGACCATAAAGATCATTCCTTTATTGGTGGTAATTTAACACCTTGGTTTTCTGAAGCCGATATTAAAATATCATTAAGTGGTGTTAATCCTAAATCTGCTCTCGATCCCGATGGTTTTTACTATGTTTACCTGGTGGTTTTATTAAGGCTTGCAGAAGAATTAGCTTCTCCTCTTTGTTTGTTATATTTGCGTTCTATAGCAGAGGCGATTTTTCCTGCATTTTAAAAGAAAGCCTTTATTATATATTTTTCTAAAATTTTTGAAAAGCTCGTTTATAAATATGTTTATTTCATAGTTAAGTATCTCCTTTTAGTTGAACAACATGGTTTCTTACCCGGAAGGTGTGTAGAGACCAACTTAATTAAATTGAGAGAAATTCAATCTTCTTTAAATAGTTACTACCAAGAGAATGTACTTCGACTTCAGTATGGCTTTTGATAAGATCGATCACAATATTTTATTTAAAATGCTGTCAACATTTTCTTTATCCTCTGCTTTGGTCAACTGATTTAAATCTTACGTCTCAAATATAAGTCAGACTTTTGTTTCTGATTTATATTAACGACATTGGATCATGTATGTTCGAAACACATTCAAACTTTTTACTTTATGCGGACGACTGCAAGATACATATAGTCTAAAATCCGTACTAGTGTTGATTGCACTTTGTTACCATGATTTCTGTTCACACAATAAATGGTGTCTTCATTGTGATAAGTGCAACCAAATTACTTTCAGGTGAAGAAGATACAATGTTCAGTACTCATATTCCCTTGGATCAGTATCCTTAAATGTAGTTACTTCAATTAAGAACCTTGGTGTGTTCTTGGACACCAAATTGCTTTTCTGCTCCCATATTCATTATGTTGTTTCAAAATCCGTCAAGCAATTAGGGTTTATTATTCGTACATGTTTCCAATTTCCCAACCTGGAGTGTATTAGGTCTATTTATATGGCATATGTGAGAAGAAACAATAAAAACATTATATGCACGTCCAGATTTCATTGAGCAATTTAAACCAAGGAGCGATTCAAAAAAGAAATCAAAATGTCTAAAAAGCAGCAACTAAAAATAATTCTGTGGAATTCCAATGGCCTTCGACAGCATCAAAACACACTACTAATAATACTTAAAGAAAACAATATTGATATATGTCTTATCTTCGAAACTCACTTTACACGAGAATCGTATATAAACATCAACCATTACAATATTTATCACACAATTCACCCGAGTAATGCGGCTCGAGGTGGAAATGCAATTATTATTAAAAGGAATGTTGATTACTATTTGAACAATACAATTAGTACTGAACAACACAAACTACAGTGGTAAAAGTTCAAACTGCTAATGGCTTAATATCTGTAGGAGCAACGTACATACGACCGAGACATAATCTCAAAAGAGAAGATTATCAGGAAATTCTACTACATCTTGACAACAAATTTTTACTTGGAGGAGACTATAATGCAAAACATGTCTTGGGGTTCTCGCTTGACAAATACAAAAGGAAAAGAACTGAACCATGGAATAGAGGCCCTAAATTATGAGGTGCTCTCCACTGGGAAGCCAACTTACTGGCCAACAGATAGAAGTAAAATTCCGGACCTATTTGATTTTTCTTACGAAAAATATATCGCTTAACTTCGTAAACATAGAAGAAGAGTTAGGGCTGGACTCAGATCACTCACCAGTAATTATTACTCTAAATAACAAAGTATGTAACCAAGAAACCTTTTTATCACTAACTAATAAACTCACTAATTGGAATCTATTTCAACAAATATTAGATATATTATAAAATTCAACTTAATGGTCTTATGAAAACAAACGGTGACAATGAAGTAGAAAAGTTTTTAAAAGACATACAAAACGCAGCCTGGGCCTCAACACCAATTTTAACATCAAAACCTAAATCTAATATTTATATTAAATTCATTAGAGACAAAATTGCAGAAAAACAGAAACCAAGAAAGAAATGGCAAACCAATAGAATACCTAGTGATAAAACTAAATTAAATAAAATAACAGCCAAATTAAGAGCATTAACAGATAGCTGTATACTGATTGTTCTCTGTGGAAATCAACAAGAAAGCTTAAAGTTCCGAAAACACATACACCTCCAATTCGAAATAATAATGTAAATTGTGCTAAAAGCAATCAAGAAAAAGTTAATTTGTTTGCTGAACATCTGAAAGAAACTTACATCAGACAGTCCAACAACTATGCTAAATAGTGTCCCTATCGTAATTCAAAGTGATCAGCAGAGTAATATACCATGTGTAACAATGAAAGACCTCTATTATGAAATACAAAAACTTAATATAAATAAATCAGTAGGATATGACCTAATTAATGGAGAAACAATGAAACATCTACCAAAACGGGCGATTACAAAACTATTACACATAATTAATGCTGCTCTTTATGGTCTATTACCAAGGTATTATGTATAAAAAATATTTCCCCATCGCTTTTATTTTATGAGTTATGATTGAGTTAATTTTCGAAAATCAACAATTTTGATGTTTAATCGATTTAGAGCTTATAAATAAAAAATGGTAATAATTGGGTTCAATCTTGTTATNTTCATTATGTTGTTTCAAAATCCGTCAAGCAATTAGGGTTTATTATTCGTACATGTTTCTAATTTCCCAACCTGGAGTGTATTAGGTCTATTTATATGGCAAATAAGTAGTAAATTAGATCGAATACTAGAAAAAATACTTCAACAAGAAGAAACAATAAAAACATTATATGCATGTCTAGATTTCATTGAAAGCAATTTAAACCAAGGAGCGATTCAAAAAAGAAATCAAAATGTCTAAAAAGCAGCAACTAAAAATAATGCTGTGGAATTCCAATGGCCTTCGACAGCATCAAAACACACTACTAATAATACTTAAAGAAAACAATATTGATATATGTCTTATCTCCGAAACTCACTTTACATGAGAATCGTATATAAACATCAACAATTACAATATTTATCACACAATTCACGCGAGTAATGCGGCTCGAGGTGGAAGTGCAATTATTATTAAAAGGAACGTTGACCACTATTTGAACAATATAATTAGTACTGAACAACACCAAACTACAGTGGTAAAAGTTCAAACTGCTAATGGCTTAATATCTGTAGGAGCAACGTACATACCACCGACACATAATCTCAAAAGAGAAGATTATTAGGAAATTCTATTACATCTTGACAACAAATTGCGTACTGATTCGCTGTGGAAAGCAACAAGAAAGCTGAAAGCTCCGAAAACACATACTCCTCCAATTCGAAATAATAATGGAAATTGGGCTAAGAGCAATCAAGAAAAAGTTAATTTGTTTGCTGAACATCTGAAAGAAACTTTTACGTCAGACAGTCCAACAACTATGCTAAGTAGTGTCCCTAGCGTAATTCAAAGTGATCAGCAGAGTAATATACCATGTGTAAGAATGAAAGAACTGTATTATGAAATACAAAAACTAAATATAAAGAAATCAGTAGGCTATGACCTAATTAATAGATTACAAAACTATTACACATAATTAATGCTGCTTGAAGTTGCTGAAATAATAATGATACCAAAACCTGTTAAACCTGGTATTACCCTTACGATCAAAACTATTTGAAAAATTACTATTAAAAAGATTAAAACCTGACATAAAAGAAAAAGCCCTAATACCAACATTGGGTTTCGGAATAAACATGTAACAATAGACCAAGTGCATAGAATAACGAATACTACCGAAATAGCAATGGAAGAGAATAAAGTCTGCTCCGCTGTAATTCTGGATGTTGCACAAGCTTTCGACAAAGTCTGGTTAGATGGTTTAAATTACAAACTATACCAAATACTACCATCAACGTATAGTCAACTATTAAAAGCGTATCTTTCTGATCGATATTTTAGAGTAAAATACGAAAACGATTATTCACCACTACATGAAATATGAGCTCCTCAACGAAATATGCTTGGCCCAACACTGTACTTACTCTACACATTCAACCTTCCTCAGGTACCAGAAACTTTAACAGCAACATTCGCAGATGACACAGCGATCTTGGTTGTTGCAGAAAATGAAGTAGTTGCAGCCAATAAGTTACAACTGGCCTTAAATTCAATAGAAAACTAGACCAAACGATGGCTAATAAAACTAAATACAAATAAATCGACATACATAAACTTTACTTATAAGAAAGTACACATAAATGGCAATGTTATGACGCTGGATGTCAAACTCAAATGGAAAGGTCATGTAAAAGAACGTGAGGAACTTGATATCAAATTTAGACACCTATATTGGCTTATTGGCAGAAAATCAACGCTATCACTAAGTAACAAGTTGCTAATATACAAGCAAGTATTAAAACCAAAATGGACATACGGAATCCAACTGTGAGGTTATACCTGCAAGACAAATGCAAGTCTGATTCAAAGATTCCAGGACAAAGTACTAAGGTGCATAGTGAATGCACCCTGGTATATAAGAAACACCGATCTGCATCGCGACTTGAAAGTAGCATCGGTGTCATCAGAAATTGTATCATTCGCATCTAAATATGAGAAGAGAATGCACGAATAGTCTGCAATTTTATCAAAATAATTCATCTAAATGTTAGATCCTTGCAATCTAAAGTTGATGACCTGGTGGAGCTGATTGCTGATACTGACGTCGATGTGCTGGCTTTGTCTGAGACTTGGTTGTAGGATGCGATACTTTTCTTGTTAGCGGATGTAATATGGTGCTTAGCGATCGAGGGTCCGGAGGGGGAGGTCTTTGTATTATCTTGCGTAATAATTTGAGTTTTTCTATTGTCCCATCTTCTGTAGAAATTGAGCAATTGTGGGTGAAGATTCGTTATGGATGTGGTTATCTGTTTCTTGGATGCGTATATAAACCACCTGCGGTTTGTTACAGGTTTTTTTGGATGAGTTCGAAAATTCAGTTGCTAGTTGTCTAAGCACTACTGACAAGATTATATGTTGTGGTGATTTTAATATTAATATAATGAATATTGATAGTGTTGATAGTGAATATCTTTTAAGTGCGCTTAATTCTCTTAGAGGCCAGCAGCTTATCGAACATCCTACCGGAGTAACTCTGAATACGGCTTCTCTTATTGATTTAGTTACTTCATTTGATAGGTCCTTGATACTTCGTAGTGGTGTGCTTCCGTGTCACCTTTGTGATCATGATATGGTATTTGGTGACATAAAGATTAATACAATTAAAAAATCTCCAACTTTTAAATTTTTGCTTCTCTTAAAGTATATTGATAATGATTCTTTTTTACAAGACTTAAGATCAATTCCGTTTAATTATGTATGTTGGTGACATTAATGAGAAGGTTTCTTTTTTCACAAATGCGTTAATTAACCTCTTTGATGATCATGCTCCTATAAAAAAGTATCGATTTACTAAGTCTCCTGCTCCCTGGATGACCGATAATATTAAGTTAATGATTAGACTGCGTGATGAGGCTAAAACTAAATTTAGGCATTCGGGTGAAGTAGGAATACTACAAATCTCTTAGGAATTTAACTACTGCAGCTGTAAGAAATGAGAAGAGAGCATTTTTCGGTTCTATTGCTATCCCTGGGCATGGAGGGCAAATGTGGAGCAGATTGAAGTCATTGAATATTAAGTCACATAAAGATGCTCCCTTGTCGTCAAATTTTAAGTTTCTTGACAAGATTAATGTATATTTTGTGGATAGTGTCAAAGAAATTGTTAAAGACTTCCAAGGGTCTGGTTTAGATCTCTGTGATAGTTCTAGTTTTAAAAATGACTTTTTTTTTAAACCAGTGGAGGGATCTTTGGTGTTGGAGATGATTAATTCTATTGCCTCATCTGCAGTTGGAGCGGATGGTGTCTCCATTGACATGATCAAAATGTCTTGTATATTCCATATTTAACTCATATATTAAACTGTTGTTTAATTGAACATGTCTTTCTCATGGAATGGAAGCGTGCTGTGGTTGTTCCACTGCCTAAGAGGGGTGACCCACAGGAGTATGGCGTCTTGCGACCTATTAGTGTGCTCAGTGTCCTTCCCAAAATTTCAGAAAAAATTATGAAGATACAGTTGGCAGAGTATGTGGAACTGAAGGGTTTAGTCTTCAGAATGTTCTAGTTGCAGTTTATCATATTTATTATTTGCATCAGTCGGCATATCCAGGATAATATTTCCTTGATCTTGCGACTTTTTATAGAGATATAAAAACTTCCTAATTGAAAAAGAATATTCACTATACCAGTGGTGTCCACTAATTTTTGATCAAGATCGACTTTTTATATAAATGTCTTGCCAAGATCGACCGAATGGTTTAAAGTTTAAAGTAAACTTCCTCTCTTGCTCTGAGGCCCAGATATAGATATTTCAGATTCATGATTTTCTTGGCGATCGACGTTATGGCCACCACTGATTTAGAGCTTATAAATAAAAAATGGTAATAATTGGGTTCAATCTTTTTATGGATCTAGTCTTTATGGTTCATTACTAAGGTTTTATGTATAAAAAATATTTCCCCATCGCTTTTAGTTTTTGAATTATGATTGAGTTAATTTTCGAAAATCAACAATTTTGATGTTTAATCGATTTAGAGCTTATAAATAAAAAATGGTAATAATTGGGTTCAATCTTGTTATGGATTTAGTCTTTATGGCCCATTACTAAGGTTTTATGTATAAAAAGTATTTCCCCATCGCTTTTAGTTTTTGAGTTATGATTGAGTTAATTTTCGAAAATCAACAATTTTGATGTTTAATCGATTTAGAGCTTATAAATAAAAAATGGTAATAATTGGGTTCAATCTTGTTATGGATCTAGTCTTTATGGCCCATTACTAAGGTTTTATGTATAAAAAGTATTTCCCCATCGCTTTTAGTTTTTGAGTTATGATTGAGTTAATTTTCGAAAATCAACAATTTTGATGTTTAATCGATTTAGAGCTTATAAATAAAAAATGGTAATAATTGGGTTCAATCTTGTTATGGATCTAGTCTTTATGGCCCATTACTAAGGTTTTATGTATAAAAAGTATTTCCCCATCGCTTTTAGTTTTTGAGTTATGATTGAGTTAATTTTCGAAAATCAACAATTTTGATGTTTAATCGATTTAGAGCTTATAAATAAAAAATGGTAATAATTGGGTTCAATCTTGTTATGGATCTAGTCTTTATGGCCCATTACTAAGGTTTTATGTATAAAAAGTATTTCCCCATCGCTTTTAGTTTTTGAGTTATGATTGAGTTAATTTTCGAAAATCAACAATTTTGATGTTTAATCGATTTAGAGCTTATAAATAAAAAATGGTAATAATTGGGTTCAATCTTGTTATGGATCTAGTCTTTATGGCCCATTACTAAGGTTTTATGTATAAAAAATATTTCCCCATCGCTTTTAGTTTTTGAGTTATAATTGAGTTAATTTTCGAAAATCAACAATTTTTTTGATGTTTAATCGATTTAGAGCAGTGGTGTCCACTAATTTTTGATCAAAATCGACTTTTTTAGAAATGTCTTGCCAAGATCGACCGAAGGGTTTCTTTTTTTTTTGTTCTGAGGCCCAGATATTTATAGATATTTATATAGATATTTCAGATTCATGGTTTTCTTGGCGATCGACTCAAAACTGCTTTGCGATCGACCAGTCGATCGCGATCGACGTTATGTACACCACTGCATTATACAATACCTAACATACTCATCGAAAGAGCCTTGAACCTTAATCAGTAACACTAACTTTACATCCCTATGTGCCAAGTTCCCACGATTCCCTAGAATTCAACCAAGTCTGGAGACGTTTCAGAAAGGCAAGCGAAGAGCTACTTCTTTCCCTAAGCCTCTCCTCGACTTCAAAAGCACACCTCAATTTCCCTGGTTTCTTTCAGTGTATAATAGTGCCCATGTTAAAAGATCAAACAGCACTCAGAATGTAGCTAAAACAATGTAATATTGAACCACTGCACATTGGAATCTCTTGTAGTACTTAAGCCGAGTTGTATTAACCATCAACTTCCTCGCCTTAGTGGAACACACTTAAAATCTTTTAATTTCTATCCCAAAAACTAAGACATTTTAATAATATCTTTCTCATCCACTTCTAAACCACACTTTACGTTCCCTTGGTTGTCCGTAATCAAGAAGATGTGGCACTCCCCAATAGCATTCTAAAATGTCTTATTATACAGGAAATACTTTTACAAGAGTCATAAGATCATCAAGACTAAACTAATGGATTAGTCTTTTAAATAAAATATACTTTTTAAGTATCGAAACGTTATTTCCAAACGTCTTGTATAAACTTCATGGACATGTCGTTATTTGACAGTTCACAAATCATTAATATGTACTGACTAATGCAGGGTTGCAATTTCACATTCAAATATACGCATCGAAATTGCGAACGTGCGTTGAGTAAATCAATACTAACATCGAATCAAAATCAAACCCACACAAAACTCAATTCCTATTCGAAACTAGAATACAGCAAATATACGTAGAACAACTTTGATGAGTTTAACCATTTAAGGTAACCACGCAGGTTCAAATTAGGAAACAACCCAATTTCGGAAACACACTTGGAAATGGAAATAAGATCGTTTCATATCTTGGCTCTTATCAATATTACGATGTGGTTTCCGAGATAAATGATTAAATTTAAAACTTTAAGGAAGTTGTTCGTAATCTAGGATAACACAGCCTCGAGTTTTAAATTGGTTTGGAAACTAAATATCTATTTTAAATTTTAATATAACAGTGCTTAATTAGATCTTTTTTGTTATCCCGTTTTTAATATTCAGTTTTTAATATCCTGTTATTGTATCCTATTTCATTCGCAATATTATCTTATCCTTTTTTAAAGTTCCAATTTAATCTAGTTTTCGTATTTTTCACGTTAATTTATTTATACCGATAAAATAAAACAAATTATTACGATTTTTATTATATTTATACGAAACAAGTAAAAATTATGATTAATTCGAGTGATTTAGAAAATAAATGTAGTAACCGAAAAAAAAATTAATCAAGGTTAAATGTGTTTATCAAAAAAAAATACTGCGCGTTAAAAAAAAACACACATAATGAACGATGCGAAATGTTTTGGGTTGTTTATTTTTTAAAAATAGACTTAAGTAAGTTTCTGGTTTGCGTTAAGTCTCGAACAAAACTATATTGTGGTTGATTTAATATAAATAAAATTGATGTGTGGCCATATGGTACAATTTCAGGTTGATTAAACTCGTATGATTCAATGAATATGATTAATATTTTGATTTATTCCGATTTTAATAAACAAAATGGGAAACAAATTAAAATTTTTCCTAATATCATTCAACCAAACGTTCTTAAATTAATTACCGGATATATTAATTAGTTAAAAGTTTATCAAAAGTGTTAAGAATATTACGAATATCTACTCTCTTTCCTCTCAACAAACGATGGAAATATATAGATATAGTATACCAGTATTATTATTATTATTGCTGCTGGGCTGAGGAGAGCGGCCTCTCTCGTTACCGCGACCTATAAGATTTATTATAACTTTATCTCTCCAAAGGTTTAGGGCAAATGTAGGTCCTTGATGAACTTTAGTATTGTCCTGAGGTCTTGAACATTTATGTCGGTAGGTAACAAGGGAGTTTTACCGAAAATGTTGTGTCTTAGACGGCCTCTGGCAACGCAATTGCACAGTATATGTTCAGCAGTTTCTGACTCGTCGTTGCAAAGTCGACAAGTTTGATCCTCAGCTTGTCCAATGTGGAAGAGGTGGTATTTTAGGGGCGCATGGGCGGTTAGGTAGCCTGAGAGCGTTCTTAGATCCCCTTTGCTGAGGCATAAAACCTCTTTGGTTTTGTTTTGCGACGGAGTTATCATACTCTTCGTATGTCTGTGGCCTGGAAGTTTTTTCCAGCGTAAGGCTATCTTTGAAACCTCCCCAGTTGTTTATTATTTGTTTTAGGTGGCTTTTTTGTAGTCCACAACCAGGTTGGGGTCCAATGAAGGGCGTGTTCGCTGCCTCATTGGCCAGCTTGTCCGCCTTCTCATTGCCCTCAATGTTGCTGTGACCTGGAATCCACCATAGGGTAACATCATTGCCCCTAGCGAGTTCTCTTAGGTTGCTGGTACACTCTCTGATCAGTGCGGAGTCACACGTGTAGGCCTGAATTGCCTTTAAAGCGGCCCGACTATCTGTGAAAATGTTTATGGATGCACCTTTTTGTCCCTTCTGTAGGTTCAAAGCGGTGCAGAAGTTTATAGCAAGAACTTCCGCTTGGAAAATTGTTATGTCCGAGCTGAAGGGCAATTTGATGTGGCTATTTGGTCCACTGATGCCCATGCCTACTCCGGACCTTACTGTCTTTGAAGCATCGGTATACCAGGCTAGGGCTCCTCTTTTTAGTTGACACCTTCCCTTCGCCCAATCATCCCTGCTTCTAAATATGACCTTATATGGCTGGTTGAAATTGTATTCTGTCGGTATGAGGTATGATTTAATTTCAGTCAGGTGATTTAGACATGGGTCCTTGAGGATCTCGAGGTGTCCTCTGAGGTTACCCTGCATCAACTTGATTGAAGAAACTGTTTTCAGTGATAGGGCACTTAAGGCTGCCTCCTTTTGTATATATAAATGGAGCGGTGTGAGACCGAGTAGGGCTTGCAAAGCAGCCGTCGGACAAGATCTCATTGCACCCGTTATGTAAGACATGCTAACCACTGGATTTGTGCCAGCTGTTATTGTGCTGTCTTATGTTTTGTTTTTGGCCACCAAACCAATGAGGCGTAGGCGACCATGGGTCTGATTATTGCTACGTAGGCCCAATGAGCCATTCGTGGTTTGAGACCCCTGTTCCTTCCTAGGAGCCTGCTGTAGTCAAAGCATGGAGAGCGGTAATTGTTGATTTTGCTTTCTGGTAAGCATGTTGGCTAGGGTGGAGTGGATTAGTGACAAGCACTCCATTCCTAAGGTATTGATCGATTACTTTTTCCATCCGTTTGAGGAGAAATGAAGTTAGGCTAATTGGTCCGCGTTTGAACGCCCTTTAGGTATGAAGACCACCTTTACTTTCCTCGATAGAGTGGGTATATAGCTAAAGCTGTAGCTAGCTATATATAGGGATATTATTACTGGGAGAAGGTCTTAAGCCTTTTTGCAGAAAAATAGGCAGAATTTCATCTCCTCCAGGCGATTTTAGGGGCTTGAAATTAGAAATTAGCTGCGAACCCTACCTGATGGACGGGTTATATCCATTACTTCAAGGTCGGCATCTGCGTGGGGGCAGCTGCTCCAGGTTTTTCTTTTGGCTTTGCGGATAGCGAAGTTATATTCCGTTAGGGTTTTCTTATAGAGATCCCATGTTTACTCGAGTTTGGAATTCCTGACTTTATTATATAGTCTTCTAACCATGAATCGCTGTTTTTCAAGGTCCTTATTCCACCAAGGCACATTGGATTGTGCTCTTTTGTGTTTTATTGGACAGCTTGATTCATACGCACTATGTATGAGATTGTTTAGTTGAAAAATCCCCTCACTCACCAATCGGTGAGTGAGGTGATTTTGAATTCTGTTTGTTATGTCATGTCTGCTACAATGACAAAGCGAATATGCTTGTGATCCGCTAAAGTGATTTCACGTGACACATGCCAGTTTGCGATTTGCGAACTGAGGCGAGGCGTGGCTAGGCTTATGTCTAGCATCTCTTGTCGACTCTTGGTAACAAAAGTCCGTTCGTTACCTCTGTTGAGGATATCTAAGTTTGTACTTTGTAAGTATTGGTAAAGGTACTCACCCCTTTTGTTTGTGTCTGAGCTTTTCCATGCGAGATGATGTGCGTTCGCATCGCAGCCCAGGAGGAGTTGTTTCCTCCTCTTATTGCAGTAGTCAATGTTAATACCAGTATTAACAAGATAGATTACAATGACATTCTGAGGAAGGTACATAGACATTCTATATTCACCGAAATTCCAGCACAAGGTCGTTCGTGCAAAGCATTTAATGATGCGAGTAAAAGGATAAAAAGACGAAGTTGTACTTGTATGTTATAAACTGGTTGGGTTATGTTGAGTTAGAACGGATTGGAATTGATTGGATCCCATTAGGTTGAGTTATATAATGGTAAAAATGATTGAGAAATCCTAATCAAATAAAGAAATCTCATGGACAAGCTAAAAACTAAAGGGGTACCGAAGAAAAGAGAAGCAGCCTTGCTTAAGAGCATAAAACACAATCACAACACAAAAGTCAAACAAAAGGATTGAAAGAGTAAGGGAGGTAGAGTTTTGCGGTTTGAATCTGAATTGGTATGTAGGGATTTTTGATTGTACTTTCGTATATCTTTCGTATAATAAATAATATATATAAATAAATAAAATTTATTTATTTTGTATGGTAACTGGAAAATAANTTTTTGGCCACCAAACCAATGAGGCGTAGGCGACCATGGGTCTGATTATTGCTACGTAGGCCCAATGAGCCATTCGTGGTTTGAGACCCCTGTTCCTTCCTAGGAGCCTGCTGTAGTCATGGAGAGCGGTAATTGTTGATTTTGCTTTCTGGTAAGCATGTTGCCTAGGGTGGAGTGGATTAGTGACAAGCACTCCGTTCCTAAGGTATTGATCGATTACCTTTTCCATACGCTTGAGGAGAAATGAAGTTAGGCTAATTGGTCCGTATGCCTTGGGGTCCGCGTTTGAACGCCTACTACCTTTAGGTATGAAGACCACCTTTACTTTCCTCCATAGTGTGGGTATATAGCTAAAGCTGTATCTAGCTATATATAGGGATATTATTACTGGGAGAAGATCTTCTAAGCCTTTTTGCAGAAAAATAGGCAGAATTCCATCTCCTCCAGGCGATTTTAGGGGCTTGAAATTAGAAACTAGCTATGTTGCGAACCCTACCTGATGGACGGATTATATCCATTACTTCAGGGTCGGCATCTGCGTGGGGGCAGATTTTTGAGGAAGGAAAGTGTGTACTCAGTAGGAGCTCCAACGATTCCTTAACATCCTCAGTGTATGTACCATCTTGTTTGCATAGGTGGCCTAGATCAGTGTTGTGATCTTTTGCCAAGATCTTATGCAGACGAGTAACTGTAGGCGTATTGTCTATGCCTTCACAGAAGCTACACTAGGTTTTTCTTTTGGTTTTGCGGATAGCGAAGTTATATTCCGTTAGGGTTTTCTTATAGAGATCCCATGTTTACTCGAGTTTGGAATTCCTGACTTTATTATATAGTCTTCTAACCATGACTCGCTGTTTTTCAAGGTCCTTATTCCACCAAGGCACATTGGATTGTGCTCTTTTGTGTTTTATTGGACAGCTTGATTCATAGAGATGCTATTTCGAGATCCTCTCTGCTTTCAATTTTTGTTTTGATTTCATCGACCTCTTCGGTGATGTGTCTACAAAAAGAGCACCAATCGGTGAATGATGGGATTCTGAATTCTATTTGTTTTGTCATGTCTGCTACAATGACAAAGCTAATACGCTTGTGATCCGCTAAAGTGATTTCACGTGAAACATGCCAATTTGCGATTTGCGAACTGAGACGAGGCGTGGCTAGGCTTATGTCTAGCACCTCTTGTCGACTCTTGGTAACAAAAGTCGGTTCGTTACTTCTGTTGAGGATATCTAAGTTTGTACTTTGTAAGTATTGGTAAAGGTACTCACCCCTTTTGTTTGTGTATGAGCTTTTCCATGCGAGATGATGTGCGTTCGCATCGCAGCCCAGCAGGAGTTGTTTCCCCCTCTTATTGCAGTAGTCAATGTTAATACCAGTATTAACAAGATAGATTACAATGACATTCTGAGGAAGGTACATAGACATTCTATATTCACCGAAATTCCAGCACAAGGTCGTTCGTGCAAAGCATTTAATGATGCGAGTAAAAGGATAAAAAGACGAAGTTGTACTTGTATGTTATAAACTGGTTGGGTTATGTTGAGTTAGAACGGATTGGAATTGATTGGATCCCATTAGGTTGAGTTATATAATGGTAAAAATGATTGAGAAATCCTAATCAAATAAAGAAATCTCATGGACAAGCTAAAAACTAAAGGGGTACCGAAGAAAAGAGAAGCAGCCTTGCTTAAGAGCATAAAACACAATCAATACACAAAAGTCAAACAAAAGGATTGAAAGAGTAAGGGAGGTAGAGTTTTGCGGTTTGAATCTGAATTGGTATGTAGGGATTTTTGATTGTACTTTCGTATATCTTTCGTATAATAAATAATATATATAAATAAATAAAATTTATTTATTTTGTATGGTAACTGGAAAATAATATATTGTGTCATATATAAACAAGAAAGCTTGATAATATTTAAATACGTAAAATAACTCCACAAATATTCCCCTCTCCAGAGAAAAATTAAAAGAAAAGCAGGTTTCAGTTTGTCAATACAAATGAATTGTTCTCGATTTTCTTCAAAAATGCAAAAAGTTTTAGGGAATTTTTTATAATTTTAAATGGCCTTTCATACCTTGCAGAGAGATAAGATTTTTTGCCTTCTGTCCGGACAAAAGCAAAATCTGATTTCTCTAAATCTTTATGGAATGACGACGCATCATGGTTGGTCTCAAGTTTGTAAAATGATTTCGTAAACTGATCAGGAGTGGAGACGTATCAATTGAACTGTGAGAACTTAAAAAAAATTCACCTGGGAGCCTCAAGGGTTGACTGTAAAGTAATTCAGCAGATGAACAAGCTAAATCTTCTTTTATGGTTGAACATAAACCAAGAAGTTGTTATGGTAATAGGTAATTCATCTTTCCAATGAGTTATATTCCCTCTAGCAATTAATGCAGTTTTTAAAGTTCTTTGAAATCTTTAGACAATACCATTGCTTTGAGGATGGTATGTACAATTGAGATTCAAATTGTGGGCCTTGATCATGCGTTATTGAGTGTGGAATTCCAAAACGTGAGAAGTAGTGAACGTAAAGTGTTTTAGCAGTAGTTGATGCAGAAATTGATGAAAGAGAAAAATCTTCTGTCCATCTAGTAAATCTTTCAATTATTGTTAAAATGTAAGAACAACTACCAAAAGGAAGAAGGGGACCTACAATATCAATGTGCATATGTTCAAAATGGCCTTTAGGAATATCAATCTTCATAATTGGAGATTTGGTATGTCTTTGGATTTTTGAAATTTGACATTTAACATATGCTTTTGTCCAAAGAGATATATTGGATTTCATATGAGGCCAAAAATATCTTGTATTGATTAATTTTTTAGAAGCTCTTATACCTGGATGAGAAATACTATGCAAGTCAGTGAAAATCGAATGACGTAATTTATCTGGAATATAAATACGTTGATAGGAAGGTGAAGAAATTTTACACCAAATTGGAATATTAGAAAATGGAATTGTTTGTTGTTTTAGACGAAATTTAGAATTAAGATTACAATTTTGAGATTTAAGCAATTCTTGGAGTTGTTGATCTGTAGACTGAGCTTGTTGCAAAGTTTGAAAGTTCAGTTCGTACAAATCAAAAGAATCAACATTGTTGTCTAACCTTGATAGAGCATCGGCAATAATATTGTTTTCACCCTTAATGTAAGCAATATCTGTTGAGAACTGCGCTATAAAGTTTAGATAGCGAGATTGTCTAGGACTTTTTTCTGATTTAGAGGAAAAAGATAAGGTTAAAGGTTTATGATCTGGGCAAATTTTAAATTGATAACCTTGTAAGAAATGGCGAAAATGTTTAATAGCTAAATAGATGGCTAAAAGTTCACGATCATAAGTTGAATATTTTAATTGGCTGGGGGGAAGTCTTTTTAAGAAAAATGCTGAAATGTTGTTGATCGATTGTTCCAATGTTGCTCCAATGGCATAGTTGGAAGCATCGGTTGTAAGAATCAATTTGGCAGACGAGTTAGGGTGAGCTAAAATTGTAGCGTTAGCTAATAAAGATTTTGCCTTTTGAAAACTTTCTTCACATTTATTTGGCCAGGTAGAAATATTTTTTTGTTTAAAATTTTGAAGTGATGTTAATAGAGAATGAAGAGGATCGAGTAGTTGAGAAAAATTTGGAACGAACCTATGATAAAAATTTATCATGCCGATAAATCTTTGTACTTGTTTTAAAGTTTTTGCAATTATGAAATTACTGATGATATTCTTTTATTTGAAGGAAGAATACCTTTTAAGGAGACAGAGTGACCTAAAAAATTTAATTGTGAAATTCCAAACTCACATTTTGAGAGTTTAAGACTAATACCAAATTGATCTAATCAAATAATAAAGATCTAAATTAACCTTTAGTCACTTCGTTGATAAACCTTTGGAATGTTTGAACAGCATTACATAAGCCAAAAGGCATCCGTAAAAATTCAAAGAGTCCAAAAGGTGTTGTAATTGCAGTTTTATAAACATCTTCTTCTGCAACTGGGATTTGGTGATAAGCTCTAATTAAATCAATTTTAGAGAAAATGGTACATCCATGAATTTGCAAGTTAAAATCTTGAATATGTGGTAAGGGATATCTATCTGGTATCGTAAGAACATTCACTTGTCTATAGTCACCACAAGGACGCCAGTCTGCAGAATCTTTTTTACTAACCATTTGAAGAGCTAATATAACAGATGATGAGGACGGTCGACAAATACCATATTCTACCATCTGTTCGAGTTCTGCTATAACAATTTTATATTTGTTAGCGTCTAGACGACGAGGGCGATAAAAAGAAAGATGTCCTTTAGTAATAATGTGATGACGGACGGAATGTTTTATTGGAGAAGAGAAATTAGATGTAGAATATGGATAGTTCTTAATTAATTGGGTGTATTTCGTTTCAACAATAATCAGCTTTGGGGATGGTATAGATGAATTTAGTTTTAGAATCAATTAATCGAAGATTTTTAATATTAACTAAAATATCAAAATGGGATAAACAGTCTGCTCCAATCGGTTGAGAAACATCTGCGATAGTAAAAACGAATGGAAAAACTCTCCTGAGGTTTAAATTAACTTTCAATAATTTTTTTCCATAAGTTGGAATTGTTGATCCATTTGCAGCTGTTAAAAAGGAATTACCGAAATATCCGCCCCAGTATCAATCAAAAAATTTAATTTATTTAAATGATCGAAAATAAAACGACGAAAAAGTTTGAAGTTGAAACGGTTACTAAATACACGAATAAACGAAATTGCAAAATTCAAAAAAATTATCGGTTATTTCAAAAATTTATTTCTCAAGAACTAACAGTGATTTTTCAAAACGGCTTTTTGCATTAAAAAGAGGATACTTTAATTAATAGTTGATGANGTGAAGAAATTTTACACCAAATTGGAATATTAGAAAATGGAATTGTTTGTTGTTTTAGACGAAATTTAGAATTAAGATTACAATTTTGAGATTTAAGCAATTCTTGGAGTTGTTGATCTGTAGACTGAACTTGTTGCAAAGTTTGAAGGTTCAGTACAAATCAAAAGAATCAACATTGTTGTCTAACCTTGATAGAGCATCGGCAACAATATTGTTTTCACCCTTAATGTAAGCAATATATGTTGAGAACTGCGCTATAAAGTTTAGATAGCGCGATTGTCTAGGACTTTTTTCTGATTTAGAGCAAAAAGATAAGGTTAAAGGCTTATGATCTGGGTAAATTTTAAATTGATAACCTTCTAAGAAATGGCGAAAATGTTTAATAGCTAAATAGATGGCTAAAAGTTCACGATCATAAGTTGAATATTTTAATTGGCTGGGGGGAAGTTTTTTTGAGAAAAATGCAATTGGTTGTGAAATGTTGTTGATCGATTGTTCCAACGTTGCTCCAATTGCATAGTTGGAAGCATCGGTTGTAACAATCAATTTGGCAGATGAGTTAGGGTGAGCTAAAATTGTAGCGTTAGCTAATGAAGATTTTGCCTTTTGAAAACTGTCTTCACATTCATTTGGCCAGAAAGAAATATTTATATATTTATTACTGATAACCGATATTCTTTCATTTGAAGGAAGAATTCCTTTTGAGTGAGAGTGACCTAAAAAATTTAATTGTGAAACTCCAAACTCACTTTTTGAGAGTTTAAGACTAATACCAAATTGATCTAATCGATTAAATAGTTGTTTAAGATGATCCAAATGTTCATCTCCATCCTTGCTCGCAACTAATATATCATCCAGATAAACGAAAATAAAGTTCAAACCTTTAGTCACTTCGTTGATGAACCTTTGGAATGTTTGAGCAGCATTACGTACGCCAAAAGGCATCCGTAAAAATTCAAAGAGTCCAAAAGGTGTTGTAATTGCAGTTTTATAAATATCTTCTTCTGCAACTGGGATTTGGTGATAAGCTCTAATTAAATCAATTTTAGAGAAAATGGTACATCCATGAATTTGCAAGTTAAAATCTTGAATATGTGGTAAGGGATATCTATCTGATATCGTAAGAACATTCACTTGTCTATAGTCACCACAAGGACGCCAGACTGCAGAATCTGATGAGGACAGATGATGAGGACGGTCGACAAATACCATATTCTACCATCTGTTCAAATTCTGCTATAGCAATTTTATATTTGTTAGTGTCTAGACGACGAGGGCGACAAAAAGAAAGATGTCCTTTAGTAATAATATGATGACGGACGGAATGTTTTATTGGAGAAGAGAAATTAGATGTAGAAATCAAATTTGGATAGTTCTTAATTAATTGGGTGTATTTCGTTTTAACAGCAATCAGCTTTGGGGATGGTATAGATGATCAGCTTATGGAGCCGATAGAAATTAATTTAGTTTTAGAATCAATTAATCGATGATTTTTAATATCAACTAAAATATCAAAATGGGATAAAAAGTCTGCTCAATGATTGGCCAAGAAACATCTGCGATAGTAAAAACGAATGGAAATAATTTCAATATTTTTTTTCCATACGATGGAATTGTTGATCCATTTGCAGCTATTAAATGTATCCCTTTTATAATCCGCAAATGTATTTCTCGGAATTACCGAAATATCCGCCGCAATATCAATCAAAAAATTAAATTAATTTAAATGATCAAAAATAAAACGACGAAATAGTTTGAAGTTGAAACGGTTACTAAATACACGAATAAACGAAATTGCAAAATTCGAAAAAATTATCGGTTATTTCAAAAATTTATTTCTCAAGAACTAAAAGTGATTTTTCAAAACGGCACTTTAATTAATAATTGGTGATATTTCCACAAAGATCCTTCAAGAAATGAATTTTATAGCGAATTTTGAAAGTTATCGATGAAAATTGCAACATTGAAAATATTATCAAAACTTCAAATATTGTTTTTTCAAAAACTAAAAGTTATTTTTCAAAACATGATGATTAATTGGAAAGAGCACACTTTTATTAACATTTTGGGAAATTTTTATACTCATATTCCAAGAAATCGATTCTATACGAATTATTAAAATTGAATCGGCGAAAATTGCAAAATTCGAAAAAATTGTCGATTATTTCAAAAATTTATTTCTCAAGAGCTAAAAGTGATTTTTCAAAACGGCTTTTTGCATTAAAAAGAGGATACTTTAATTAATAATTGGTGATATTTCCACAAGGATCCTTCAAGAAATTAATTTTATAGCGAATTTTGAAAATTATCGATGAAAATTGCAACATCGAAAATTTTATCAAAACTTCAAATATTGTTTTCTCAAAAACTAAAAGTTATTTTTCAAAACGGGTTGGTTCATTGGAAAGAGGACACTTTTATTAACACTTTGGGAAATTTTCATACTCATATTCCAAGAAATGGATTTTATACGAATTTTTAAAACTTAATCGGCGAAAATTGCAAAATTCGAAAAAATTGTCGATTATTTCAAAAATTTATTTCTCAAGAACTAAAAGTGATTTTTCAAAACGGCTTGTTGCATTAAAAAGAGGATACTTTAATTAATAATTGGTGATATTTCCACAAGGATCCTTCAAGAAATTAATTTTATAGCGAATTTTGAAAATTATCGATGAAAATTGCAACATCGAAAATTTTATCAAAACTTCAAATATTGTTTTCTCAAAAACTAAAAGTTATTTTTCAAAACGGGTTGGTTCATTGGAAAGAGGACACTTTTATTAACACTTTGGGAAATTTTCATACTCATATTCCAAGAAATGGATTTTATACGAATTTTTAAAACTTAATCGGCGAAAATTGCAAAATTCGAAAAAATTGTCGATTATTTCAAAAATTTATTTCTCAAGAACTAAAAGTGATTTTTCAAAACGGCTTGTTGCATTAAAAAGAGGATACTTTAATTAATAATTGGTGATATTTCCACAAGGATCCTTCAAGAAATTAATTTTATAGCGAATTTTGAAAATTATCGATGAAAATTGCAACATCGAAAATTTTATCAAAACTTCAAATATTGTTTTCTCAAAAACTAAAAGTTATTTTTCAAAACGGGTTGGTTCATTGGAAAGAGGACACTTTTATTAACACTTTGGGAAATTTTCATACTCATATTCCAAGAAATGGATTTTATACGAATTTTTAAAACTTAATCGGCGAAAATTGCAAAATTCGAAAAAATTGTCGATTATTTCAAAAATTTATTTCTCAAGAACTAAAAGTGATTTTTCAAAACGGCTTGTTGCATTAAAAAGAGGATACTTTAATTAATAATTGGTGATATTTCCACAAGGATCCTTCAAGAAATGAATTTTATAGCGAATTTTGAAAATTATCGATAAAAATTGCAATATCGAAAATTTTATCAAAACTTCAAATATAGTTTTCTTAAAAACTAAAAATTATTTTTCAAAACGCGTTGGTTCATTGGAAAGAGCATAGTTTTATTAACATTTTGGGAAATTTTTAAACTCATATTCCAAGAAATCGATTTTATACGAATTATTAAAATTTAATCTTCGAAAATTGCGAAATTCGAAAAAATTGTAGATCATTTCAAAAATTTATTTCTCAGGAACTAAAAGTGATTTTTCAAAACGGCATGTTGCATTAAACAGAGGATTATTTAATTAATAATTGGTGATATTTCCACAAGGATCCTTCAAGAAATAAATTTTATAGCGAATTTTGAAAGTTATCGATGAAAATTGCAACATCCAAAATTTTATCAAAACTTCAAATATTGTTTTCTCAAAAACTAAAAGTTATTTTTCAAAACGGGTTGGTTCATTGGAAAGAGGACACTTTTATTAACACTTTGGGAAATTTTCATACTCATATTCCAAGAAATGGATTTTATACGAATTTTTAAAACTTAATCGGCGAAAATTGCAAAATTCGAAAAAATTGTCGATCATTTCAAAAATTTATTTCTCAAGAACTAAAAGTGATTTTTCAAAACGGCTTTTTGCATTAAAAAGAGGATACTTTAATTAATAATTGGTGATATTTCCACAAGGATCCTTCAAGAAATTAATTTTATAGCGAATTTTGAAAGTTATCGATGAAAATTGCAACATCCAAAATTTTATCAAAACTTCAAATATTGTTTTCTCAAAAACTAAAAGTTATTTTTCAAATCGTGTTGGTTCATTGGAAAAAAGACACTTTTATTAACAGTTTAGGAAATTTTCATACTCATGTTCCAAGAAATGAATTTTATACGAATTTTTAAAACTTAATCGGCGAAAATTGCAAAATTCGAAAAAATTGTCGATCATTTCAAAAATTTATTTCTCAAGAACTAAAAGTGATTTTTCAAAACGGCTTTTTGCATTAAAAAGAGGATACTTTAATTAATAATTGATGATATTTCCACAAGGATCCTCCAAGAAATGAATTTTATAGCGAATTTTGAAAGTTATCGATGAAAATTACAACATCGAAAATATTATCAAAAACTTCAAATATTGTTTTTTCAAAAAATAAAAGTTATTTTTCAAAATGGGTTGGTTCATTGGAAAGAGGACACTCTTATTAACAATTTGAGAAATTTTCAAACTCATATTCCAAGAACCGGATTTTATACGAATTTTTAAAACTTAATCGGCGAAAATTGTAAAATTCGAAAAAATTGTCTATCATTTAAAAAATTTATTTCTCAAGAACTAAAATTGATTTTTCAAAACGGATTTTTGCATTAAAAAGAGGATACTTTAATTAATAACTAGTGATATTTCCACAAGGATCCTCCAAGAAATGAATTTTATAGCGAATTTTGAAAGTTCTCGATGAAAATTGCAACATCGAAAATTTTATCAAAACTTCAAATATTGTTTTCTCAAAAACTAAAAGTTATTTTTCAAAACGGGTTGGTTCATTGGAAAGAGGACACTTTTATTAACACTTTGGGAAATTTTCATACTCATATTCCAAGAAATGGATTTTATACGAATTTTTAAAACTTAATCGGCGAAAATTGCAAAATTCGAAAAAGTTGTCGATCATTTCAAAAATTTATTTCTTAAGAACTAAAAGTAATTTTTCAAAACGGCTTTTTGCATTAGAAAGAGGACACTTTAATTAATAATTGGTGATATTTCCACAAGGATCCTTCAAGAAATGAATTTTATAGCGAATTTTGAAAATTATCGATGAAAATTGCAATATCGAAAATTTTATCAAAACTTCAAATATAGTTTTATTAAAAACTAAAAATTATTTTTCAAAACGTGTTGGTTCATTGGAAAGAGCACAGTTTTATTAACATTTTGGGATATTTTTAAACTCATATTCCAAGAAATCGACTTTATACGAATTATTAAAATTTAATCTTCGAAAATTGCAAAATTCGAAAAAATTGTTGATCATTTCAAAAATTTATTTCTCAGGAACTAAAAGTGATTTTTCAAAACGGCTTGTTGCATTAAACAGAGGATAATTTAATTAATAATTGGTGATATTTCCACAAGGATCCTTCAAGAAATAAATTTTATAGCGAATTTTGAAAGTTATCAATGAAAATTACAACATCGAAAATTTGATCAAAACTTCAAATATTGTTTTCTCAAAAACTAAAAGTAATTTTTCAAAGTGGGTTGGTTCATTGGAAAGAAGACACTTTTATTAACATTTTGGGAAATTTTCATAGTCATATTGCAAGAATTGGATTTTATACGAATTTTTAAAGCTTAATCGGCGAAAATTGCAAAATTCCGAAAAATTGCCGTATTGGCAGGATACCAGATAGTTGCCGGATATCCGTTCCACCTCTATTTTAAACCATATACTCATACTGAATCAAAAGCTTTTGTTATGTCTAGAAAAGCAGCTGTTGTATACTGTTTATTTTCATGTTCTCTCTCTATTATTTCCGTCACTCTTGTGAGTTGATGTACTGTATGATTGATGTAGGTATGATTGTGATTTTGGATCGCAAATGTTCAAAAATCAGTTTCTCAAAAAGTTTCCCCATGGTAGGAAGCAGACTGATAAGTCTGTAATTTTCGATTTCACGTTTATTTTTGCCAGGTTTCGTAAACATTAATATTTCAGCTTCTTTCCAGGTGTTAACCAAGTATCCCAGATTCATGCAGATATTAAAAATTGAGCTTAATATATTTAAGGTCTGATTGGGTAGATTTTTGATCACTGAATTTTTGGTAGGTGGTCTATTGGTAAGCATTCGAAGTTCTTTAGGGGTGGGTATGATCAATAGTGGCCTTATTAACACGAAGATTAGCTTCTATATACTGTTGAATTTTATTTGTGAATGTGTAACTCGCTTTTGAAAATTGTGGAGTGAAAACATATGATACAATATTTAAAAATCATTAATAATATGATGCACATTTTTGTTTGATTTAAAATCAGTGTTGCAGATGTCACTTTAACATTTTTCTACACACAACTGTTGGTGATAGCATCTTGGCTATATTCCATTCCCATATGGCCTATTTCACCCAAACAACAGCTGTACATATTTTACAACCGGTAAAACTAGGTCACACAGGATGTGACGACCTCTCACCCCTTTTTCCCCGCTCATTTTTCTTTTTCACCACCACCAGAATTCTATTAAATTTTATTCAAAAAGCTGCTAGTTTAATCTGTAATCTTAAATCTTTTTCAAAAGCGTTCCAAGAGCAAAAGTATTTTCAATTTACGTCTTACTTTCTTTAAAAGATTCCTCTTTTGGGTAAGCGGGGATTGAAACAAGATTTTCTACAGCGCGAAAAGCATTCATTTCTTTAAAACCCCGCGCTTTAAATACAATATTTCTCGTTTCATTCTTTTTTTTTTCCCTCGTGGAAAAGCAACACGTCGAAATTTGTTTTCAAATGGATGTTTGCGCGAAAATAATAACGACGGGCGAAGGCGTGGAAAACAAAGGGGGGAAAATAAGACAAAAAGGAAAATCTCGAGTTCCGACGACTAATGAACGCGGTTCGTATTGGTCATGGGTCAAAAAGGGAAGAGGACTCTTCTTTGTTAAGAGTTTGAACCATTATCTTTTTGGTTCTAAAAAAATAAAACAAAGAAGTTGTTTATTCAAAAGTGCTTAATGAATATTTCCAAAGTTTTAATATTATAGAACGTTGCTAATTATGTTATACTAAACTCGTGTTAAACTTCATAACGTCCACATTGAATTATGTTTGAGTGTGTGTGAAAGTTATGTTAAAGTTAACCACTCAACAAGTTAAGCACCCAACTTAAAATCGATTAGGAATAAAAAAAAATAACAAAAAATATGGAATAAATAAGATTTAATTTAATTCAATCTACATTTTTAAACTTAACACAATTCGTCCACACCAAAAATGTTTTACACCAGAAGTAATAAATAGTAAACACAAAAAACATTTTAAGTATTTATGCACCGGAAATAAATTTGAATTTCATCCATTAAATCCATTCGTGCCTGCTTATTTGTTTATTCTTAACGCGTCATTGTTGGTCTTCGAATTTGGTTTGTGGCATCCGCTTGCGTCATAATGATCTATAAACACCAAAACCATAAAGTTAAAAGTAAACAAAAATATACACACTAACAAAAAAAATTGGTACTTACATGAATATTTTTAAATGCGGATCTTTTAGAAAATTAGTATTTCGTTAAAAGTCTATTTTGGAACTGCGAGTTGTTCCTTGGGGCTGTTCCCTTTTTATAAGACCGACTAGGTCTTCAGGTAAAGGTGGTAGCAGTACACCTTTTGGTGCTGTACACAGCCGAAAGAAGGAATTTACAGTTACGCGCTAAGGGGAAATGGTGAAAGTTGCGCCGTGGGTAGTTCACAAAAGCGATGTGATCCCATGTGCCCGCCGTCGCATCATTTGAAAAGGCCAAGGCCTCTCCTTCACGTCTCACTAAGTCAAAAATATGGAATTTCATTCTTAACGGTTACAAGAAGAACAAAAACAAAGAACATAAATACGGACAAAACCCAAAAGTTAAAAGAATTTTAGAAACCGTTCTTTTTTCACTCTCACTTTTATTAGTTTCACTTTCAACTATAACAATTCTTGGAATTAAACACAAATTTGTTAATGCTTTATTTAACTTTTTTTAATTTATTTTAAAATTCTATTAATTAATAACGAATTTTTCTATAAATATCAAAGGTTATCGATAAATTAACACTCCTTAAGACGCATTTATTATTTACATTAATATGCAATAAACCTTGGACCGCGACTTAAGTAAGTTGAAGAAAATAAGTGAACGTGAAGAAAGTGGAATGGTAGATGTAGAATGAGATGAAACTATTAATGCGACAACAAAGAAAAAAATTAATAGAAAAAGTGCGTTTAAAAAATGTTTAGTAAAATAGAAAGTAAAATATTTATTTTCATATTCTTCTTTCTCGCGATGCATTTCTTTAATCTTCTTCTTGTTCACCAAAAGTGAGTGTAATAAAAATTTTTGATCTCATTTGGTATCGTTATCTTACGTTACATATCTTAGATGTTAAATGTGTCTCCAAATTCGTGTGTAGGAGTACCTATTCGTGTGATAGTAATCAATGTGTAGTGTTTTCAGTCTACTCCATATTTTTCCTAATTCACTGTAAACATTGATAACGCTGCGTTCATACTATTTATATGAAGACCTCAATACCTTCTTTACGAATAAACCAACAGAAATTGCTTCAACGATAGGAACTAGCCTTTGCAGCCCGAGCGATTACATGCATTGTGTTAAATGTCATGTTAGTTCCTTTGTACTGTTTCCTACAAATGAGACAGAGACATTCAACACTACAATGCAACTAAATAATAGTAAATCGGAAGATTACTATGGAATGACAACATATGTACTAAAATCTATTGTACACGGTGGGCCAAATTGTACACTTTTAAACCCGTGCGACGATAGCAACAAACCTCTCAGCAACAAACTTTTACCCGTAATTTCCTATCTGGGTCATTCTCAGAAAGGGTGGAAAAAAGGTTTATAAGAAAAAAATTCGTGTAATTAGTTTTCTAGGTTATATATTTATCGAAGAAAACATATTAGTATAACAAAAGTTTTGTACTTTGAGAATATAATTAAATAATGAAAATAATGTTAAGTTTAGAGGTAACGGAGTTGAGAAGTGGTAACGGAGTTGACAAATAATAATTTAATTCCAAGTTTTGTTCCTAACATCTCAACTTATTGCGTACTAAACTCAATGGCATATCATCATCCAATGATGATGAATCTGTATATACAACGCTATAACGTAGAGCTGTTCTATACTCCTTAGATCCAAGTTATAGTGTGAGCAAAGCTGGCCGGGTTCACAACACAGACATGTCAGTTCTCTGAAAGTAAGTCTATTCCTTAGTTTATTGATCCAGGCTACTTTCATCGTACCTTTAAACGTAGGAATATTTTCTGGGATCAGTTCGTCGATCATAGGGATTAGTTTTTCATCGATACGAAAGATCTTGATCCCTTTTATTGAGTTTTGTAAGACTTTTACTAAAGTAT
>NW_019281146.1:66886-82790 GCF_000648695.1 Onthophagus taurus
AGGCCATTGCCATGAATATAAAACAAATTTAAAATATCGGCGTTGGAATAATTTGCCATGATATACAATGACTTTCACTCGTGATCAAAAGTAAGTAACAACAACAATAACACAAATATGGACCAAAAACTGTCAAAATTCCATGGCCTTCTAATAAAAAAATCAAACGTTTTCCCGCATTCCGTGCACGCTTTGATTAATTTCCCAATATCAGGGAAACTACAATAAATAGGTATAGGAATGTTTATAGATAATTTGTAGACAATTAAATTCCCTTTCTGATAGGATACAAAAATACGGGGCATTCCATTTAAAATTTTCAACTTTCTAGCCATTGAATATGGAGAAACGGTAATTCAATTTTTGACCACTCTGTATAAGATACTCTGATGCAAGAAATGACAATCTATTTGACAACATCTGAAGAGTAATCGTGCCAATTTAGAGGTTTTTTTAATGAACGTTAACTGAAATATGGGCTTTTAAAGAGCATGGTGAAATTTGCCAAAAAAAGCTTAAAATCAAAATACTTTTATCAAAGTCAACATATTTTTTTATGTGTAATTGAAAGGTGTAATAAAAACTATAGTATTCCATTTAAAATAACGAAGTTGTGGTTTACTTCCGGTAGACCGGAAGTGGTGGCCATCTTGAAAATATTTTAGATTGAAAGTTTAGAATGAACAACCCATGCTACCAAAATTTCAAACCTCTACGAATACCTAAAAAAGCTCTAACGAACCAGTTACGTGAGACACCTGTATACATAAGCAACGCCTGCTTAGTATAATTCTTTATACAGCAGTACTTAAACTTTCAAACCTTTAACTTTATCGTATCATATCTTAAGAATGGGACATTGTGTTATAAGAATTTTTTATTCACAAAAATAGGACTTATAACCCCTCAAATTTTTTCTACTCATACCTGATACAGTCTGTATTATACATGTCCCACAGCGATTCTACAATACTGCACTAGCATATTCTAAATGGTCCATTTTCGAGATGTTCAGTTTTAGTTTCATAAGTTGACTTGTTGTTAACATCATTAACAAAGATTGTTGAAGAAACTCCTTCAACCAGCATAAAAACAAAGAATATTTAACAAACTGAAAAAGAATGATGTCATAGTAAATGTTCAATATGCGCGCCATTTACAATCGGTACGATACTTGTTGAGAAAAAATTCCCAGAAAGGAAAAATCAATAACGTTCTATTCTCTGAAAGCACCTTTTTTCACGTTATTTCTCGAATATTTTTTGCACTTTTGGTACAAAAATATTTTGCAGAAAACTTTTGTTGTGAAATATTAAGTTGTTAAAAACGGCACACATATATGCACCTTGCTGCTTATGGAGCTGGATAAAGCCTGTAAGTCATTTAAGGCTTCCAGACTACGCTCTGATTTTACCTATTATAAAGAACTGCGTAATTTCACCAATAATGTTCACTTCAACGTGAAAAAAAAGCTTTTTTAACTCACATATTCAGGGGTGGTGATTCCAGGAAATTGTGGGGTGCCTTTCGGTCTTTAGACATTGGCGGTAATTGGACTGATAGTATTCCTAGCAACATTGGTGATGCTGATTTGATTAACAATTCTTTTTTAGCCTCTCAAATTACTAACTCCGGTGATGCAGAGCTTATTAAATTGTACAACTCTAATATTCTGCCTCAGATCGGTACTACCTTATCCTTTTCCTTAGCCTCAGAAGACGAAATCTATCGTGTGCTGCAATCTATTGAAACCAATGCAGTTGGAAGTGATGGCATTAGCATAAGGATGTTACTTCTGTGTTGCCCTGTGATTGTTCCGTATGTGTGCCATATTGTCAATCTTTATCTGGAGCTGGGTGTCTTTTCTGATCACTGGAAGACTGCCTTAGTGTCTCCCAAACCGAAATGCAGTAACCCCGTAGGATTAAATGATCTTCGCCCTATTAGCATCTTAAATGTTTGCTCTAAGGTAGTAGAAAGGATTGTGGCTGTAAGGATTTGAGATCATTTTAATTTACTTCCATCTACTCAGTCAGGTTTTCGTCCTGGTTACAGCTGTACTACAGCTCCTCTGAATGTGACCGATGATATCTTGTGTGGATTGGATGAGGGAAATGTTACGACTCTCATCCTAATTAACTTTTCTAAGATGTTTGACACCCTCCATCATTCGACTTTACTTGCTGTGCTTCATTATATTGGTTTCTCCCCGTTGGCTATCGATTTTTTCAAAAACTATTTTTTAGATCGTGCGCAAATTGTTAAATTTCAGGGTATTTTGTCGAAGAGAGGTTATATTACTTGAGGTGTACATCAAGGATCAATCTTAGGACCAATACTATACCTAATTTACACAATAGTGTAAGATTATGTAAGATTAATAAATCTCAGTTCCAATCTAAAGGATTGCAAAACCCACATGTATGCTGATGATACTCAAATATACCTCGGTTGTGATGAGAGAGACTTGGGCATGTCCGAACTTCGGATTAATTCTGATCTTAAATTATTGCTTCAGAACGCCAGGCGCATTGTTTATCTATAAATGCTTCAAAATCCTCTGTTGTCGTCTTCGGAGGAGGGTTGCCGGCGGATAACGTTAGGCAGTCCTTAAATATACTTATTAACAACCAACGACTTCAATTTTCAGAACAACTCTGATTTGCGATTTAGAAGTCATGTCAGAAGTCTTCTTCAGCAGTCTTATTCCACCCTCAAGCTATTGTATTCCAACAAAAACCTTTTACATCAAAAATTAAGAATACATTTGTGCGAAGTATCCATCTTTAACTACGGGGATCCGCTTTGCCATTATTGCATTGATGCTACGGACAGAATTCGAATTCAACGGGTACAGAACTCTTACCTTCGTTTTATATTTGGGATCAGAAGACGGGAGAGGATATCTCACTCGCTTGCATGGGTTATTATTATTATTAACAAACAAAGAAACTTTTATTGGATTAACCGACCCGTAGCTCTTAATCTGATAAATTTTAAAAGTCGTCCTCATTAAAAGTTTCACTATCAGAAGCTGTAATAATTAAATTGCCACATCAATTCGAACCTCGTTTTCTAAATAATTATTTTCAATTTAACAACATTTTGACAACAACCAGTCTTCAACAGTAACCAACGAAAATTCTTCTTTTGTCAGAGTTTTCATAACGTTTAATTTAAATAATATGTTTATCTTCGCTACTTTGTTTTTTGAAATCTTCAGAATAAACCATTTATGTTAAATGTTCCCAAAACCAAAAATCTAACGGATTTAAATCTGGTGAACGAGGTGGCCAATCCACTTATTGCCAAATTTGTCATCTAAGTATGTTATGCTGGTCCATCATGCGCAAAGTAGTAATCTTGTAGGATTTGCAGAATTAATTCACCAAATGCCTCTGTAAGCTCATTTTGTAAAAAATATATGTAATTATCAGCTGTAAATCTCTTTCTAAGAAAAAAATTGACCTACTAACTGGTCACCTATAACATACATTAACATTGAATCGCCACTGATGATGAGTTTTTAGTATTGCACTCATCACTCAAAATGTGCGCATTATGGATATTAAAAATTCCGTTTTGAATAAATGTTGCCATAAACACAATGCATGGCCCAAAACCAAAAAATCTATCGTTTTTCACCATCATTTTCTGTTAAAGAACAGTGTTGTAGTGATACGGATGAACCAGTTCCCTTGGTTGCTTTCTTGTTGTATTCTTGTGCAGAAATCCTTCTAATGCTGGTTGAGGCATTTTCATCAATTCTTCTCAAAACCATACTTTTTCGCTTTTGCATGGTCGCTCAAAGTTTCTGATCGATCGCGATCACACAACAAACATGGAACGCGTTCAAGATAATATTGTCACAGACCCGAAACAATTTTGATCTTATCTGAAACGCAGAAGAGGCGTCATTTGTTCGCTATTTGCTGAGTATTTTTCATCAGTATTCACACCACCGTCTGGCATCGTGCTTGACGGGGGGAACGTGATAGGTTTGTCTAATGTGTCTGTTGGGTCCTTTACTATTGCCGAAGTACAGAAAGCATTACATGGTAAGGAGCAGATAATCTGCCACTAATTTTGATTAGGAACTGCTCTGAGGCTATGGCAATACCCCTAATTTATAATAAACCTTTGCAACAGGGGATTTTTCCAGACGCGTGAAAGCAGGCCAACGTAGTCCCAATTTTCAAAAATGGTGCTAGGAATTTAGTTACTAACTACCGGCCAATATCATTATTGCCTATTATTTGCAAAGTTTTTGAGAAATTAGTGTACATCAGCGTATTTTTTCAAATCAAACAGAATATACATAAGAGTCAATATGGGTTTTATTCCGGACGATCAGTTAAACCAATTTTGGAATACACAGATTTTCTGTACTCAGCACTTGATAACAACGTACAGGCGGATGTGGTGTACACTAATTTCAGCAAGGCATTTGATAAGGTGGACCATTCTATACTGTTAAATAAGCTGCGATGTTTTGGCGTGACGGGTATGTTCCTGCGTTGGTTTAGTTCCTACGTGTCTGAACGCACCCAAGTAGTACCCATAGGCGGCTACTCTTCACATCCATCTATAGCGACTTCTGGCGTGCCTATCTTTAATATCTGTTAACGATATATTCTCTTGTATAACCAATTCGCGCTGTTTGATGTATGCTGATGATTTAAAAATTTTCTTGCCTGTTCGGACCACAGATGATTGTGTGAAGTTGCAGACTGACCTTGACAGGCTTGACCAGTTCTGCGTTAGAAATCACCTTATTCTAAATATTGCCAAATGCCATATAATTTCATTTACTAAAAAACGCGATTACATCAAATATAAGTATTGTATTGTACTCGACCAGAAGCTGATATTTGACAGACATATTGACGGAGTGGTTGTAAAGTGTTACAGAATGTTAGGCTTTATAAAACGATCTACCGAGCATTTCACAAACTCAAGTGCAATTATAAGCATGTATACTGCTTATATTAGCAGTGTCGTAAACTTTGGAAGCATTGTCTGGAATCCACAATATGCGGTTTACATCGAAAGTTATCGGTTAGAAAAAGTTCAAAAATGTTTAATTAAATATTTTTGCTACAGAACCAGACGTGAATATGTGGATTATCCCGCAAGCTGTGAGATGTTCGGATTTCTGACTCTCCGCCAACGACGAGCATATGATTGTAATGCTTTAATGCTCTGTCCTTAAGCTTGTTTTAGAAATTAGGATTTTGTTGTACTTTATAAATGTATAATGTGGAACAACTTTATTGGGTTCGTCCCGTTGTTGATCTCTTGTTTCAAATAAATAAATAAATAAATAGTGTGTTGTTCTGGGTAGGTTCCCCAGGAGCTGAACGAATAATTATAATACAAAAAAGACCAGTCAGAGCGTTGATGAATGCAAATCAGATGGAAAGCTGTAAACCATTGTTTAAAGAATTAGAAATAATGACTGTCTATTCGCTGTAATCTATAGATGTCTTATTTTCATAAAACAAAACATGAATGATGTGTCGTGTAGAGCGCAATATCATCATTTCAGTGCGAGGAATAACTCATGTCTACAAATTCCATACCACTGACCTGTTCACAATCGGTATATTACCAGGGCATAAAATTTTATAACAAGCTTCTATTTACAACTACATCAATGCTCCATTACAAAAAGAGATTAAGGGAGCATTTTGGTGAAAACCCATACTGCGGTATCAGCGAGTTCATGGATTCGCCGGGCAAACTGAAGCTATACAAATCTTGTCATATATTCTGTATTATTATATTTTCTATAATGTTGTGGATTACATAATGAAATACGAATACTGTATCTGACGACCTGTAACTTTTAAGTTTTTTGAAATAAATTATTATTATAACACATCTCTGCAAAAAATCGGTTTGGGTAACTGATAAAGGCCTGGAAGATATTTTACGACAGTGGTTTGAATAAAAGAATTACAACGCATCAACCTACATCCAAACATCATTGAGACATGTAGCAAACGACCACGGCAACCATCTCTATAACGTTATTAATGTAGCGCCCTCCCCACAAACGACCTTGACGATATTGGATGATATCATTCATTTGATGTATTGGAAAATAAACCAAACGTATAACTGTTAAACGAGAAATCGTTTATCCTCACTTCGCCGAGGCCGCTTGCGGGCGAGGATATCGATTCTATCAACACAAAGCGAACAAATCTTTCAAATATACAGGGTCTTTCACTTAAAACTACCAGGCCAAGTATCTTTGGAATGGGTTGAGATATTGTAGTTTTGTAAGAAGTTGTTGTTAGAGTTCGTAAATGACTTCAATTCTTAAGTATTGTTATTTTTCTTTGTACAAAAATAAAGATGACGATCCAGTCAAAAGGAACTTCCTTCAACATAAAGTTTTTATTAGATGCAAGTGATATTATGTAGAACATTGAAAACTGTGGAGCTTTTCTTATCAATATTGATTTGAAAGATTTAGTAGTTTCGAAGATATTTAGTATTAATACTGAGACTATTAAGAAAACGGACGAGTAGGTAACCAGACGAACACATCGAAGTAATCTGTAGTAGATATTTACCGACATGTGTTCGGGGATTCCTCGTTTTATGAGTTCCGTTATTAGTTTTGTTCGTTTGCGTGTAACGTGCGATGAAATGGCTTTAAATGCTCATGTTAACGGAGAAAATCGAAATAGTGAGTTTATTAGATAAAGAAAAGATGTCAGTTCATGATATTGCTAAAAAAATTGAAATCGAGAAACCACAAGCGGCAAAAATATGTCTAAAAGATATGGCAGTCTGGAGTCAGTGTAAAAACGAAGAAAAACTTTGTGAGTAGTGAGGGTTCAAAAATCGACAGATTCTGTTTCGAATGGTTTGTGAAAACTAGAAATCTAAATATTGCCCAATCAGGATCATTTGTAAAGAAAAAAGCAAAGGAAATTGCAGAAAAAATGGGAGTGAGTACCTTTAAAGTATCTGATGGGTTGTTACAAAAGTGGCGTTTTAGAAATACTGTTAAAAAAACTTGCTTCTAAAGATTTTCTAACTATCTGGAAATCAAACAAAAAAGTATGAATGACACGAGACGGTAAGATAGAGTGGTTAAGTAATTTGGACAAAAAGATGGGTATAAAAAAAGAAAAATAATTTTATTTCTTGATAATGCCGCTTCACATATACATGACTTAAAATTAAAAAATATAAAACACATTTTTTTACCTCCTAATGCAACATCTGTCTGTCAGCCGTTAGATATAGATAAGGGTATCATATGCAATTTTAAATTTTATTATCGCAATTATAATATCAAATCAAAAATGAATTTCGCAGAATCGGCTTCTAAATTATCAAAATCTATTGATATATTAGAGAGCTTGTACTTTATTAAATCTGCGTTGCAGAAGGTCACAGAGACAATTAATGATAATAATAATAATATGCCTTTATTGAAAACCAACAAGGTACAACTGAACAATACAACATAATAGAAAATAAAAATTTAATGTCGGTTTTCAAGGGACGAAGTTCAGACTGTTCTTACGAACGTCTGCTCCTCCACTTAATCCCTATTTCGAGAGAGCTAAATACAAATACCAAATCACTAATAAACCAAAAAAAAAGAGAAAAGCAGCAATAACCATAACAATAAATGAAAAAGTAAATAAATCAATGAAAATGACGTTGACGTTTAAAATATCTTTTAAATAAATTGAAAGATCTAGTAAACAAATTCTGACGCTAATAAGATTCACTGGTTTGAAAACGATGTAAAAAAACTTAGAAACTTGCATGTAAACTTAGGGAAAGTTGTATCGGGAAACTATATTAGATACAGCAAATACATAAATAGTTCAAATAACATACAAAGGGCAACTTGGACAGTAATTAGAAACTGCAACCCAATTCAAAGACGAGAACAGACGACTAGCATTACCGCTGACGACTTTAACCATTTTTTTGCGAATGTCGCGGACCGGATTGTTTCCTCTATTTCGGTGCCCCACACTGGTTTTTATTTTTATATTTAGTTGAGATGTGTTTTTCCTTTGAGGAGGTTTTCTACGGTAAAGTGCTCGAAGTAATAGCAGAACTTTTTCTTTAAATGCCAAGCTATAGTTATCTTATAGCAAATCTATAAGCAATAAGCAAATCTTATAGTTATTCCATTAGCTAAACTTATTAACGAATGTATTCGCACTTGCGTATTTCCAGACTGTCATTTGGCTGTAAAAATTGCAAAAATTGTACCTATACACAAAAATGGTTCTTTACACGACGCACAGAAGCGAATTAGTTAAAAATCTTGGCCAAAAAGATATTTTTGTCAATTTTTTATTTCAAAATTGGTGAAATTTAAAAAATATCTATACAATTAACAAGGATAAAGTATTTTATGATATACTGCTATTTTACTTAATTGTATCTACCTATATTTTTATATACAGGCTGGTCCGTTACTAATAAAACACAGAGGAACAGGGAATTCCTTACATTAAATTGTCACGATTTAACCCAATTTATGTTAGTCAAATACAGATGATTAAAGTTAATACGTTATCTTCGCTTTTCTTTAATAATTTTGTTTTCTTTTACATTATGGCCATGAAAATTGGTATATTACCATTTTTTAAGACGATAAATAATAATTTGATATTAGTTTTGATTTATCGTTCAGATGGCGCTGCCTGCCTTAAAAAACCCCTTTCAAGTAGACATATCTTTTTCATCGTTAAAATTTTTGCAACTCACACAACTTAAAACAGTTTTTCAGACATTTTTACATAAGTTTGGTATACCTACCAATCTTCTCTAAAGTTCTCCGTTTCCAAGATAATCACTGTTTAAGGGCACTTTGCAAAATTTAATTATGCTCAGTAAACATTAGTTATCGTTAAAAATGATTTTATTTGGTCAATCTGGGAAGTTACGTTATATGTTTTACAAGTTCCTCTTTTTGAACAGTATATCGCTCAAGTGTTTTCCTTCGTTATCAATGCATTGCCGAATGCGAGTTCGGAAGTTCGCCATTACTCTAATCAACATTTCTTGAGGAATACGAGCAACCTCTTCTTGAATCGTTTGTCGTAGGGCTGGTAGAGTCCTCGGATGATGTTTGTAAACTTCAGTCTTAAGAAACCCCCATACAAAAAAAATCACAGGGAATAAGGTCTGGAGATCGTACTGGCTAGTGGATGTTCGCGCAAAGACATGAAGCGTTCTGGAAACAGCTGTCTCAGTTCTTGAAGAGATCTCCTGCTTGTGTGAGCAGTGACCCCGTCCTGCTGAAGCCACACATCCTGTTGAATCTGTATCGCATTGAATAGTGGTGCCATAAAAGTTTGAAGCATTTGAATATATCGATCCGAGTGAACAGTCACTGCCACTCCTCCTTCTTCAAAAAAGTACCGGCCGATGATCCCGACACTGTTTATCACTCACCACACGGTAACACGTCTATGCAGACGCTTTTCATGGAGTTCCCGAGGGTTTTGTGCACTCCAATAATGGTAACTTCCGAACTCGCATTCGGCAATGCATTGATAACGAAGGAAAACATAATAACGTAACTTCCCATTCTGTAGATTCCATTCGTGTTAATACAGTTTCGTTAATTTGTACCATCTGTTTTTTATTCAACCTTCAAATTAGGGAGGGAGTTTCGCCGCAGCCTGTATAAACTTTACCCATCTGTATCTTCGTTATTATTAACAAGTGGACTAAGATAAATTGGGTTAAATCGTAATGATTTAATGTAAGGAATTCACTGTTGCTCTGTGTCCATCATTAGTAACGGACCATCCCTGTATAAGACTTATGGTTAATAATTTTCAAGAAAAAATCTTGCAAATAATAAATTGAATTGACACAATAACATCTTTTAATATTTTACCGAAAACTCAGCGTGTCAATTCAATTTTTTAATTTCTTTCTAAAATTATTAACTTTAGAACGCTAACATCTCATACTAAAATTAATTAGTGTTTCAGAAAATAAATTGTAATTTTGGTTAGAAACTTTTTTGTGGACACCTATATTATATCAATTTAATGGTGAAAAAGTATCCCTTTATGTTTATTTTCTAACTGCAAATGCGCTCCCCAAACAAACAGCACATAACAGAATTATGATTTTTTTCCGAACTTTATACACAACTATAATAAAAATTTATTTTAAGGTAAAACCGCAAAATACCGCAAGAATTTCTAGCGAAATCTACAATCGTAGGCCTTATACTACAACACGTATACAATATTACTTTTGAACAATGTTAAACAATTTTTTTTTGCCCATCTAAATATCGTAAAATAATTATTTTGTCAATTTGAACATATGATGTAATCAAACAATATTACAAAAAAACTAATAACCGAAATGTTGCTTTCTGTATATTATACAATTCTACTTACCGCCAGCAATAGGTTCTATGATAAATTTTCGAAATATATAAAAAAAGTGCAAAGGAAAAAATTAATTAAAAACCACAATTTTTACCGACGTTTTATCTAGGTGATAACTGTTTACTAAACAATGAATTGACAACTAAAATATTTTGACGGCGATTGTTACAATAATTATAAAGAAGGTGTTTCAAGGCACCTTGGGGTTTACTTAATGAAATAACAATAATTGCATTTTCAATCTTATTCCTTAAATTTTTCCAATTTTGGCAAAAATTTTTAAAAAATTCGCCTGTGTGCGACCTGTCTAATTATAGACCTATATCTATTATACCTGTAGTTGGAAAGATATTTGAAATTATTTTAAACTCCAAAATAACTTGCTATTTAGAAACTAATCAATTACTAACTAATGATCAGTTTGGATTTAGGAAGGGCCGGTCAACTACTGACGCCGTTTGTGCTTTGGTTGAACATGTGAAGTGCTCTTTTGATAAAAAAAATTTCAGTGCGGCGTGTTTCTATGATTTGACTAAGGCTTTCGATTGTGTTTCTCACGATCTGTTGTCAAACAAACTTCATAAATTATAGTATGAATTCTTTAGTGAAAACTATTGTGGGGGAAACCCCGTTCGTATCCCGAATAAAATAAATAAATAAATGAACACCTCATTCTAAACTGAATTGGTAATAATTGGTGAACGATTCTTCGGTGAATTCGTTGTTGTATCTTGAGGTTAGGATGTCTTGCACTTCCACCACTTAGGGAGGTGTCCTGATGGTCGCCTTGACAACTAACTTATCTGTGTCGCACTTAAGTGCTTCACTCGTAGATACCACACTATTTACCCTGATCTTTAGTTAACCCGCATAAAATGCAAAATTATTCTCCTATTAAGTATAATCCGTTGATTTGAAATGAAATTTATTACCATCGCCTTACAGTCGAGCCCACGGTTACCAAAAAGGACCCGCTAAATATCTCCGAAGCGAATACCGCGCCAATCCGCGATATTAAATAGCGTTTGACAGAGGCTTTCCATTCTTAGCAATTGTGACCAGTGTGTTATTAATGTTATTATCCATTCTGGATATTTGCTCGTTAAAGTGTTAATTAATAGCCGAGGTCGTTTGCGGCCGAGGCGCTACATTGTATACCGTTAGAAAGATAATTGCCGAGGTCGCTTGTGGCCGAGGTGTTACATCCTACTTCGTTAAAGAGATATTAACCGAGACGTTTTAATTTACAACGTTAAAGTGCCAATAGTATAGCCGAAGCACTATAATATACATTGTTAAAGTGGTAATTTATAGCTCATAGTGCTACTATCATAGTTTATAGTAGCTTGCGACCGAGGCACTACATTTTATTCCATTAAACAGAGATTAACGGAGCCATTATAGTCTTACAGCGTTAACATGTTAATAGCCGAGGGTTCTTGTGGCCGAGGCGCTACATTGTGTATCGTTAGAGCGATAATAGCCGAAGCGCTATAACATATATTGTTAAAGAGACAGTAATCGAGATCGCTTGCGGCCGAGGCACTACATTTTATTACTCCATTAACCAGACATTAACGGAACCGTTACAATCTACAGCGTTTATAGCCGAAGTTGCCTGCAGCGAGGGGTTTCATTATATAGGCTGGCCCATTGAAAACGAGCTGAAGGGCATAACTGTCAGGGAAAGATTTTATCGAAATCCTTTTTATGTTAGCCACCGATCCAGTTATCAGGATGCAGGTTATTGAATAAACGTGCTGTTTCATTAGCGTTTTCATCATTTAAAAAAAAAGGTTCACAATTTCAATTCTTTCGGAAATTGTATACACCATAATTAATGTAAACATTTATTCAAAATAAACAACAAAAATCGAAACGTTCTTCGTTCAGGCGTGGAAATAATTCAATGCAAAATTACAACACATGTTTTGAAGAGATGTTTTGGAGTACCGCATTCTAAATGAATTTTTATTATCTACCTCGTTGAATCTGGTCTTTTCTCAATGATTAACATGTTTCTTTATTAACTTTTCTTATTAGAAATATTTTTTATGTTTAGTGAAAATTGAGAAGTAGTGTATCTTTAAAGCCGGATATTTCGAAAATAAATCGTTCTAACAATTTTTTTTGTATTGTATCAATAAAAACAAGACCTGTAAAATGATGTATCCCTTGACCACCCTTCCCATTTGAAAACATTTTTCGGATGACACCCCCGCTTGGGAGGGTACAGTTTGGGGTATAATTTTAGCGTCAAAAGTTTGGGTCAAAAGTCCCCTTGAGAAACAAACTTGATGTGTTTCAGTTTTTTTTGATAATATCTTTACCTGGTAGTTATACTCTTCAGCTAGTTTTCAATGGGCACCCTATATATCATTACAGAGATAGTTTCCGAGATGGCTTACACTGAGGCGCTACATCATACTTTATTAAAGAAATATTAACCGAGGCGCTACACACTACACCGTTAAGGAGATAGCTCTATAATATACGGGTGTATCACGTATGAGTAGAAAAAAATTGATGGGTTATAAGTCTCTTCTTTGTCCTTAATAAAAAAGAAAATATAATAATAATGATTACAATAAAACACAGCTTCTATCTTTCGACGACCAACCAATCATATGGCATGATTCGGTAGCCCGTTCTTCCATCATGCCATAAATAAACCATACTATATCCTAATTTACGAATACGCTCGGTGCAGGATAACAACATATAAATAAAAATATTAACAGTGATAACAGCTAACCAAAAAATAAAAAAAAATCCTGAACTAAAAGTTCTTAAAAAAAGTTCGGAAAGCTCGACGTTTCATCAATTGCAAAATAAATCAAAAGTCGTCATATCGGTACAAGATTACCATGTGCGCCCATTTACGTCACCAAGAAATAACCCCTTCAGTCGCCTCCCAAACTGTTGTTCAGAAGTACACACCCCCAGCGGTATAACAATAGAATTATAAATCTTCGTAATTTGATAGCTAAAACTTTGTTTGTATAATTCAGTCTTATGTAAAGGTGGTGTTAAGGTACCCTTAAATCTAACGTTGAGGGTGTGCACATCCGACCGGAATCTGATCCTATTGAAGAGATACTCAGGCTTACCACACAAGATTATTTTTCGATAGAACTGACTAACATGCACCAACCGTCTAGAATTCATATTTAGCCAATCTGCTAGAACAAGTGTATGACTGACATGGTCCCTTCGACTCAGTCCAAACAAGAATTTTGCACCTTTTGTATTTTATGTTTTAGCTTATAGGACGTAAAGGGATAGTATAGCTAGGAGTTTAAAGCAGGCTTTTAGTAGAGCAATCGTTGATAGCTATCAGGTGGTCTGCCACTTTCCTCAGTTTCAGGATGGAGATGATATTTGTCTTCTTAAATTATTTTCGTATAAGGCCGTTTTTCACAACATCAATGTAAAATCCAGTTAGCTAATTTAGCTAATTAAGCTACACTTAACCATGAGCTCGTTATAAATGCCGAGGTTTTGCCGATTTTCATCTGTTGGACTGCGCTGGAGACTTCATCATGTGTGACTTTTCTCTAGCTTCTTAATAGGAAGCCCCCTTTGATTGTTTAAATCCATATTTTCTGTTGTTTGGGACCATTTCTCTTCAAGAGCAGCATCACTATCAAGGTATTCATAAAATTTTCATTCGCTCTCAATATTCCATCCAGGTATATAGTTCTTATGGAACCATCTGAAGATATGTCTTTAACTAGACGAAATGACAGTGTGAGGGTATCAAAATCAAGCGTTGTTAAGGTCTCTTGCCTTGCCCACCCAATTGGCTTTTATAAAATTCCATCTAGACGTGGGAAGGATCTTATGATCTGGATACCTAATTAGACAATGATTGGTTTATGTCTCCTTAGCATCGAATATTAACTTTATGTTGTTATCGGCAAACCAATCGTGTAGCTTCTGGCTGTTAGTATCATTCTGTTGGTATTGCCAGTAACTATGATGGCTCCAATGTTTTAACAAATTGTCACCATATACAACTGGTCACGGTCAGGCTATGTGATACCTTCATAACGATCGAATTGATATAGTTTTTTGTGGATGTGGATATTATGCGTATTATTGCCTGCTCATCGTGTACCAAGTGTGATTGTTGTATTAGAAGAAAGACCACAGCATTATCTTTCAACAGTTTACATCTGCTAATTTTGCATTTTTCTGACAGATAACTTCTTGCTTGAAGTTATGCTGTGCTTGGTTAAATAATTAAGTACTCGAGGAGTTTAAACCAGGCGCTTAGTAGAGCAATCGTTGATAACTATCAGGCGGTCTGCCGCTTTCCCAGGCTTCAGGATGAAGATGATATTTGTCTTCTTAAATTATTTTGGTATAAGGCTGTTTTTCATAACATCAGTGTAAAATCCAGTTAGCTAATTTTTGACGAACCAGCTGCACTTAACCATGAGCTCGTTATAAATGCCGAGGTTTTGCCGATTTTCATCTGTTGGACTGCGCTGGAGACTTCATCATGTGTGACTTTTCTCTAGCTTCTTTAATAGGGAGCCCCCTTTGATTGTTTAAATCCATATTTTCTGTTGTTTGGGAGCATTTCTCTTCAAGAGCAGCATCACTATCAAGGTATTCATAAAATTTTCATTCGCTCTCAATATTCCATCCAGGTATATAGTTCTTGTGGAACCATCTGAAGATATGTGTTTAACTAGACGAAATGACAGTGTGAGGGTATCAAAATCAAGCGTTGTTAAGGTCTCTTGCCTTGCCCACCCAATTGGCTTTTATAAAATTCCATCTAGACGTGGGAAGGATCTTATGATCTGGATACCTAATTAGACAATGATTGGTTTATGTCTCCTTAGCATCGAATATTAACTTTAAGTTGTTATCGGCAAACTAATCGTGTAGCTTCTGGTTGTTAGTATCATTCTGTTGGTATTGCCAGTAACTATGATGACTCCAATGTTTTAACAAATTGTCACCATATACAACTGGTCACGGTCAGGCTATGTGATACCTTCATAACGATCGAATTGATATAGTTTTTTGTGGATGTGAATACTATGCGTATTATTGCCTGCTCATCGTGTACCAAGTGTGATTGTTGTATTAGAAGAAAGACCACAGCATTATCTTTCAACAGTTTACATCTGCTAATTTTGCATTTTTCTGACAGATAACTTCTTGCTTGAAGTTATGCTGTGCTTGGTTAAATAATTAAGTACTCGAGGAGTTTAAAGCAGGCGCTTAGTAGAGCAATCGTTGATAGCTATCAGGCGGTCTGCCGCTTTCCCCGGCTTCAGGATGGAGATGATATTTGTCTTCTTAAACTATTTTGGTATAAGGCTGTTTTTCATAACATCAGTGTAAAATCCAGTTAGCTAATTTTTGACGAACCAGCTGCACTTAACCATGAGCTCGTTATAAATGCCGAGGTTTTGCCGATTTTCATCTGTTGGACTGCGCTGGAGACTTCATCATGTGTGACTTTTCTCTAGCTTCTT
>NW_019281147.1:0-10578 GCF_000648695.1 Onthophagus taurus
CGGAATAACAAATGAAGAGCCAATTCATATTTATCGTTTAACATAAATACGCATTATGTTCTGCTAACTGAATCAGAATTGCGAGAGAAAATCACTTATCCCGTGTTGTAGACGGGTGTAATAATGGGATAAGTTACGTGGCGTTTATACCGTTATTGCACCAGACAATCCCATAGTATTATTTGCCCACCACACAAAAATAATGACTTTTTTGTACCGTGAGGACAATACTGAAAGAAATTTTTTATGTTGGTGGTGTTTGATTGATGTTTTATAATGTCTATTCTCGTAGTTTTACAAATTTGTCGCTCGTAGGAAGGTTATTATTATTAGCACAGTGGAGATATCTTTTTATCATTTCCAATCTATTTTTTCACATAGAATTCACTAGTTCCATATTGCAAGATTCGGTTCCTTGTTCCCACTACATTCTACATGTAGGACCAACACAATAAACAGATAATAGTTGCTTTTGCTGTGCATATGTCGTCATTTCTGCCAAAAATGATATAATACTATCATCAAGATAAAGCACAAATGGGTGCTGATTGCATCGGTTTCTCAAAGTTCGGAAACCCAGGAATAAGATCGGATTTTTGGCAGTTTCTTTTTTTCGGTAACTTTTTTTGTATTTCTGACAAAGGTTCATTATCACCACTTGACTCTTCGTCATTGTCGCTGTCACCGATAGTGAAAGTCCGTCCATGATTTGTAATTTTCGCCATAGCTTCCGCTTGAAGCTGTCGACCATCCAGTTATTGATGTCGTCACAGACCTTCATGGTCGCTATCTTTAACACTTTCAGTACCATCATCTAGAGGAGTGATAAAAACATCAGCGGCTTAAAAATCCCCATCTTTTATTACTTGAATGAGTTTGCACTTGTGAGGGGTCTGAAATTATTAAAAATCTTTATGGACCCGTTTAGCATAGTTCCAATATTGGATCTTTTGGGAAAAAGTGTTTTTTTTTGTACTTATCCTATTTATTATTATAGATGATATATGGAAATGTGTTGAGAATTGTTGGGGCAATAAACACAACGCAAAATTATAGATGATATTAGTTTAAAAATAGAAAATATCACTTACCTTTTACTAGCCATATTTTTTACGAAAGAAAGGCACGTTTCCAGTAAACACGTGGATTAGTGAAAGTGATTGTTTGACAATAATTCGTTAAACAATCACTCTCACTAATCAATGTGTTTACTGGAAACGTGTTACTGCCTGCAAAATCACGTTATGACTAACAACAAAGCGTGGAGGGGAGAAAAACGGGGATGTTCCATTATTAGATGTGGGCATAAACGAGTTAATCATTGATAGCAATTCCCCCAAATTTGGCGATATTGATAACACTGATATTGTGTTGTGCTTATAATGTCTTCCGCAGCCTATTGTAGGATACGTTGGAACAGTTTTGAGCATATTGCTTAAATCTGTAAGTGATAGTTCTAGCCACTTGCTCTATATGCAAATGCAAAGGAGATAGGCCAAGCAGAACATCCATTGTCAGAGTTGACGTTGTGCTTATCGCACCAGAAATTGCCAATCCAGCTACTCGTTCAATTCGTGAAAGTTTACTCATAACTGAAGTTTGTCGGACTTTCCTATACCAGGCTGCTGCTCAGTATGAAAAAGACAAGTAGTCTTCCACTAGAATAATCTAGCTTTGTGTAAAACTCCCCACAAAACAAATATCCATTCCATGAGAAGGTTTTGTCATGGATACTCCTAGACATTTGACTTTCTTTGAGAAAGGAATTTTTTCACCTTGGATAGTTGAGCAGATTAGTCCATTCAATTGGTGAATGGCACAACGATTGTTTTTTGCGCAACCATGCCCAAGTGATATCGTCGTCAGCTTTGGTTTTAAGGGAATTTTTAATTTTTGATTAAGACACTGTACAAATATGTCATTAGCTGATTTTCTCACGAATGAGACATCTATAGTTGAGCCGTAGAACTAAACGAAATTAGTAAGGTGATGAACCAATTTGATTTGAATTTGCAACGATAGATGTCTATTAATTACTTCATCAAACTTGACTACAACCTATATCAATCAATTAAAGCTAATATAATCAACAAAATACCATTTAAATTAGGGTGAACAACATTTTTTTATTTTTCAACTTTTCACGATTGTTATAAAATTAAGACATGTCAACAACTCACTCTGCATAAGAATTGTAGGTATAGTTTTATATATTACATTGTTTATTTTTTTTCCATTTCGGCATGGCTTTAATTAACGTATTTATATGTATACATAATTTTGTTCTTATTTTTACATTAGTACAATAAATATTGCTTTTAATAATTCTTGGAATCTTATACAAAAATCTATATATTTATTAATAACAAAAATTAGTTTAAATATAATCTAATAATAAACTACACGGAAGTGCAAACATACAATCATACTTTAAAAAACGTTTATAAGACAATAAAGTTGGAATAATAGAATTTAAAAAAAACGCAATGGGATACAATAATCAACATTATCGTCTTTGTATATTTTTATTTTTTGTACGCTTACCCCTTTCATAATTTTTTCATTTTATTTTTTATTTCTTAGTTTATACCGAAAGCAAATTCTATTTTATTTATTTTTACAACAACAACAATAAAGACCCTCTCTCTCCCGCCCCAAAAACAAAGCGTATCCTCTCGATTAGATTATCGCCTAAAAAACATCTACAACACTACCAACAACTACTACGTCTAGATGATCTCAACAAAATCAATTTTAAAAATCGAGATATTATTTTTTTTTAATAGGAATGTGATGGTCAAACTACAACTCTAACAAATTTTTATTATTTTTTTTTTTTAGTTCTCCTTTTGCACAAGATTTATGTAAGTATTTTTTTATATCTTTTTTTTCGTTACACAAAGGAGGTTGGCACAGCGCATTAGTTCAAGTCTTTTAACGATTCGAACGATCACGCTACGAAATATATTGCAAGAAGGTATCACTTTTATTCACAAAATTTCCTTAATTTTTTTGTTTTACTTATTTGCGATAGTTTTTTAAACACGAATCATTTTCTTCTTAAAAAAGGATTACTTACGTTGGTGCACCTGGTTGGAAATATCTTAAACCATTTATCTACAAAAAAAAGTTATAGCTATAATAAACTTTGATAGTAAAACTTCGATATAACGGACTAATACAGGGAAGAGAGTTGTGTTCTGTATTAGTTAGTTTTATTACTACAATCTAACGCTGAATAACAACTAAAACTAGAACTAACACTAGACTAGAAAAAACTAAAAAACTAGAGAGATTAACCGTACGTCTCTCAAGATGGCTAAACCTGAATGTTTCTAGTTCTAGGTCAAGTGTTAGTTCTAGTTTTCCACGAGCACTGTTACTATATAGAACTAACACTACACGTAGAACTAGAATCATTCGGGTTTAGCCGCACGTCTCTAAAGACGGCTAAACCCGAATGATTCTAGTTCTAGGTATAGTGTTAGTTTTAGTTTTACACTTGTACTGTCACTAGAACTAACATTAGACCTACAACTAGAATCATTTGGGTTTAGCCACACGTCTCTTAAGACGGCTAAACCCGAATGATACTAGTTTTTGGTCTAGCGCTGCACAACAATTAAAACTAGAACTAGAACCTTTCTAGGTCTAGTGTTAGTTCTAGTTTTACACTAGCACTGTTACTATGTAGAACTAACACTATACCTAGAACTAGAATCATTTGGGTTTAGCCGCATGTCTCTAAAGACGGCTAAACCCGAATGATTCTAGTTCTAGGTATAGTGTTAGTTCTAGTTTTACACTTGCACTGTCACTAAAACTAACATTAGACCTAGGACTAAAAATATTTGGGTTTAGCCGTACGTCTTTTAAGACGGTTAAATCTGAATGGTTCTAGTTCTTGTCTAGTGCTGCACAACCATTAAAATTAGAACTAACACTAGACCTAGAACTAGAAACATTTGGATTTAGCCGTCTTTAGAGACAAGGGGCTAATCCCGAATGTTTCTAATTCTAGATCTAGTGTTAATTTTACCTATTGATTCTATCTTTGAACGCTAAACATTTATATTTAAATATACTGATGTATTAAATATACAGGGTGTTTAGAAATTGGCAGGGTATCTCAGTTATTATGTTATTAAATTGCGGTTTTCGCGAACCTGAGCTACTTTTTTGTGAAACATACAATGGCGCAAACCAATTTTTCAGAGCCCTCTTCGTTTTTGATATACAGGGAGTGTTTCAAAATTTACAATTTTCAGACACTCCCTGTATCTCGGCTATCTGGAAGCTTAGTAAAAAAGTAAAAACGGATTCTAATCGATTTTTTACGTAGAATCCAATGGTGCACGTAGAATTTTTCTAGTCATCACGGTTTTTGAGTAATAAACACAACTTAAATTTTTTTAAATGGAACCACCTATATTTTATTTTTTTATTGAACTAGAATTTTTTCAAGCTTTTCAAAGATATATAATACTTCTATACTTACCTTTATAATTAACCCCGAAATTAAAAAAAAATACATTATTTTATAAGTAGGCTATGATAAATTAAATAATCGCGTTACTAGGATACCGGAATAAACAAAGAATTTTGAAAATACTATAATATTTTTACTACTATATTACTTTTATTTAATTGATGACTTATTATGTATCTGCTAATTTTTGTTTGCAAAAAACGAAAAATTATTAAAAACTAAAGAGTTCAAAGTTGTTACCATTTTGATGCACACATTGTTCACAAAGTTTAGTAATGCATTTAGAATAGTTATGGGATGTTGCTGTAAATGTAAAAAAGCATCATTACAGCCATTTTTAATTCCAATTTTGTTTAATTCTGGGTACTATACAGGGTGATTTATAACATACGGAGCAGACTAAAAGAGTAGGTACTAGAGGTAAAACTGAAGAGATTTTCTTAATAATGTTTTGTTAAAAACTTAATAGTTACATAGATATCGCATGTTAATTTTTTAAATAAGTTAGCGTCAACTTTTGAGAACCGCTGATACTCACTAAAGAACAATTAAAATACTTGTCAACGCCATCCTCATTTTTTAAGGAGCTGTAAAACGATTTAAATAAGACGATTTATTATTTCAGTAGTTTTGTTATTTTAGATAATACGTAATTTGTTAAAAGATACCTCGTAGATTACAATAATTATTGTGCTTAGACCAAGGACAGCAGAATCTAACAGAACTGCTGCATCCATTGTATTTTTGTAGTCCACTACGGGTTGGTTGCCCGCGCTCTACGTCACACTATTTGCCACGCCTGGTAACTGTGCGTTTTTAGAGGTTATATGATAGACATTAATACGTCTAAAAACATAAAACTTCAAAAATAATATGAATAAGTCTAGGATATAACCTCTAAAAACACAGCAAACGCATAGACCATAACAAGAGCTGGGCGTGGAAAATGGTGTGACGTAGTTTGCGGGCAGGTTGTCACAACAATGGATGTAGCAGTCCTGTTAGATTCTACTGTCCTTGGCTTAGACCAAAGAAATTTGTATATATCGAAGCAGTTGTAAACACCAAAACTTGAAGCCAACGTAACACGCGGTTTGTTTACTAACAACCTTTGTCGAAACCAGTTGAAACAATGAACGTGCACAGATCGGACCAGCGACTGATTATCGCCGAACATTCCCGAATATTATTTTGTATATTTGTAAATAATTTGTATGTAGAGCATACTAGTACTTTTAGTTAGATATAAAACTTATCAATCAACATACTACATACATACTTGTATTATTTACCAAGTATATTGTTTCTACGTCCTCTGATTAATTTAAAAGATTACATTATATTTATTGTGTTTAACACTTTCAAGTCTTATTAAAAACATAAAAGAAATACAGAAAAAGATACGACGAAAAGATCGTGTCATAACATAACCTAAATTTGACATTAAAAAATGTTGCGTTTTTGTGGATACTCATCTATGTTGTCACGGTTACATGTTTTTACACTCATCACTGGCGCGAGTGATTTCAGAAGGGTGCAAACTTTTCTGATCCATGCATGCATGATTTCAACTTGCATGCCAGTAGATGTTTACGCATGCAATTTAATTTTACTGGCGCGCCAGTTTTTATTGGCGCCACTAAATCTATACCCGTGTAAACTCACTATAAAGCTAAGTTTCCACATGCACGACTTACTGGTGCCAGTTCATTTGCATATGGAAATAGCAAAAAACCACTGGCGCCAACAAATTGATGCCTTTAATCATAGCGCCAATAAAGTTGACGCTACTTCTACTTTTTGGCGCCAGTAACTATATTCATAAAGAAAACGTGTAACTATTAACGTGTTCGTTCAACTAAAATGAACAAATCCAGTAATAAACCGTTCAAAAAATAGACATCAGAACAAACAGTACTATTTCTAGAAATACATTCTGTGTTGTTGTATGAATATCCTTGTTTGTGAAACCAGAAAATTCCACAATATAAGGACCGACTAGTACGAAATGAAGCTGTTAGAAGGATAGTTGAAATTATGAAGAAAACAGTTCCTGATTTTGACGAAACCTCGGCAAAAGCAAAAATACGAAGTATATACAACTGAATACCATAAAGTACTTCACCATAAAGCACTTCACATATAAATTTAGAAATTGTGCTTTTTGGCAAACGATACATATATTGCAAGGATGTAGAAGAATCTCCAGAAGCCAAAAATCTTAAAGTTTGCTTGCAGTTTTACGTAAGCTGGAATGGCATCTTTCGTATGCGTATGTTGTTTTTGTATTCTAGAGAATACTTGCCTCAACAAAAACATGAAACTCTCTTCAGTCATTCTTAAATGATTAAAAAATGCTTGCTGATCTTCATGGTATAATTCTCTAATTAAAGTACTAGACGCACCTAGGTTATTTCTACGTGCAATTCACGATCTAACCCAGCAACTATGTATTCGCTTTTTTATATTAATAATATGTGCAGTTCCAAGGAGCACATTTGGATTATTGATGCTAGCGTGAAGCACATCCATCACTTGACGCCATTTTTATTACTGTGCCAGTACACAATTAAAAAATTTATGTGGAAATAACTTCTGGCGCCACAAAACTGGTATCGTACTGGCGCCAGTAATCCGTGCATGTGGAAACTTAGCTTTAGGTACATAATTTTTGTGTTCTTATTTTTCAATATACAGGGTCGCTGATATGTATGGAAACCTAAAGTAAGGTAGCTAGCAAAAAGATCTTAAGATACAAAAGTTTTAGTGCTTTTTAAAATCTATTACAATAAAGACAAATTAAGTATACAGGGTCAGTCAAAAAATTATGACGAAACCAAGTTGTGTTTTCTTTAAATGAACACCTGTATATTATTCCATATTTCGGTTCATCTCGAAAATCTAAACAAAATTCGTATAGCACATCATAAACCTAAACTCAACTGTTTTCGAGATATTAAACTTTGAAAATCACTCTTATAAATTACACAAAAATATTTTTGTTGATTATGTTCATAATTCATCAAGGTACCTTTGAAAGTTTTTCATCTCCATAGCAACGTAGTGACATAACACATGTCAAAAATACAAAAATTGTTTAAATAATTTGTGCCCAAAGATAAATTACATTACTAATTAGATAAATTCGTAAATTTTTAAAAGCTCGATATCTGGAAAACGGTAAAGTTAAAGTCTATGATGTGTTACATGAATTTTGTTTAGAATTTCTAGATGAACTGAAATATGGAATAATATACAGGTGTTCCATTAAAAAACGCGTAATTTTGTTTCGTCATAACTCTTTGACTGACACTGCATACTTAATTTGTCTTTATTGTAATAGGTTTTAAAAAACAATAAACTTTTGTATCTCAACATTTTTCGCTAGCTATCTTACTTTAGGAGATAACTGACCGTTTCGATACCTTTATATTATTTTGAAAATACAGAGAATATTACGGTACCTACTATACAGTAGCATATAAATACAATGTTGCCACATATTTACGTTTCTTTTAAGTGCTTCCTGTAAACCATACAAAGCAAGATACAACATTTTAACATTAACATTTTCGATTCTGAATCGATCGAAGAATGTCGCTGCATATACAGTGTGTTAATTAATTATCATAGTCGACGTCATCATTACAAGTATGCAACCAATATCACAGTACTGGTATTGCATTAGGCGATTTGCACATTTGGTTGCATACTTGCAATGATGACGTCGGGTACGATAATTAATTAAGACAGTGTACATTATCCGCCAATTTCTAAACATCCTGTATATAGATGATATTAACAGTATGACTTAAAAATATTTAATCCGTTATATTGAGATTTTATAAGTATTTAATAAATTTTGAATAATTACTTACAGACATATCATATTCGGTGATGTACGCCGGTATTTCCAATTGGTCGGGTGACATAACCGAATATAAATATTCGACGCCTTGAAGACTGTGAACTTTTTGTTTAATCGCTGGTGCCATAAACGTAGTGAACCACCACGACATCATTTTAGTCCAAAACGTCGGGTGAATGATGTAGAAGGCCTTTAAATTTTTCTTGTACTTGTACGGGAGTATGTTGTAGACTTCGCGCAACCACGAAAACGATGGGTAATTACTACTTGTTGTTAAGGTATGAAAATAGGCGATCACGTAATCACCTTTTACTATTGGGTCAAGTAAAGCTATCAAATATAATAAAGCCTAAAAATGATTAAAATGAAATTATTTCGAGGAGTTAATTTGGAAATATAACGTACCTTATCTAAGTTAATTTTATTAAAAGGAAACCATTTTCCAATAAAAACAACCACCGGTCTTCCTAATCTATCAACACCACTTTGGTAAAGACAACCAATACCGGAAACTTCTGTTAAATCTTCCGCCTTGGCTCTTCTTAATAAACGTTCGTATCTAGAAAAAATAAGTAAATCATATTCAACATTATGTTCATTTAGGTAATAGATAGTTTTGATCTGATTGCACCCGAAAGATAAAACATTCAGAGTCCGTATTGTTTAGAAACGCGTCGCGTCGAAGGGAGAGACATTATCGGACAAGTATTGTTTAAAGTTGTGGAGGCCGTTTTCAAAGTTTACTTGCCGCAACCAACTTCACCCAGTGTACCGTGGAAAAGGGACCCGCTTTTGTCTGGGAAAGGTACAATAAAGGGATCGATGATGCTTGGTTTAATTGAAAAGTTTTGCATCGTCAGGTATACACAGTACCCTGATTTTGCAAAATTCAACTATCGGAATTATTCCCCGACTATATTAAAGTTCTTTACAACACAGAAAACCTTTTCTGACTGATTTATCCAGATTAAATTTATTAACAATTTTTTTATTTAAATTTATTTATACCGATTTCAATTTTAACCGGATGGTGATTTAATCGAATTCGACTTTCAAGGATTTATTTTTATTTTATGCGCGTCGCTAAAATAAAAATTCAAATCTGGACACAATGTTTTAGTGACATTTTCTAGATTTATAAATAGGTTTCATTTAATACTCTATGTATTGATTTATATGTTGATTTAAATTAACATTGTTCAATTTAAATGTTTCGAGTTGAGTAACGAAGTTATACTTTATACACTAACATTATTAATTATTAGATCATTGACTAATTAAATCAAGATCGCTGGAGGCCGAGATTTAGTAATTAAAATTACATCAACTTCAAATTGGTCATCATATTGTGTGTGTATTGCATGTAATTTCATCATCAACCACGTGTTAAGAAGGAAAGATAACGTTGCGCATTAAGAGCTTGTTAAAGAGGTGATAAAACAAATCGATTGATAAAACTAAACTTTGTTAATTAAAGTATAAGGTTATTAACATTCGAACTAATTATTTTATGACGTAAAGAAATAACAATGTAATAATGTTTTTGTTGCGAAATAGCATGTTTAAGTTTCTTTATAAGTTTTATACTTGCAAATACGATAAACTGGGTTGTTGCAACTAATGGGGAAATATTTTCAACATTTTTCTACAGTGAATTTCGTTTAAGATGCAATAGTTATTTATGTACCAAGTCAGCAAAATGATTTTTTATTGAACGAGTCTGAATTTAGGAGTCGAGCGGGCGAGGTGAGTAACTGGCGAGTTCGATAAAGTGGCTTTGCTGACGTGTTGCATACAACTTACCAGTTATATGACATATGTTACAAACGATTTGTTTTGTTAATATACGTCGTTACACTACATATCAAATGTCGGTAGTATAATGGAAAGGAAAGTGCGCTGTCAAGTAGGAGGTACCTGGTTCAAATTCAGCTCCGTGAAAAAAAGTAATCATTACATCACTAGTAATAAAAAAATGACACGTTTACATAACATCAGAAAAACATGTAATAGTTATTTATATTACAAGTGGCCTAGAAACACAATTACTGCACGACGAGGTCGTAGACCGAGTCGTGTAATCACACGAGTACTGTAATTATGCTCTAACCCACGTGTGATATACAACATTTTATCTACGACTGCTAAAAATTACTTAAAAATCAATTTCTTTAAAAAGGTCTATTTTGACATTTATAAAAATATTTTGAAATGATTGTTG
>NW_019281147.1:22501-45575 GCF_000648695.1 Onthophagus taurus
GCGCTCACTTTTTGATATTTATGATCAGTATACTCTGGCAAATCATTATGAATAGATTGACGCTTGAACAACGCTACCAAATTATCCAGATTTACTTTGAAAATCAGTCATCAATTCGCATAACTTATAGACGACTTCGTGATTTGTATGGCGCACATAATCGTCCATCTGAGCAAGCCATCCGTCGAACTGTGGATAGATTTCATACCACATACTCTCTAAATGATGCAATAACACCAACACGCTGAAGGAATGTGCGTACTGAAGAAAATCTCGCCACTGTAAACGAAAATGTGGAAGAAGATCCAAGCTTATCGATTCATCGTCAGTCGCAGGAATTGGGGCTCTGTCCGTCCACTACGTGGAAAATTTTACGCAAAGATCTTGGACCACACCCGTTTAAGATCCAGCTGGTGGAGGAATTAAAGCCACGAGACCATCATATGCGTCGTTCTTCCGATTGGGCTCTAGAGCAGTTGGAAACTGATCCGATGTTTTATCGCAAAATTGTGTTCAGCGATGAGGTTCATTTTTGGCTTAATGGGTTTGTTAATAAACAAAATTACTGCATATGGAGTGAAACCAATCCACAACGGACCCTACAGACTCCATTACATGCAGAAAAATGCACAGTTTGGTGTGGTTTGCACGCTGGTGGCATCATTGTACCCAAAATTGAACGTCCAGAATGCGCTTCGTCAAGAANATGTTTATGTTTTACCAGTATACTCTGGCAAATCATCATAAATAGATTGACGCTTGAACAACGCTACCAAATTAACCAGATTTACTTTGAAAATCAGTAATCAATTCGCACAACATATAGACGACTTCGTAATTTGTATGGCGCATATAATCGTCCATCTGAGCAAGTCATCCGTCGAACTGTGGATAGATTTCATATCACATACTCTCTAAATGATGCAATAACACCAACACGCCGAAGGAATGTGCGTACTGAAGAAAATCTCGCCACTGTAAACGAAAATGTGGAAGAAGATCCAAGTTTATCAATTCATCGTCAGTCGCAGGAATTGGGGCTCTGTCCGTCCACTACGTGGAAAATTTTACGCAAAGATCTTGGACCACACCCGTTTAAGATCCAACTGGTGGAGGAATTAAAGTCACGAGACCATCATATGCGTCGTTTTTTCGCCGATTGGGCTCTAGAGCAGTTGGCAACTGATCCGATGTTTTATCGCAAAATTGTGTTCAGCGATGAGATTCATTTTTGGCTTAATGAGTTTGTTAATAAACAAAATTACTGCATATGGAGTGAAACCAATCCACAACAGACTCCATTACATGCAGAAAAATGCTCAGTTTGGTGTGGTTTGCACGCTGGTGGCATCATTGTACCCAAAATTGAACGTCCAGAATGCGCTTCGTCAAGAACAGCCGCGGTGCCCCTATGCCCGAAATCCATTATGCCCGTTAATGCCATGTATTGATCTTTAGAACAAAAACATTTTTTGGATTAAAAATTAATTTTTTGTAATTTTTTAAAGTTCGATTGGGCTTAAAAAAACACCCAATACAATGTGGTCGAGCATTATCTTGTTGAATTTTGATGGGCATCTTTTTTCCAACCCTTCGGCCACTTTTCTTGTATAGCTGGAATAACTATTTTGGTAATCATGTCCACATAAATTACGTTACATTAATGACGAGTAACTTACTAATCTTTTACTCTTACATGTTCAATGAGGTGTTTCCTTTTTTTTTCTCATTTTTCATCAATATGAACAAACTCTAACATTTCTTGAAAATATAGGCTAGGTTCTTGTAACATACAAAGTGCAAATTCTAATCAACGCTTCTTATTGTCATCGGTCAAAAAAGGATTCAATGTACTTGAAACTTTCCTTATGACTCCTTCCTTCAAAATTCTGTGCGCTGTTGGCAATGACTCGTTAATTGTGTTACAAAGACTGCGGATGGTTGATCTTTGTGTTATGGAAACTTCCCACATTTTCTTTTTTATACCTTCTCTGTCTTTACGTTTCCTTCCAGAATTTCCTTTTTTCTTTGAGTCGACGTTAACTGTACAAGATCCGACATTATAATCCTGTTTTGCTGTATTCCAAATTCGGTTTATTGTCCGCGTACAACCGTTGAATTTGGTGCTGCACTGCTTAATTGCACCGTGTTTCAACTTTTCATTGCTTACGTTTTTCAGCAGATATTGTAAGACACCTTGTCGCTGCTCGTTGCTTAAATTACGTTTTTTCAACGCTCCTTTATAATTTCGTATATTTTCTGACATGATTTTTTTCATTTTTTTATACTTGGCGGAGAATATACACTACTCTCCAAAATCATCGCACCACCTAAATTATGCATTAAGTTTAAAGGTTTTTTTTTTGAATCAACGGATGGATTTTGACGATTCTTTCTTCACGGTATAGGTTGATTTTTAAGGAAGAAATGTGTTTATGGTTTCTGACAATTGTCAACGTTTTACCCATATACGGGGAGTAAAAAGAAATTTATGTTTTTTCTTCTAATTTTGCAACACCCTGTGGAATTTATCAGAAAGAACCGCTACATTCCATTTACATTACGTTAGAATGGCAACCCTTCTCTACATTTTCGTTCAAGAATCATCTCGATATCTCTTTTATCAAGGAAGATACACATTTTTTAAGTTTGACTTAATTTTGTTGAAATATAGTCCTTACTAATGAAACAAGCAGGCTATGAAATATCAAACAGTTTGACAGAAATGCTTGTCAATTTTATTTACGCATTTAGCAAGTTGCTGCTTTGGGTTATTAAGTGTTTATTTGACATGGACCGTATTTCAAGACATTTAAACCGCGATGAGTGTGTTGAGGCAGTTACTTTAGCCAATGAAGGAATAAGTTATCGTGAAATAGGCTTGAGATTAGGAGTTTCTCATACAACAATATCACGTGCCGTTCAACGATTTCAAGAGACAAATGATCATACAAGACGACCTGGACAAGGAAGAAGGAGAGTCACAACACTACGCCAAGATCGTTTTATTAGACTTCGTGCTTTAAGGGAACGTTTTGTTACAATGAAAAACTTACAGATACAAGTAGCAGATGTTCATAATATTCGAATTAGTACTAACACTGTACTAAGGCGTCTCGCCGAAGGTGATTTGCATGCAAAGATTCCTGCCAGAGCACCAAATTTAAACGCAAATCATCGTAGAAGGAGATTGCAATTTGCCAGAGAACATCTTGACTGAAATGCTGATGACTGGGAACAAGTACTGTTCACAGATGAATCAAGGTTTTGTTTATACAGCTCAAATAGACGTTTAAGAGTAATTCGACGGCCCAATGAACGTTATGCACAGTGCAACATACGACCGACAACTTTATTTAATGGAGGATCTGTAATGGTTTGGGGTGGAATTTCGCTTACAGCACGAACAGACCTTGTTTTTTTTCCAAGAGGTTCATTAACAGGTGAAAGGTATTTTTTCGGAACACGTGGTACCCTTTGCTCCTTACATAGGAAATAATTTTTTATTAATGCATGATAATGCAAGACCTCATGTTGCCTATACGGTCCGTGACTATTTGGATGAAGTTGGTATACAAACCATGGACTGGCAACCCTGTAGCCCTGATCTCAATCCAATAGAGAATTTATGGGATAATATTGATCGTCTGTTAAGGGGCCGACATCCACCACCTATCGTTTTGGACGACGTTGAGAGAATGGTAAGAGAGGTTTGGGATGCAATTGATCAAGATCAAATTCGACGCTTGATTTTAAGTATGCCTCGTCGCTGTGAAGAAGTGATACGTAAGAGAGACGGAAATACACGTTATTAGGTGATTTTGAGAGAATTGATTAAGGATTATGTAGTGTTTTTTAGTTTTCACCTACTTGTTTAAAATGTTAATAAAAATTCGTTACATTTAAACTTGTGTATCTTCCTTGATAAAAGAGATATCGAGATGATTCTTAAACGAAAATGTAGAGAAGGGTTGCCAATATAACGTAATGTAAATGGAATGTAGCGGTTCTTTCTGATAAATTCCACAGGGTGTTGCAAAATTAGAAGAAAAAACATACATACCTTTAAACTTAATGCATAATTTAGGTGGTGCGATAATTTTGGAGAGTAATGTATAAAATTAACTTTTTTTTTACCAAGATTTAGTAATTGACACTGGTTTAAATTTCTAGTGTCATAAACATACCCGACCTACTATGATCAATGAATACGTGTTCTATAAATAAATTCATAATTACAACTTTTTTTTTGTTTATTCAATAATCCTACAAAAAAGACACTTATTTTGGAACGGAGGTAGTAATTTTTTGTTACAAACACCAAAAATTGTATTATAAAGTTACTTGAATTAAAGTATTGTACTACATCTACATGAAATATAGATATAGTGCGTTGTAAATAGAAAAAAAAACAAGTTAAATCGTTAATAAAGGAAGTGAGCTATTATTTCGCACCTACAGGTTTATTTTTCTATTTTCTCACGATTATCTCTCCAAGCCGTATACGATTTAATTAACAAAAATCAATTAACCGACATCATAATATAAAGACATTAGCGACTATGATACTCCTCATTATATAACTCATCATTTCGCTTTATAATTTTATTCGCTTCAATAAAACGAATAAGCGAAATTAATCAATTTAGTTAATTAAACTAACAGAAAATTCAACAAAATTTCAAAGTTCAATTCTTATCTTAACATCAGCAGACAATTGATGTCGTATTTCAAGATTAAATGCGAAAGAAAAAAACAAGTTCATTAATCCAAATGTAAAGAAACATTACAAACGGGTAATATTCCTTGTAAGTAAAGCCCCGACACATAGATAATATTAAAAGTGTAAATAAAACTTACCGTTCTTGGTGTTGAATCTCTTTAACCATTAAATCAGCTAATGGATCGTTGTACGGACGTTCTCCAAGAAGTCTTTGTTGATCCAAATCACCCTGCATTTGGCTAAACGCATGTTCGACTGTCACTAAAGTCTCTAATTGTCCCGTTAAATCAATCGATTCTTCATCGGCTAAAAAATCAACAAAAAAAAATCAATCAAGTTTAATTTTAATTCATTTTATAATTTTTTTTCCTTACAAGAATATTCAAAACACTCGTTGATCATATTAACAAGCCGAGGTTAAGGACAAACACAAAGTGTAACCCGGGTTGGAAATTTGAGAATGCGTGACAATTTACTTTCAAAGTCTTATCAAGTGTCGAGTGACGTTCTATTTGAATAACTCATTTATTTATTCAACGTTTTAAACAATTTCTATGTAGCATGTCTTTTTCTTGCTTTTCAATTCAATTTAAAATTTTAAAAAAAAGCTTACGATGTAACGTGTGTTGCGGATTATCAATGATCCGAATTTGTCGATCGGGTAACATTGGTTCACCATCGGGACCTCCAACGTCCGACGGGAGCTGCCAACGACTCGCTTCCTCCTCCAGTTTTGATCGGGGGAAGTACAAAGGAAGAAGTACCTCGTATATACCGATATCTGTTGCGTCCACTACGAATATTACAATGTCTAAAGAGCTGCCGAATTTCTCCAAAAATCTTCTTACGGTTCCTTAATTAATTTAATTAAAAAAAATTAATAATATAATGTTTGTATTAATACACCAAAAGAAGATAATGACAAAAGCTAACGATTGTTGTATGAACTAGAACGTTGGTTCGTGTAGTGTTAGTTCTGATTTTACACTTGCACTGTCGCTAGAACTAACACTATACCTAGAACTAGAAACATTCGGATTTAGCCGCACGTCTGTAAAGACGGCTAAACCCGAATGATTCTAGTTCTAGGTATAGTGTTAGTTCTACATAGTAACAGTGCTAGTGTAAAACTAGAACAACACTATACCTAGAATCATTTGGGTTTAGCCGTCTTTAAAGACGTGCAGCTAAACCCAAATGATTCTATTTCTAGGTATAGTGTTAGTTCTACATAGTAACAGTGCTAGTGTAAAACTAGAATTATTACTAGAGCTAGAACTAGAAACATTCGAGTTTAGCCGCACGTCTCTAAAGACGGCTAAACCCGAATGATTCTAGTTCTAGATCTAGTGTAAGTTGTAATGCTAGCGTTAGCTGTAGTTTAAGTTGTTATTAAGCGTTGTATTGTTGTATATTTTTCATTGAACTACAACTAGAATAAATAAATAATTTTTAGTGCTATTGTTGAAATCGGAACCCAACATTTTTGCATTTAACACGAAAACGGTGATTTTTTCTAGTTGTAGGTATAGTGTTAGTTCCACATAGTAACAGCGCTAGTGTAAAACTAGAACAACACTATACCTAGAATCATTTGGGTTTAGCCGTCTTTAAAGACGTGCAGCTAAACCCAAATGATTCTAGTTCTAGATATAGCCTTAGTTCTACATAATAACAGTGTTAGTTCTAGTTTTAATTGTTATGCAGCACTAGACCAGGAACTAGAATCATTCGGGTTTAGCAGTCTTAAGAGACGTCCGGGTAAACACATATGTTTCTAGTTCTATACCTAGAACTAGAATCATTTGGGTTTAGCCGTCTTTAGAGACGTGCGGCTAAACCCAAATGATTCTATTTCTAGGTATAGTGTTAGTTCTACATAGTAACAGTGCTAGTGTAAAACTAGAATTATTACTAGAGCTAGAACTAGAAACATTCGAGTTTAGCCGCACGTCTCTAAAGACGGCTAAACCCGAATGATTCTAGTTCTAGATCTAGTGTAAGTTGTAATGCTAGCGTTAGTGGTAGTTTAAGTTGTTATTCAGCGTTGTATTGTTGTATATTTTTCATTGAACTACAACCCAACATTTTTGCATTTAACACGAAAACGATGATTTTTATCAATATTCTAAGAGTGATAAAAATTTCTAAACTAAATTTAGTATTAGAAACTGCAAAAATTTAGAATGTAGGGTTATGATTGAATAAAAAAGTTCTGAGCAAACAAATTCTAGGAACAGCCTGTATAGCATTGTTCCCATAAATTTTTTATTACATTAAATTTCGAAATGCAATAAAATAAGATAAAATATTTATTTCGTTGTCTTCATTACTGCTGAGCAGAAATAACGGTTTGTTTTGGAATCGATATGTCCACATCTAAGAAAATCTTTATCTATTTTTTCAAATTTATTCTTTGTGATGGGCGTTAGGTTTGTTAGGCATCTCTAATTAAGTGTTCGAGACATCCTGTCCAAAAGTTTATTACATACGCTATTAATACAGGATAAATTTCAAATATCAACGTTGAAATAATTTGCCATTGTGTTCAATGACTTACACCCATCGTCAAATGTAACTAATGACAACAATAATACAAACATGGACCAACAACAGTCAAAATTCCATGGCTTTTTATTAAAAAGAACCTGCATTCCGTGATTATTTTGATAAGTTTCCCAACATGAGGGAAACTACAATAAATCCTAGGTATAGGAATGTTTATAGATAATTTGTAAAGAATTAAATTACCTTTCTGATAGGCTAAAAGAATATGCGATGAAATATACAGGGTGCCCATTATGTATGGAATATTGTATATATCTTGGCAAGTATCAACTTTATAAACAAACATTTTACACAAAAGTTGGTTAGTATTTTATTTGCCATAATAAGACACCATTCAATTGTTTTTATTTCAGAAAACAAATGAGCAACGAATAACATTTAATTTTTTTTAAATGGCAATGTACCCTTTTATTAGGCTTATTTGATAGAGATTTCTTTTCTCTTTATGATGACGTAAAATTTTTGTACCCTTACATCAGAAAATTTTTGCATAAAATGTAAAAATTGTTTATTAAGAAAATTTAACCAATAACATTAATCTAGATATCCGAGATCGTCAACTACCTCGAATTATTACCGTAAATTAAATCTACATACAAAATAAAACAAATAAACTAAAAATTAGTGTAAATGAAAATTATTAAACTTTGAAGACAAAACGAAATTAGCACTAAAATGGTTTTCACGACAATAAATGTTCAAAATGTTCACCATTAACTGCAAGGCAGTGGCCCAATCTATCATAAAAGGCTTGAAAAGAATTTCTTAGCGATCTGGGAGAAATAGCTGCAGCTTCATCTTTTATTCGTTGCTCTAATTCTGTCAGATTTTGAGGTCGGTTTACATAAACTTTAGATTTTAAATATCCCCAGAAGAAGAAATCGCAAGGTGTAAGATCCGGAGATCGGGGTGGCCACTCTACAGACCCTCTTCTGCCTATCCAACGGGCCGGAAATACCGTATCTAAATATCGGCGTACATCTAAATGATAGTGGGGCGGTGCCCCATCTTGTTGAAACCAAAGATCATCAAGATTTTCTTGGCAAGCTGGGATAATTTGCTGTTGCAATAATTGTAAATAACGGTGACCAGTTAGAGTACCTCGAATAAAGAAAGGTCCAATTATGTGATCTGCACAAATTCCCACCCATACGTTTAATTTCTGTGGTGTTTGAGTATGATTTTGAATCATCCAATGGGGATTTTTAGCGGCCCAATATCGAGAATTTTGCTTATTTACATTACCATTTAAACAAAACGTAGCCTCGTCAGAGAAAACCATATTATTGAGAAAATTTGGATTGCTGTTGATTCGCTCCATCATAAATTCACAAAATTCAACACGTCGACCGTAGTCATCTTCGGATAATTCTTGCAATAAAGTCGGTTTGTACGGATGTAAATTTTCTGCATGTAATATTTTGTGTATTGAACCTTTACTTAGAGCATGGTTTAAACATAACTGACGAGTTGAAATGTTTGGATTTTCTTCGATTTCTATGAGAATATCGATCTTTTTATCTTCATCTGTTGCAGATCTCTGCGGACCAGTCTTTGGCAGATCTTTAACGTTACCAGTTTCCCTAAAACGTTTCGAAGTTTTGCTAACTACTGATTGAGTGATTGGTTCTCGATGTGGATAACGCTCATTGAAAATTTCACATACTTCTAATTGTGTTCGTTTGCGATCCCCATAACCGACCATAATTAAAATTTCTATGCGTTCAGTTTCTGTTAAATGAACCATTTTTCTTTTTTGATCTACCAACTTATTTAAATAAACAAGATTCTGTCACATTCAATAGCTTACATTCAATTGTTAGGACAAATAAGATTTCGGATATCTAGATTCATGTTATTGGCAAAATTAACTTAATAAACTGTTTTTACATTTTTTTCAAAAATTTTCTAGTATAAGGGTACTAAAATTTTACGTCATCGTAAAGAGAAAAAAAATCTCTATCAAATGAGCCTAACGAAAGGGTACATTGCCATTTAAAAAAAATTAAATGTTATTCGTTGCTCATTTGTTTTCTGAAATAAAAACAATTGAATGGTGTCTTATTATGGCAAATCAAATATTAAACAAATTTTGTACAAAATTTTTTTTGTAAAGTTGATACTTACCAAGATATATACTATATTCCATACATAATGGGCACCCTGTATATAATGAAATATACATTTCATTTAATTTAAAATTTTCTACTTTCTCGCCATTGAATATGGAGAAACAGTAATTCAATTTTTGACCACGCTGTATAAGGTACTCTGATACAACAAATGACAATCTATTTGACAACATAGGAAAAGTAATCGTGACAATTTAGAGCTTTTTTGAATGAAGGTTGGCTGAGATATGGGATTTCAAAGAGCATGGTGAAATTTGCCAAAAAACCGCTTAAAATCAAATTAACTCGAAAATGAAAAATGCAAAGTACCAATAACTTTTATCAAGGTCAACATATTTTTTTACGTACAATTAAAAGCTGCAATAAAAACTATAGCATTCCATTTAAAATAACGAAGTCATGGTCTAGTTCCGGTAGAATTTAATAACGCGATAAATTTCAAACCTCTACGAATACTGGTACCCGAAAAAGTTCTAATGAACCAGTTACGTGAGACACTCTATACAGGGTGATTCTCAACCTACACGCATAAACTGAGCGATTTACTCCTCATGATGAATAATGAGTAATAGGCGAAAAAATTAGTAGCAAAAGATTTTCTGTTTCATAGATATCCGTGATATTTACTTTCAAATCAAGGAAACATAGAACATTTTAAAATAACATCACAACAAGTGTTTGAAGTTACTTTCTATCAATTAGGCTCTCCGAATCCACGATCCCACACTAGCGCGGCCTAAACCAGGGTATTGACGGATTGTCTGGGCAGCAGCATGTATCTGATTTTGCAATATTTGCTGAGTATTAACTTCTGTGGCATACACCATGCTTTCTAAGTGACCCGAAAGGTATAAATCAAGAGGATTGAAGCCGGGCGATCACTGTGGCCAGGCCATTGGACCATCTCGACCTCTTCATCTTCCAGGAAACACATTATCTAGATTATCAGACACATTATCTAAAAAACTTTTACTACAATTTTTTTCATCTATTAGTCATTATTTGTCCTGAGGAATAAATCCCTCAGTTTATGCGTATAGGTTGAGAATCAGCCTGTATACAGGATAATCCAAAGAACCGCTGACAGACTTCTAGGGCATGTAGCACATCAAAAAATAAGATGAATAGTCTTAATATACATGGACTTGTAAATGCCACCTTAACGAGATATAAGGGTGTCAAAGTTTCTTTAAAATTAAACATTATTTGCAATTTCCTTTTTTAAAATATTTTTAACGCCACTGCTAATTTTGTCAAACGGGCAGTATTTTCGTGTAAAGTGATCAATAATCTATCAATTGGTCACTTACAAAACTTTGATTAAAGTAACAGTTTTTGATTGGATTAACAAATTTTCTAAAAACGTGTTTTTCTTAAAAACTCTTGCTTTGATCAAAGGTTTGTAAGAGACCAATTGATAGATAATTGATCACTTTAGACGAAAATACAGCCCGTTTGATAAAATTAGCAATGGCGAAGACAATATTTAAAAAAAAAACGGCTTTTTATTGCAGATAATGTTTAATTTTAAAGAAACTTTGACTCGCTATATCTCGTTAAGGAGACATTTGCGAGCCTATGTATATTAAGACTATTTATCTTAATTTTTCATGTATTATCTGCTCTAGAAGTCTGTCAGCGGTTTTTTTGAATCAATGCGAAAGATTTCAATGAATGATTTTCAGCAAAAATTAAGGGTGTCTTTCATATAACTTTTTGTTCATAACCCCTTCTCCTCCAAGTTACAGTATTATTTTATTGTTTTATGGTCAAACTAACGATTTTAAGAGAAAATGTTAAGAGGCAAAAAAGATGTGTAATGAATTCCTCTATTTAAATCAAATATATAAACACATTTTTAAATAGAAAAATGTAGACGCATTCAAAAGTTCTGATGCAAAGTAGTATAAAGGTTGTTTTTTTCACCCCCTTGTAGTAACATTTTAGTGTTACAAAACTCCTCAAAAGGTGTCATTTTATTAACAACAGTTATCTGCCAAATTTCATTCTTCTAAATTCTTCCATAGTGGATTTATTTAATAAAAACAATTTTTTCCTCTAACTTTAGAAGGCTCTACCTCGGTGGGGAAGTGGTTTTGAGCAAAAAGTTATATGAAACCACTCTTAATTTTTACTGACAAATCACTCCTTAAAATCTTTCGCATCAATTTAACAAAATATAAACAGTGTGTTCAGATTTCGATGCTCACCATTGGTATATCGGATAGTATAAGAGATAGAGCAACGGTTAAATGGGGAATGTTTCGCAGAATTTAGTGCTCGCAACAAATCATATTTCAAATTAATCCTGACTGTTTTCGTTTTTGAGATATTTTGAAAAAGCTGAAATTTGCTGATTTTAATTTTTTCTAATAAGTCGATAACGCCTAATGCAACTGTTTTTAAAGTTTTACATTGTTAAGACACTTTTTTAAGACTAGCTTTTTGGTCTGAACAGAAACTATCGATATTCATTTGTTTCCAAGTTATTAGCGCCATCTTTTGTTTTTCTTATGGCGGTTATATTGGATTTTTATATCAAAAAATAGGATAAGTAATTCTGATTTCAATGATATGTTAGACAATGTATTTCATTAAAAAAAAAAACATTGAATTGGTTTCCATAGAAACCAACAAACAATACTTATGAAGAATACTTCGAAAGTGACATTATTCTTTGTCATTAGTGTCATGTCATTACAATTAAAATAGTAGACTAATACTGATTTAAGATGGCTTTTACAAACTTTTATTTTTCGGCCATATTTTAAAAACTAAAAGGGCTAGATCCAAAAACTTAGTTCAAAAATGATGAGCTCTAAGATACGCAACTTTGCCCCCATTTAACCATTTCTGTATCTCTTATGGTTTTTGAGATCCCAATGGTGGGGTCGTATTTGAATTACCCTGTATACAGTGTGTCCCAGGATAGATGTTACAAAAGGTATAATGACTGCTTGGTGTGGAGAGAATTTTAAGAATAATTTCATGTTTTGAAAACAAAGTCGGCATTGACAGTGAATCAAAAACTATTTGTAGTTTAGGTAAAGTAACCTTTTTGTTCATGATACAGAAAAATTTTATGGAGAAAAGTTGTTCAAACTCAAAATGAGAAACTATGGTCCTGTACAAAATTTCAGAAGGATCTATTTACTTTGGTTGAACCATCACATTTTAGTTTAAATAACATAAATATTGTATAATTTTATTTAATTATAAAAAATCTAACGTAAACATAACTGTCGTTTATTCAACAGAACATTAACCTTTTGTTGCACAATTTTCTATACCATGCCTAAATTCTCTAAACACTGTACGGCGTAAATTTTCTGTTCTAATGTTAACTCAATGCAAGAGTAATTCAAATATGAACTAAAACTGAAGGATAATATATTTTTTTCATGGCATTTTTCATTGCTGTTTTTCTTCACTCTGATCTAATCTAAAATATGGTGGTTTAATTAACGTAGGTAGATCTTTCTGAAATTTTGCACAGTGCAATAATTTCTCATTCTGAACAACTTTTCTTTCTTCAACTTTACTTTTCTTATGAAATTTTGCCGAATCATAAACAAAAAATTTACTTTACCTGCACTAAAAATAGTTTTCTACTTAAAATTCTTTCCATACCAAGCAGAGCTTAATTCCCCATCCTTAAAATAAAATTCAAACATTTTAAGGTTATTAATACCTATTGTAACATCTATCCTGGGACATCTTTATATTATACAGGTGTCTCCAAAATGCGTCTACAACGGAAGACCACAGATTCCTTGGCTCTATCTAGATTCCTTATCTATATCCAAAGTTGCTTCGTTTCGCCGGTAGAAGACTTTAAAGTTAGCAAAAAAAATCTTTTATTTTTTATAACTCGAAAACGCGTAAATCAGTTGAAACCANGAAATTATGGTCCTATACAAAATTTCAGAAGGATTTATCTACTTTGGTTGAACCATCACATTTTAGTTTAAATAACATAAATATTGTATAATTTTATTTATTTATAAAAAATCTAACGTAAACATAACTGTCGTTTATTCAACATACCATTAACCTTTTGTTGCACAATTTTCTATACCATGCCTAAATTCTCTAAACACTGTACGACGTAAATTTTCTGTTCTAACGTTAACACAATGCAAGAGTAATTGAAATGTGAACTAAAACTGAGGGATAATACATTTTTTTTCATGGCATTTTTCATTGCTGTTTTTCTTCACTCTGATCTAATCTAAAATATGGTAGTTTAATGAACGTAGGTAGATCTTTCTGAAATTTTGCACAGTGCCATAATTTCTCATTCTGAACAACTTTTCTTTCTTCAACTTTACTTTTCTTATGAAATTTTGCCGTATCATAAGCAAAAAATTTACTTTACCTGCACTAAAAATAGTTTTCGTTTCACTGTGAAGGCCGAAATTCTTTCCACACCAAGTAGAGCTTAATTCCCCATCCTTAAAATAAAATTAAAAAATTGTTAGGTTATTATACCTATTGTAACATCTATACTGGGACATCTGTATATTATACAGGTGTCTCCAAAATGCGTCTACAACGGAAGACCACAGATTCCTTGGCTCTATCTAGATTCCTTATCTATATCCAAAGTTGCTTCGTTTCGCCGGTAGAAGACTTCAAAGTTAGCAAAAAAAAATCTTTTATTTTTTATAACTCGAAAACGCGTAAATCAATTGAAACCATTTTTCAGAAGTGAGTTATTAGATTCAATTGACGTGTTTTTATGATTTTCGATACAATTTTAGAAATACAGGAATGATGGAAAATTTCATTGGATATTACTCCATATTTTTTTTCTGACCAGGCGACGATTACATTATTATAATTTCTGAATAGCCCATTTAGTTCTAAACCGTTTTTGTCTCTTATAAGATTTTAATTACATAAGTGGTTAATCCAGAAAAAAGGTATTTTTAAATATCTGCAGGCCTTTTTACCTCATCGTAGTTGGCACTGATTTCAACTAATTGCGATTTATGTTTAACGTGAATACAATATCATTAATTGATCAAAAGCGTGAGAATTCAATGATCCTCAAAGCATACAGTGTTAGGAAAAAACGTAGTCGTATTTAGTTATTTCAGTACTAGAAAGAACAACTTTTAATCAATTCTAAGAAACAAAAGGATAATGCATGTGTTATTGTTATTGCAATGATAAAACATAACTCTAGTACGCTTTGCATTTCACTGTCAGTTAACATTAATAAATCGTGTTTAACGTTATTTTTATAATGGATACTTACACATATGATGAACAAGTAGATATGATTTTAGTTTATGACTAATGTCAATTTAATGGTAGCAAAAGCGTTTGAGTTTCCTAATCGTGGAGTGCCAAATCACCAAATATTTGGAAATATTTTTTTGTAATTGTAATCACGTAAACAAGGCTTGCAGATATTTAAAAATACCTCTTTTCTGGCTTAACCACTTATGTAATCAAAATCTTATAAGAGACAAAAACGGTTCAGAACTAAATGGGCTATTAAAAATAACTGGTGTACATCATTCCTGTGTTTCTAAAATTGTATCAAAAACCATAAAAAGACGTAAATTGAACCTAGGAACTCACTTCTGAAAAATGATATCAATTGATTTACGCGTTTTCGAGTTATAAAAAATAAAAGAATTTTTCTGCTAACTTTGAAGTCATCTAGCGGCGAAACGAAGCAACTTTGAATATAGATAACTTAACTTTAAGTAATTAACCTATTTTGAGCCCAGGAATCTGTGGTTTTCTATTGTACACGCATTTCCGAGACACATGTCGCTCACCGGCGACAATAGTGGCACATCTCAAAAAAATACAAAATGGCTTTAAACACAAGTATAAATATAAAATTTGATGCAGTTTCATCCATCAACACTGGTGTAATATTAGTTCGAATAGTCCCTACTAGATGGCACAATGTGTCATTCATGCATTTCATGTGTTCCACCAACCCTGTTACTTCAATAGTCGCATATTTTTAGTATGTCGTTGCATTTCGAGGTAAAGTCCTGTTTTGTGTAAGCAATAGTGACACATCTGAAGAAGTAGCATCGATTTGAGTATGCATTAGTGGCACATTTTGCTTTATGCCACTCTAGACTTTGTGTTGTTGGCCACTTTCATTAAATGTGCCAATATAGGTGATACACTGTGATGATTATTTTGACTTATGACGATATTGCCTGAAGATTTAAAGTCGTTTCCTTAGCTGTGCCGGTATAGACCATTGTGCGTCGTTTTGTGGTTTATGATAAATGGTAATAAACTATAGAAAATGGATAGCACTCTTGGCACAAAAGGTGGGAGAGGAGAGAAGATGTTGTCAATCATTGGAATAAAGTATGAAATAATAAATTCCAGAAAAGTTAATAAAAAAATATTGAATAAATGCAATGCAATTTTTAGGCTGAAAAATAATACTGCTATTAAGCAACGAGACCCACAACAAAGTGAACAGTGGAAAGCTTCTATTTTAACTGCTGTCTCAATCCCCCAGTTAGACGGCACTGCAATTCCATCTTCTGAAACCTGTGGTAATTTTTTTTAGACTTCATAGTAAATATAGGGATAACATTAACTTGGTGAGTATCTTTTTGCAGAAACGTTTACGCAAGTGCTTCACAGTGGATCAACTATAGACACAAAAGATAAACCATCTTTCCACGCTTTGAAAGAAAATGCAGGTACATTGTGATTTAACAATTATACGTATAAATACCCATTAATGTATATAATTTTAGGTCACACGTTTGATAGGAATAAACAATATTCCACTATTCTAAGTGCTAACGATAATATTTACGTTAATGTTCAAAATGATTAAAATATTATCATTCTTGATGTTAAAGAAAATGTAGCTCCTGGAGCACAACAACAACTGCTTAGACTTAGTGGTAAACTGTGCTTTTTTCATTTTTTAATGTTATTAACAGTGAACCTACGCAAATTTCAGATAAAAGCAAGCAAGATGACGAGGAAGAACAATACGATTCAGACGATTCTTCATCTTCATCGAGTGACTCGTCTGACAGTGAACCCTATTCATCAGATGATTCAATTAAAGATCCGAATTATAACACGGATTCATCGTCAAGTTCAGATTTACATAATAAATTGTTTAATACTGTTGAATCATCAGACAAAACAGCCGTTAAGAAGAAAAGAACAAGGAAAAGAAAAGCAGAACCATCAGACTGGAAAAAGTTCCGTGCTAAACGTTTGAGAAACTCTGGCAAATCGTACAAAACGTTGGGAAAAGGATTAGAAGTTGCAGGACGACAAATAAAACCACCATGTGATGATTCTAAGTGCAAACAGAAATGCAGCACCAAATTTACTGAAGAAGAAAGGTTGTTTTTGTTTCAAAACTATTGGGACATGGGTGATATTGTAAAACAACGTACTTACATTCTATCACTTATGCAAGAAGTTAACCCTACATACAAGTATCCACGCAATACCGAAAGCAGGGCTGCAAATCATGCTTTTTTTTCATAAAAGATGGTAAGAAATTGAGAGTCTGTAAAACATTTTTCATAGCAACCCTGGGTATTACGGCGCGCTGCATCCGAACAATAAAATTAAAAATTGTACTTTGAGCGAAGATAACAGAGGAAAACATTCTAACCATAAAGAAGTTGACAAGAGTATAAAAGAAGGTGTTCGGGCTCACATCTCCTCTATTCCTACCATCGAGAGTCATTATACAAGAAAGCATTCTGAAAAACTGTATATCGAAGGAAGTAAGACCATTGCTCAGTTACATCGTGATTATAAAACTGAATGCGAAAACCAGGGAAATTTAATCACAAGTTTAATATAGCCTTCTTCGTGCCAAAAAAAGATCACTGCCAAGCTTGTGTCACTTTTGAAAATTCTAGTGAAGAAGAGAAGAAAAAGTTAGAAGACAAACATAACTCTCACATTGAAGAAAAACAATTGAGCAGGGAAGAAAAGAAAACAGACAAAGAGAGAAGTTCTTCCTTGTATCAAGTTGCTTGTTTCGATTTGCAGGCTACTCTACCAACTCCTAACGGGCAAGTCTCATCGTTTTATTACAGATCCAAATTGTCAACTTACAATTTTACGGTGGCAGATCTTACTCAAAAAGGACAAGGATCTGTAAACTGTTACTTGTGGCATGAGGGACAAGGGAAGAGAGGAGCAATTGAAATAGGAACATGTTTATTGCACTACTTAAAAGAAAAAGCTGCTGTCTGTAATAATGACAATCTTGAAATAGTATTCTATTCTGATAATTGTACAGGCCAACAAAAAAACAAATTCATCATTGCAGCTTATTTGTATGTCGTAGCTAATTATACAATCAAAGCAATTAATCATAAATACCTTATTACTGGGCATACGCAGAATGAGGGCGACAACGTCCATTCTTTAATAGAAAGAAACGTCAAAAGGGCTTTAAAATCAGGTCCCATTTATACGCCATCTCAGTATGCAGCTATAATACAAACCTCAAAAAAAACTGGCAAACCTTATAACGTTATAGAGCTGTCGCATGAAGACTTTTTTGACTTAAAGCACTTAACTGAACAAACCACTGTAAATTTTCAAAAAAACACAGACGGAGAGACTTTCAAAATGGCTGACGCCTCAGTAATTAGGGTTGAGAAAAGTCACTTAGACTCGTTTTTTTATAAGACATCTTTTAAGTGCCCAGATTTTAAAGAAGTCAAATTAATTAGTGGAAGACGTTCAAGGACGCCTCTCTCCACTTTTTCAGGTTTTGAAATGAAAAAAGTTTACAGTAATCCTCTACCTATTGCTAAAAAAAAATATGAGGATCTGATGTATTTAGTGAAAACCAACGCTATAAAGAAATGCCACAGTTACTTTTATACTAGTTTAAGTTCAGAGTGAAATGAATGACTAGATGCCAAAATTGATTTTTTTGTATACTTTCCATCTGTATTTTATTATTAATTAATTTATATACATTGTATATAAATTTGAAAATAAGTATGCAACCCAACTTACACGAATCGATTAATAATACTTAAATCTAACAGATGGCGCTAATTAACTGTCAAAAAAGAACATCAAATAGATTAAAAGTAATCTAAATTTTCTTATGTTATCAATACAACCACTTGAATTCCAGAATTCTCCGGTATATTCAATAAAAACTAAAGATAACCGCTTTTAGCTCAATTTAAAAATTAATAATTAAAAATGTTTATAAATAATATGCTTACGTAAAGCTATGTGACTACCCTCATCAGGTGGATAATTTCTTTTTACAGAATTGACAGAACACAACGCTATGGAGTGTATCCCAAGTTCGCGGGATTTTTGCAGCACGTTCCTACAAAAAAAAATGGAGTTAAACTAACAGAGTTCGGATATTAATTGACTTAAACATTATTTCTTATCAGATCATTTTCTGATAAATGATTCAATCAATCATTTATAATTATAATTTATTCACCTATAACAGGAATGTAAAGTATTTTCGGCGGCAGTCTGGCACTTGATGTTGTATTTCGGCCCCACGGTGTGTACTATGTAACGGGCCGGTAATTCGTAACCTTGAGTTACTCTAACTTCTCCGGTACCACACTCTAAAAAAAAATTAGGATAATACATAAAGTAAGAAAAAAATAGGAATGTAAATAGTTTTTTTTTTACCTCTAATATCCAAACTTATTTCTTCTTTTAATCCAGGTCCCGCTCTTTCAAATATTCTATCGCTAATTGGGTTGCTGTCAGTCATAGATTCATTAGTCGAGTTTACTATTGCGTCTACTTGTAAGGAAGATATATCACCAGACCTTGAATTATAAAAATAGAAAACACATAAAGTTAAGATAAAATTTTAGTCTTAATTTATTTATATAAAAAAATTGATTTTTTCTGTTTATTCTTACTAATTTATTTATAATTATAAATTTTTAAAAACGCATATCCTGGGTGATTTAGCATTAACAAGCATATTAATGAATATTTGATGATTTAAGTGATATCTTAATCATTAATTTGGATAAATTGTGCACAGTAAAAAGTTTAACACAATTTCAATTATATTTTGAAATAATATCTCTATTTATATCCCTGACATTGTAGCCTTATTTTCCATAAAATATTGAATTTCCCCATACATTACATAATATATTAAATATATTATCTTTCATTTCTTTAAAACTATCATTTACTCAGTTACATAACAAAACCGTGTGCAGGTCATACGCATAATATCGATAACGAAGCGAACACATGGAATTGGGTTTCTATAAACGATGTCATTGCGTGGGGAGTGCGGGTAAGGTTTAAACTCAATTCTGTCAATTTGATACGCGGCCGCGTTTTCTATTCGAACGGAAATGGACGTTTTGAAATGCACCGTTTCTCTGTATGTACTATATTGCGGGTTGAGGGACGCTTTCACCGGGACAAGGATACAAAACGAGTTCGCGGGGGCGACACGGCCTTTCTGCTAAATAATATAGTGGGCGTCCTTCTACGTCTTTTCAAATCCCTTATTGCCTCTATTTTCAGCCTTTTTTTCTTTGAATCTTTTCAAATTTTTTTCTTTGTTCTCTATCGATTATATAAACTTAAAATATAATAATTTTAATCATTAAAACTCATTACTGTGCCTTATCAGCAACTAATCTCGGCTTAATCAGGACTTAATACGCAAGTCTTGTTTAGTTAACGGGGTATGCCACCTTTGAAATGATTTTTGAATTTTTTGCTTAAAAGTGTTCTTTATACTGTCTAGAATGAGAATCCATTGACAGAAAACATTTGCGGAATGTTTTTCTGCCTAAAAAATTGATTTTGGTAACACGCCTCACAGCAAATTCTAAGATTTCTGTATCCACTTTTTGTTTCATTTTTTATCCATTGTATTGTATAGGGTGTCCCAATTTCGATGTCCGCATAGGCTATCTCCGAAACTAAAAGAGATAGAAAAAAAGTAGCTTACATGTCATGATCTCGTTTTTCGAGAAAATGCTAATACCGAAAACTCCGAACAGCTATCGTCTTTTGTTTTCGCCCTATCGGCAAAAACTGAAAATTTTGCAAAAACGACAATCGCGAATATCTCACTTATTATCAAAGATGGAGTATTATAAATAAAACATTATGTGGGCAACTTTTTACGAATAGGTAGAATTTTTATCCCATCTTCTATTTTCGAGATTTTAAGCATAACTTTATTTTTTTAAATGGAAACCATAATTGGCTATGACTTAAAATAATTTGTTATTTTCTTCTGATAACAAATATACAGTGTGTCCCCGGATAGGTGAAACGACTCTTATAAAAGGTAAATTTTTTTCGATATTAATTCTTATTTTTTGAGGTTTAGCCCTGCTTGATTAACGACTAATTTTGAACATATTTTTAATTTTTAAAAAACAAGTGAGCCTTGACAGTGAAAGAAAAACTCTTTTTGTGGCAGGTAAAGTATCTTTTCTGTTTACAGTACGTGAAAGTGTTACTAAGAAGTTTTGTTCAGAATGAAAAACTATGGCCATATGCAAATTTTCGGATTGATCGGCCTACTTTGAAAATATCCATATCAAACAATTTTATTTCTAACAAAGACTGCCATGTATAAAACAAAATTGCTTTCCTGTCACTAGTAATCTGTCAAACTGTAATTTAGTAAATTTAAAGTGTTTTTTTAGTAGAATGTTAACATTAGAGGAAAAAGTTTATGTGATTCAGTGTTATGGAATCGGGGAAAAACCGATAAATATGGCTATTGCGTTATTTAGTGAAAAATTTCCAAATATTGGAATTAAAAACTTGTTGGCGTCTAATCAAAAGTTTACTATTTTTTTGTTTTACTATTGACGAAAATAACCAAAAATGGGTTTTATCAAAGTAGGCCGATGATTCCGAAAATTTGCATATGGCCCTAACTTTTTATTCTGAATAAAATTTCTTAGTAACATTTTACCATACTGTAAAGAGAAAAGGCACTTTACCTAATGCACAAGAAGTTTTCGCTTCAGTGTCAACAGACATTTGTCTTTTAAAATTTGAAAATATGTTCAAAATTAGTCTTTAACCAAGCAGGGCTGAACCCCAAAAGATGACAATTAATATCGAAAAAAAATTACATTTTATAAGAGTCGTTTCACCTATCCGGGGACACACTGTATATAGTTTGTGGGGTATATTTCTTATAGTTATTGAATAATTAACAAAAATTCATTTTGTTCTACCTAAAACTAATGTATGTATTTAAAAATTAATGTTGCTATGGTGATAACCATACATACATACTATGATGGAACATAATGTATCAATTTTTTTTGTTCTTTCTGAATCTATTGCATGTATTTAAAACTTAACTGTTGTTATGGTGATAACCATACCATGATGGAAGACATTGTTTCCACTTATTGCCAAAGTTTGTAGCAGTATTTAAAAATTCACTAACAACTCTGGCATTATGTGCTGGTGCTCCGTCATATTGAAAATATATCATTTGAGACATATTTAGTGGCAAATTGTCAACCAAAGGCTCAATGTGCTGCCTTAATATATTGAGGTATTTCCTTGAGCTTAAGTTTTTATGGTAGATACTATATGCCAAAATTCTATTATCTAAAAGGGCACACCATACATTGAACCCCAATCTTCTTTGAACACTCAGAGACTTCATCGGTCCAGATAACATTTTGAACAAACAGCAGATTATTTAATTTTTCTAAATATCGTCTACAAAATTCTAATCTCCGGCACGTAAATAATGAGTTAGCCTCACTTTGTATGGTTTATACTTATTTTTCTTTCATATTTAGGAGCAGCGGCTGTTGGGTCAGACGTCTTGTTGCAATTTCTCTTGCAGGTCATTTTGATATGTTATTGCATGTGGTTTGGGGAAGGACCAAATATCTATTAAATTTTCTGCTAACCGACTGAAGGTTCTTACGTGCGGTTGCCTTCTTTCAGGATATCTTGTGAAATAAAATTCCGCGGCTAACGTCGCATTCTTATCTGATAACATATAGCATTCCATCATGTTACATTTTTCATAATTTTCGAAATTCATTGTAAAGTTTTATTCAGTTTTGTTATACTTTGACACTTAACATGTTGGTGCTTCGTACCAGCACATAATGCCAGAGTTGTTATCGAACTTTTAAATACAAACTTAAGCAATTATTTGATACATTATGTGCCATCATAGTATGTATGGTTATCACCATAGCAACATGACTTTAAATACATATAGTTCATTTTTTTTCTATAATACCTGTCAAATTGTTGTAAAGTTGGCAAAATTAACAGGGAGTTTTGTTATATGATGTTTTTGAAATAAATATGTCACACTGACGTTTGAGCTTTCGTTATGCAAAAAGAAAAAGTGCATAAAAAATGTTATGGGGTGTTTATTTGCCATTTATTTACCTAGAAAAGGTGTTTTGTTCTATTTAATTACTTTGTAGCACGTTTTTACAACAAATATGTACTTCGTTAAAATCGTATTTATCTAAAAATTTATTAGTATTTTAACCTCAACTATTTAGTTACTGAAAATGTTACTAAAAAAATCAGGAAAACAACATAAATTTTATAAGGGTCCTAGATAATACCAACAGAAACCCTAAAAAATTTACATTGACAAGTATTATAGAAAAAAAACGAACTATAAAAA
>NW_019281147.1:49814-96679 GCF_000648695.1 Onthophagus taurus
AATACTCCACCTATAATAATAACGAAGATAATTGCACTTGCTGGTTTTACGATATTTCCAATTTTGGCCTCTAGGGGAAAAACAAAAGACGATAGCGCTATGAGGTTTTCGGCATTAGCAGTTTCTCGAAAAACGAGATCATGACATGTAAGCTACTTTTTTTCTAACTCTTATAGTTTCCGAGTTAGCCTATTCGGACATCGAATTTGAACCACCCTGTACATTCACAAGCCAGCAATCGGCAAAGATGTTTTCAACGCAGTGAAATCTGTGTACGAAGAACTATCAAGGGAAGATCTTTTGACAAGATGTTTAGGGGGATATACGCAAAACAGCAATGAAAGTTACAACGCTGCATTATGGTCTATCGCACCAAAAACTATTCATAGTGACAAGAAAGTGGTTGACATTGCGTCTGATATAAGTAGCTGCTTGCAATTTTAATGACGGTCTTACAAGCATTATGGAAATAATGCAAGCACTGAAATTAACAATTGGAAGATCGTGCTTCGACTTTTGTCATGAAACGGATTTAAATCGCATTGCTCGCGCTGAGTGCTCCATGACTGCTGAGGCTAAAGAAGCTCGTAGAAGCCTACTGTCAGACAGAAAAGCTGCAGAAGATGAAAATAAGCAATAAGTATGATGCAGGAATCGCTGATTAGATGTATCTAGAAAAAATATAGAATTTTTTACATTCTAAAACTTTAAACGCGTTTTTCTGGAAACTACATTTTTCCAATCTGTGCACACGATAACTTCCACAATTTTCAACGGATTTTCAAGATTTTTTTTTCAAAAGTTTGTATTATCTTATTCTAGGTAAGTACGTAGCCGTTTTTCGATATGTCTCAGATTCTCTGTTTTACAACCATTTTTATGTACGTTTTTTATCGATAAATACGACATTTCTTGTAAAATCGTTACCATTTCGTCAAAAATGAATATTTTTTAAAAATCCTACGTAGTTCCCTAGTTTTTGAGTTTACTAAAGTAGTCGTATTCAAGTTTTAATTATTCGACTTACGCGTTAGGAGAAATCCTGCGCACAGTTTGACCCTGCACGATTTGCAAGCCTAACATTACCGACATCTAGCGGGTGCAATTTTAATAACTGTTAATAAATAAAATATGTAGACAGGGTCATCCACGGCGACCGTTTTATATCCTATATGTCTTATAGCTGACATTTATAGTTTGGGAGATAATTAGGGTTTTTTGAAAAATACACACATATCATATCGGTATTTAACCTAGTGTGCCATGAATACCTATTGTGACCTAGTGAATAACCATATGAAATGGCCTTTTGAAAATTTGCAGACTTGTGATGTTTGATGCCAGCTTTTTACTAAAATATTTTCATTTGCCGGGTACTTAGGTGACAATTTTCATATTTGAAATGGAACACCCTGTATTTCATAACATTTTTGAAATTTGTGTTCGATTTTAGGCCACTTGTATGTTGCAGCCGACACGTACGCGCAATTATTTGGTTGCACTCTCCATATCATATTATTATCAGATTCAAATAATCGTCATTACTAAATTCCAAACGTGGCATTTCTTGAGAACAGATCACTACAAAAAGTAACCTAGTCATCACACCAACAGAAATAAACCATAGCTTTAGAAAATGTCAAACTATTTACTCTTTCCTTACTGATCCTCTGATAATACATAACCACAACAACATTCCCAACACAAAATTTTTTTCCGCCGGTCAAAGTAGATGATTTACAAATTACAAAAATTAACCTTGTAGTTGACATTTTTGATTGAAAAATTTAATAAAAGTCAGGGTTGGGTTCCATTTGACCCAACATTTTCATATTCCAGAACCTGAAATATGAAAATTGTCACCTCTTCCGGTGTAACCACAAGCACCCAGAACCTGAAAATACTTTAGTTAAAAGCTGGCATCAAACATCACAAGTCTGCAAATTTTCAATCCTCCACTTCATTCGGTTATTCACTAGGTCGCACTAGGTATTCATGGCACGCTAGGTTAAATATCGATATGATGTGTGTGCATTTTTCAAAAAACCCTAATTATCTCCCAAACTATAAATGTTAGCTATAGGACATATGGAATATAAAAGATGTAAAATGAGACACCGAAGACAAGTAAGTAAAAAAATATGGCGTGTGCCATTTAAAAAAATGAAGTTATGGTACTTCCAAGTTTCGAAAAGGTAACGTGCCATAGTAAAGTGACCAAACGTTCTAGACAGCCGTACTCGGCACCAAAACATAGTCCATCATGTTGCTTAAGCATGTTCTGAATCCTAAATTGATATCCCAAAAATCGAGTGTTCTCTGATTTTTTGAACAAATGTCTGCTGGAGCAGATTTTTCTAAAAAAATTTGAATAACTCGAGAACGGCCGAATCAAATTGCAAAAAGTAAAGTTATTCATAAACCTTGAAAACAGACAAATCCAAATATGTAAAAATATACAGGTGTTCCATTTAAAAAAATAAAGTAGGTGGCGACTACCGGTATAACCGGAAGTGTTAAATATCTGAAAATATTTTAGTCGAAGAGAACGCAATTGATAATAAAGGGTTTTCCAATAAGAGGTGTTATTTTGAATAGCCCGTTATTTCGGTAGATGTCACTTTTGAAGCTGTCATTTTTTTACATTTGACAAGTAGAAAGTACGCCATTAATAAAAATGGAACGATACACGCTTCAACAACGCATTGAAATTATTAAAATTCACTATAAAAATGGTCAAATTTTGGCAGAGACGGTTCGTAAAACTCGAACATTTTTGGGTCGTCGTGAAGCACCTTGTCGGACCGCAATACAGAAATTGGTGGAAAAATTCGAGCTGTTGGAACAAGTTAGTGATGTGAAGAATAAAACCCGTGCACGTCGCTCAAGAACAGCCGAGAATATTGCTGCTGTAGCCGAAAGTGTTGAAGAACGGAATGGACAAACCCAGGTTTGTCCATTCCTCATCGTTCTTTGGAATTAGGCATTCCACAAACGTCATCACACCGTATTTTGCATAAAGATTTGGGTCTTAAGGCTTATAAACTTCAATTAACACAAGAACTCAAGCCGTCCGATCATCAACAACGTCGTATCTTTGCTGATTGGGTCGTTGAAATGCATGAAAATGATCCGGAATTCCATCGAAAAATCATCTTGAGTGATGAGCCCCATTTCCACCTCGGTGGCTTCGTCAACAAGCAAAATTGAGGACACAGGACAGCCACTTTGCAATTTGGTGATGGAAAATTTCATGGAAAGGATATTGTCCTGTAAGCGTGGTCGTGGTGGTCATTTGCCTAATGTTATTTTCCACTATTAACGGCATACCTTCTTCTTTATAATGAAATAAACATCCGATCATTTATACTAAAAAATGGCATTTTTCTTTGAATATCAAAATAACACCTCTTATTGGAAAACCCTGTACTTAAATCTGAATTTTCAAATTTTTATTTTGGCCAGAACCCTGTAAAGTTCTAATGGACGGTCGTCGTGGATGACCCTGTATAATAAACTAGAAAAGTGGCTTATTCACATCCTGCAATCGGTTTTTAGAAAACTTCTTTCGTCTGATTGCAAAAAAATTTTAAAAATACCTATTATTTTCGGGTCTGGAGCCGAGACATTAAATGTAACGCCTAACGAGGCCGTAAGTGACCTCGACATAGCTGGATATTATAGTATATATTTCACTTCTTACCATAAGATGATTTTGTGATTGATTTCTGGGTCGTATTGAAACGGGGCCGTAGAATGAGCAGGAATATCTCCCAGGGCACTATAATCGGTTAAAAACGGTGGGGCCGGCACCTCGCTCCACCTAGGAAGTCCCGCGGGACAGATGACATCGGGGGCGACCCCAAGGGGTTCTTGGTTCATAATAATCCTCATCAAGGTATACTGAAAAAATGATAACATTAATATTATTTTTTTAATCGTATTTAGGTCACTTTAACTTAATAACTCTTCGAAATAATAGTTGTTTTTACACGATAACATCATACAAACGTATTTATGACCTCGAATAAGCGTGGATCTTTGTTTTTAATACGATAACTTATCTTTTTTGTTCGTTATATTGAGAAAAACGGTTGCAACAGAAGTCGTTTCTTTTAATACACAACAATGAATGAGTTGTTTTTAAGATTCACTTCTTTCATTTCGAAATGATAGAAAAATTAAATCTTACGTAATTTTAAGCAAAATAATAATATCGAAAAAAAAAAGGATTTGAAGAAGATTTAAGTAGGGGTGTTATTCAATGACCTATAAACCTGTCACTCATATTCTGAGTCCCTGAGAGGTGAATCGGGGGGTGATTGAGGTTTATAGAACGTGTATAACACCACTTGAACGGAGAATGAACGCGAAAGGGCGGGCGACCTCGCGTATGCATGGCTAAAAACCGGGTCAAAGGGGAATTCTTTTCCGTCCAGTGGATAATACATTAACTACCCGTTGTTCGGTTTTTATTGATTTCTAATGCAACTTTGACCGACTACCCATATTTGTAAATTATATTTTCATTTACAAAGTGAATAAATAAATTAATATTACAAGAAAACCTCGAAATAACAGATTTCCGGTTATTGCTCAATTTCGGCGATCTAATAACATCTTCATTATCGAGAATACCCGAGATTGCCTTTATGACATTTCCAATGATGTGAATAGCTTTGGTATTTCTTGTCTAGGGAATTAGCGCAGTTTGTAATCTTCTGATGGACTTTCACTAATGATAGTTGTCAGCGCAGAAAATTGGCGTTGTTGTGCGTTGAATGAAAACACTTTACGTTTTGCTTGGAATTCCGAATATCTTCCAATTCATTATTGCATTTCTTTCTTTTTATTTATGCCATATTAAAAGCTTGAATTTCATAAAAATTCGTTTTGGGCCACCAATATCCTCCAACAATATTTTTGTCCTCCAACAAGTAACCTAAAAGCGAGGGGTTTGCTCACACCCTTTTCGTCTTCATTTATCTAGAGAAGGCCTTTGACACAATGTTCATAAAAAAGCTGTTTGAGATCCTTACGAAGACTTTAGTAAACACTCAAATGATTGAGCGTTACAGCGTCTGCAGGCGCTTTGTTTAGTCATTTACTGTTATTGAGACATTTTTGCAGTTTTGTGAAACATGCCACAAGAAAAAAGAAAACAAACATGCAAATCTTGTAAGCAAGCCGATTATTTCAAGAAAATTTGGCTCAAGTAGACTTGATTAATTACCAATCATGTCAGGATGGAAACTACAAATGGTTATTTAATTATCAAGAGTATTTAACAAAATTTATCTGTCTACGTCTGTTGAAATCAAAACCGTCAAAGATCATCTACAATCACAGGGCAGTATAAAACGATGTAATCAGGATGTGAAGAATATGTTGAGGTTGGTCAATTGGCTGCTACTTCATTCAGTTTAAAAAAACTGCTCCCATCATAGAATTATTGGTCGTATTTCATACAGGGCATTATTTGGAACAAACCCAAAGATTGGTTTATCCTCAACAACTTTATCAAGTGACATAATTAAAAATTTACAAACAAAAGAGGATCTTAACGAAATACTGTCAAGAGCGGAGGAAAAGAAACTTGAAGATACAAATAATTTACGTGTTGCTGAGTACGATGACGATATAGCAGAAGAGCAAAATGAACAGTTAAATGACCAACAACAGGAAATACCAGTTGTTATGGAGATACCAGTCAATACTGAAAATACTTCAATAGAAGTAATCGAAACTGCAACCTTTGAAGTAATGCCTTTTTCTGATCTGCAAGACAGAATAAACGAGTCCCGAGAAGTAGTAATGTGTATTGATTGTACAAAAGAAAAGAATGGATCGTGTGTAAACAGTAACTGTAACAGAGACGAATGCAACAAACCGAGCTCAAACTATTGAAAATTGTTTGTGATAGCTGTTGTGATAAATTGTGATAGCTGTCATCAGTGTTCTGTGATAAAAATGGACAGGCACCCATTTTTATCACAGAACACTGATGACAGCTATCACAAGCACAGAGGGCATAAATTTAATCACTAAAACTAGAGACAAAATGATTCGTGTAAAAATTTTTGAAGAAAATAATCTAGAGTTTGATTTTATACTTTTAATTTTAGAGTTTTTAATTTATATAGAATTTAAGTCTAACCAGTTTCGGCCCTTGGCCATCTTCAGAGACTCTACAAATAGATTAACATCTCTCATCCTATCCATTTTACAAACAAGTTTCTTATGCCCGTTTGCACCGTAATACATAAGCATTGCTTAAAGGCTAAGTAATGCTTAAGTAGTGAATTTGCGTTGCACCGTCAAGTAACCCGTTCTCAAAATCAATAAGATGTTCTCAAATATAAGTATTTGAAATCCAGTGCTTAAGTTGTTCTCAAGCGCATACGTCAAATAGACATAACCGCACATAACCTATACGTTAAAAAAGTAATAAAATAAAATAATGGATCTGCAAATTTTCGACAACGATTTAGATGTTTTGGAAATAATTGATTTTGGTTTTCCAAAATTAATATACACAAGATCCAATTATTTCCACGAAATGGACGAATATAATTTTTTTAAAAGATTTCGTCTAACAAAACAAAGTTGTTTGTATGTTCTACGACAAATACAAGAAATTATAGAATTTTTTATAGAAGTCTAATAAGTAAGTAGTATACATTATTTTAAATTATACTTTTATAGGCTGAATTTAGATTATTTTAATACTATCTACTTGTTTTGTACAGAAACAACTGTGTGTCTCCAATGAACCAGTTGCTTATAACGTCCTTATAACTCACAATATAACTCAACACTCTTCGAATATTCGCGAAGTTGGGAATGATACGAATAGTAGAAATGTTATTTACATGGTATATGTCAAATGTCAACTGACATTAACTTGACAACACGAAAAACCCTAAAAAATTACTAAAATTTATAAAAATAACTAAATTTTATGGCGTTGTTGCCAAATAACCGATACTTAAACGTTACTTAGTTGAGCATTGTATATGTTGTGTCGGTGCAATAGACATAAAATTTAAGTTCTTCTTAACTATAAGAACTGCTTAACTAAGTTATGCTCAACTATGTAAACGGTGCAACCGGGCATTAATATTTCTTTTTGTTTTGTTAAAAAAGATCACACATCAAAGTCGAAATCAGATCAATAGTTACTAACTTACATAATTAAAGTTTAAAAAGTTGTAAAATGAAATTAAGGAAGATGTGTTACAAGTTTACAGGTTAAATAATAATAAGAAATAATAAGAAACCTTTAATCAATGTGAAATGACCCTAAAACACGTTAAAAATAAAAAGAAAGGAAAAAGTGACTAACACTAGATTAAATTCAGTTATAAAACTTCTGTTATATGACAACTAACTTCAGGTTTAAAATGTCAACCTCAATTTTGACATATTTCTAATCTTCATTAAAAATCCTTTAAAATGAGTACAAACACGACATATTTATCTACAATATTAATGAAGTTATGATCAACTTCCGGTTAAGAATGTCATCGTCAATTTTGACATATTTGTAATCGCCCTGAAAAATACTTTAAAATTAGTCCACACATGATACGTTTAATTCCAATATTACTCGAGATATAAGCAACTTCCGGTTTGAAATGTCAATTTTAGTTTGTCATATTCTTAATTTTTATAAAATGTGTTAAAATTTGTCACAAACATGGAAATATAATAAAAAAAATCAAAAATTAAGGTTGGTATTAACATTTAAAAATTAAATTGCTATCTTCATTGTTGCTAACTTCGGGTTTAATGCTTTTTATTCTAACTTTTTTGCTTTTTGGGATAACTGCGTCATATTTGGACTCATTTTAAAGGTTTTTTAATGAAGATGATAAATATGTCAAATTTGACGTTGACGTTTCAAACCGGAAGTGATTGTATTTCTATTAATATTAAAGTTAAATATGTCGAGTTTGGACTCATTTTAAAGGATTTTTTATGAAGTTGACAAATATGTCAAAATTAAAAGTTAAAAATTCGAACTTTTTGGTTTTTTGAGATAAATGCGTCAAGTTTGGATTAACTTGAAAGGTTATTTTATGAAGATTACGAATATAATAATAAAATTAAAGTTGGCATTGACAATTGTTTTTAGTTCTCGTCATAGTTATAGTTCAATAAAAATATACAACATAGTAATATCTTATGTTAACTAGCGCTACCTACCACTGCCACTAGAACTAACACTAAACCGAGAACTAGAAATATTCGGATTTAGTCCCACGTCTCTCAAAACGGCTAGACCCCAAAGATTCTAATTCTAGGTCTTGTGTTAGTTCTAGTTTAGTGCAATAAAAATTGTATCTCAGTCGGTTCTTAGACGTATAATACAAAACGGACTTAAAATTGTATAACGTGATTGGTGCTTATGCTTTAAAACAAATAGTATTTTAGGTATTCTGCATTTTTGCTAACCAGAACCTTTATCAACCAGACAGCATGAAAATCAAGTGATGTATAACGCGGTCCAGTTAGGGTCTGCAGTTGGTAAAATTAAGGGATGGTATAATCGTTCGGACATTGTTGCAGCTGATATTCAGTTTTTAGACATATGTCTAAAAATCTAGACATAAAAGATGTGTCGAAATAAATTAGTTTCAATGTAAAGTTTATTTTTACCAATTGAAATTGTTCTAAGAAAACCTTTCAGGTAACTTTAAAACTTTAATTTATCTACTACTTTTTAATTTAAACCTTTTCAGCGCAAAACCTGAAATGTTCACTCAATTGTGGAGCAAAGCATAAATACACAAATCAAAGTAGACATAGTGGATTAATACGAAGAAGGGAGTTTCCGTTGTAGCAAAAAACAAAAATTTATAACTGTAAAGCAAACTGTTTAAATGAATCCACACCGATGTGTTCTATATTAGTTAGTTCTATTTTTAGTTCAATAAAAATATACCACAATCTAGAGTTGAATAACAACTAAAACTAGATCTAACACTAGCACTAGAACTAACACTAGACTTAAAACTAGAAATATTTGGGTTTAGCCGTGCGTCTCTTAAGACGGCTGAACCTGAATGGTTCTAGTTCTAGGTCTAATGTTAGTTCAATGAAGAATATACAACAATTTAACACTGAATAACAGTTAAAACTAGAACTAACACTAGACCTAGAATTAGAAAGTTTCGGGTTTAGCCGTGCGTCTGAAGATATACAACATTGTCACTAGAACTAACATTAGAACATTTAGATAATCGTTCGGACATTGTTGCAGCTGATACTCAGTTTTTAGACATAAAATATGTGCCTAACAAAATGTGTTTCTGTCCGGTCAAGGATATTTTAAATGCTCTTGCAAGCCTTCTAAGAAGCAATGCCAAACAAATCGATGTGCGTGTTTTAAAAACAAACTTGTGTGCAATTCTAGATGCCATAATAGTGCTACTTGCTTAATATTCTTGTTCCTTTCGGCACGAACTATAAATTGATTTCATCCTCAATTAGACGAAAACAGCCGCATAAAGATCGAGAAAAATGCGAAAATATGAAAATTAGATAAATCTGTGGTTTTACATGGTATTGATGGTAACACATGGGATTCGGAAAATATTACAAAACATTTTTTAGAATAAAAGTTGTAGCAAATTGTATTCTTAGCAATATTGCTCTTCTTCACTTTTTCTCCTAGATACATAAATGTCCAGGAAAACTCATAAATGTGAAAATTAGATGTTTTCGGATTTTTACATACTCTTGATGGTAACTCATAGGGATTNTTTCTCCAAGTTTTCCATGCTAAAATTATGTCTCCTGTCTGTTAGAATGTTTTTGTATGTAGAAAAACTACGTTCAACATCTACACTTATTATTGGTGCATATTTAAATTTTGGTATAATCGCTGGATCTATTTCAAAATCGCAATGTTCCGCACCATTTAAAATAGTAGATATTTTGTACAATGTCTGGAATCCTTCATTCTTTGAGAGAGTTTGAATCACTTTTTCTTTTACTATTTGACCAATAGATCCTGGGACACTATTTGCTGCCGCTTCAAAATTTTTTATAATATTTACGGATTCTACTAAGGGTAGCTGCTGTTTTTCTAAAAATTGAATACACTGACTTACAAATTTAAAATGACTTTTAATAAAAGACAATTGTTGTGCAAGTTCGGGTATTTTTAGAACTCTCTGACATTCTTCAATAGATTTGCTTTCTGTACTTTGAAATTCAAGTATTATGCCTTGAAATTCTTTAAAATGATCGACATAGTACATGGCAGCATCTAGCCAAGTTCCCCATCTTGTTAAAACTGGTGCTGGGGGTAGAGGAATGTCAGGCAATGTCTCTTTAAACAATTGCACTCTCAATGGAGCTTTCATAAATATTTGTTTACCATTTTTTATTAGTGTATTTACCATCGGATACTGCAATCTTATAGTTTCAGCTATGCGGTTGAGTCCATGAACTAAACAGCTCGTAAGCTGCAGCGTCGGAAAGCATTAATAAAATTTTTTCATTTGGAACTGCCTCGGGCAAAAAAATCTTGTTTAACTCGTCGTGAACAAATCTAGAAATCGTATTACTATTCGTTTTTGTTAATTCTTTTGAACTTATTAAAAAACCCTCTGTTACAACATCTTCATTCAAAACTCCTATAATAAGGTTGGCTACATATCTCCCACACGTATCAGTAGTTTCATCTACTGCGAGCCATATATAGTTATTTGCAATATATTTTTTAATTTGTTGCATAGTTTCATCATAAGCTGGGGCGACATAGTTTTTACGGAGAGTGCTTTCATCTGGGATATTTTTTTTGCAATATTTCTCTAGAAATTCTCTAAAAGACCTACTTTGTAATTTATTCAAGGGAGTATCTGATTTAATCATAGCACTACACAAATCAAAATTAAAGTGTTTTTGTTCATTGAAACCAGAAGATGAAGCTATTGAAGTCGAAATAGTGTGTTGCTTATTTTTATTTTCCTCGATTTTTTTAATGTGCTCCTTATGCCGGTCAGTTTTCAAATGTTGAGTAATATCTTATTTTTTGTTACAGACGATCTGCAATAAAGTAAGCGAGTAGTTTATTAAAACTAAAGTCCATACGACGTAAGGTTATGTTCTTGATTAAAACATATTTTGTTAAGGATTTTATTCACATTTTAAAGACATTAAGAACGTCCCGTAAGAGCCATCAAAATAAATAAAATGACGTTTTAAACAATTAAGAAAAGACGAAGTAATGTTGAATTCGCAAATTTGTACTTACAGTTTTAGAACATGCTTGACAAAAAATCTTTTTATTGTCAATTTTCAATTCTTTGTGGCCTCTAATCCACTCTTCTACGATTGATTTATATTTTGGCATTTTGCAAATAAGTACCACGCACAGCTTCACATAACAGAACACCGCGAAGCTAACTACACACGTGTTAGAATACGACACAATATAACGTAAACAGAGATATCGGAAACTTCGGGGAATCACGCGACTCTTTACACAGTTGCCAATTTTACTCTATGTACACGTTTTTACGCGTATATTGTTTTATATTATATTGTATTATTCTTAAAAATGATATAAACATGCATAAAAAGTTAAAAATAAGCACGAAATAAAAAAAAAGCATAAAATCTCAAAAAAAGCAAAAAAAGCATTAAAGAATATGTCGCAACATACTTAATTTTGCGTAATTCGTCTAGAAACTTAATATCTCATATTTGCTTATAAAATTGAGCAATAAGCATAATGCTTAAAATCCGGTCTCTACTCATAAGATTCGGGGCATATTGCAAAAAAATTATTAGAACAAAAGTTATAGCAAATTATATTCTTAGCAATATTGCTCTCTTTTACTTTTGCTCTCAGACGCATAAAGATCGAGAAAAATGCGGAAATATGAAAATTAGATAAATCTGTGGTTTTACATGGTATTGATGGTAACACATGGGATTGGGAACATATTACAACAAAATTTTTAGAATAAAAGTTGTAGCAAATTGTATTCTTAACAATATTGCTCTTCTTCACTTTTTCTCCTAGATACATAAATGTCCAGGAAAAATCATAAATGTGAAAATTGAATGTTTTCGGATTTTTACATACTCTTAATGATAACTCATAAGATTTGGGGCATATTACAAAAAAATGGTCAGAACAAAAGTTATAGCAAATTTTTATTCTTATCAATATTGCTCTCTTTTACTTTTGCTCTCAGACGCATAAATATTGAGAAAAATACGAAAATATGAAAATTTGATAAATCTGTGGTTTTACATGGTAACACATGGGATTGGGAACATATTACAAAAAAACTTTTAGGATAAAAGTTGTAGCATTCATTTCTTCATAATTGAAGACCTTGCAATTTTTTCCATAATTTATTATTAGAATAAATAGCTTTAAAGTGAAATTGTATCATTACCATAGAAATAAATTAGTTTCGATGTAAAGTTTATTTTTACCAATTCAAATTGTTCCAGGAAAACCTTTCAGGTAAGTTTAAAACTTTAATTTATCTACTACTTTTTGATTTATAACCTTTTCAGCGCAAAACCTTAAATCTTCACTCAATCGTCGAGCAAAGCACGAACGGTCACCAGATCAATCCAACTTTTAATGCACCAAACGGTAATGTCGCGACATTATAAATATAATAACATTGTCACGCAATTCTAACGAAGCACGTTTCAAATCGATCAAAAAAGAAACAACTTTAAAAATTTATCTCGTTCGACTTTTCGAGCGAACCCTATAACATTTTCAATATTTAAGGCGGTTACACACATGAGGTATCAATTAGTTTTTCAATTTAATTCTTTTTTTTGATGACGTCGGTTGATTTCATTCATGCGTTGCGAACGCCCGTGAATGGGTGACCCATTTAAAGTTCGTGAAACCAGCGACCTTATTCAGGCCGTCGGTTGCCGGAAATTGGGTCGAGCGTGTAATGACGTCATCGGCGATCGTTCAGTGACGTTTTCTTCGTCGTCACAGTAACCGGATGCTGGACTATTCAAATCGAATAATAACGGTTTAACTTTATTGATTTCACCAAATAAATAAAAAATATACATATACATAAAAGATTTTCCTTTTTTTTGTCGTACTTTATATTTAAATTTTAAATGTCACGTTTAACTTTGATCTATATTTAGATCGAGTTTTAGGGGTGAAACGTTTTGAACTTTTGGTGTAGGTGTAAGGAGTATGTTAGTTGAAGTTGTTGGATAAAGATACGTTAAAATCGAAGTTTGTTAGTGATGTGATCTTTTTAGTGTAACTTGCCGAAATCTTTTTGTTTCGATCGGTTTCATTTTGAGTTGAGTGTTTGTTTTATCATCGGAAAGATCGACTTGACATAGACGGAATTTAACGAAATTGACGTCAATGATTTTTAAAATTACCGGTAAAATTACTTACGTATTTATAAATGACGGCTAAACGTTTCGTTTCATTTCAGTTACAAGGTCAATTCGATGTACGCACAATCTATGTAGCAAATAATGTACATATTAGTTTGAAAGATATTTTTAGATTCAATGTTTCATACAAATATGGGCATACTTGGCGGTCGATTACATACACATGTCGAAGTTGATCGGCATGATCTACCGAACATATATTTTTATTGTAATCATCAACGACTGAAGGACAGCGCACATCTATTTTTGTTCCAATCTTTTGCTTCGTTTTTACGGTGGTCTCTTCTGTTCCATAAAAATTAAAGCAAAATTTCACGCACTTACTAATCTAACATATCTAAATTGAGATCCTGTAATCATAATCTCCTCTTTCCATTCGTTTATCATCTATCAAATTTTTTGGTGCACCTTTTTTGTGAGACCTTATTGTTCCAGAAGCTAAGGTTTTCTCAATTCTCAGTTTTTCCAAAAGACGGATACTTGTAAAGAAGTTATCGAAATAAATCATTCTATGTTTATTCCATTCATCTTCAATAAGTTGAAGGATAATCCTTTCACCTAATCCATAATCTTGAAATTTTTCTTCAGTTTCAGGAGATTTTCTCTGATACACATCAAATGTCTTTATGTACCCTTTCTTATCTGCTAAACACCAGAGGTTACAACCCCTTTTTATGGGCTTCATGGGATTGAATTGTTTCATACTTGACCTCCCTTTGAAGATTATCATGGATTCATCCACAGCCAACAGCCTAGTTGGTAGTATAGTAGTTTCAAAATACGGAGGGATCTTGTATAGATTATCCGTATTGTTCTTAGGAATAATGCTATTACCATGTTACGGGTCATTGTTCGTATGACAAGTGGTGCATCCAAGTCTTCAACATTACTTCAGAAGAGTTTATAGCTTGCAAACCGTGATAACTCATTAAGAAATTTATGCCAAGGAAACACAGCAACTCTTCTTCTTTCAAGTTTAGCGTTTCATTCCTTTGGGTGGCGTACAAATTACTTTGAAAGGTAATATCTTTCGCACGGTTACCCGTCAGTGTTAAAAAATAATCTGTAGGATTATTGCAAGTTGCAAAAGTATCACCAATTATTTCCTGTTGATAATTGCATCCTGGAATTTCAGTCTGTTTTTCCCATTTTCTCCATTTTCTATCGATTGTTCTTCTTTTTGGGCCCATTGCCACGTGGTTTTACTACTTCAGTGTCACTTTCCAACTTTCTAATTAACTCCAGCAATTTATATCTCAAGAACTAAGAGTGATATTTCAAAACGAACTTGATCATTGGAAAGTAGATGCTTTAATTAGTAATTGGTGATAATTCCAGAATTATTTCCCAAGAAATCGTTTTTTCAGGAATTTTTAAAGTTACTCAAAATACTGTTAAGATTTCTAATTAACTCCAGTAATTTATATCTCAAGAACTAAGAGTGATATTTCAAAACGGACTTGATCACTGGAAAGTAGATGCTTTAATTAGTAATTGGTGCCAATTCCATAACAATTTTCCAAGAAATCGATTATTCAAGAATTTTTAAATTACTCAAAGCACGGTTAAGATTACTAATTACTTCCAGTAATTTATATCTCAAGAACGAAGAGTGATATTTCAAAATGGACTTGCTCACTGGAAAGTAGATGCTTTAATTAATAATTGGTGGTGTTTTCATAATAATTTTCCAAGAAATCGATTTTTCAGGTAATTTTAAAGTTACTCAAAATACGGTTAAGATTTCTAATTAACTCTAGTAATTTATATCTCAAGAACTAAGAGTGATATTTCAAAACGGTCTTGATCACTGGAAAGTAGATGCTTTAATTAATAATTGGTGAAGATTCCATAATAATTTTCCAAAAAATAGATTTTTCCGGAATTTTTAAAGTTATTCAAAAGCACAGTTAAGATGTCTAATTAACTCCTGTAATATATATCTGAAGAACTAAGAGTGATACTTTAAAATGAACTTGATCACTGCAAAGTAGATGCTTTAATTAATAATTTATGAAGATTCCATAACAATTTTCCAAGAAATCGATTTTTCAGGTAATTTTAAAGTTACTCAAAATACGGTTAAGATTTCTAATTAACTCCAGTAATTTATATCTCAAGAACTAAGAATGATATTTCAAAACGGACTTGATCACTGGAAAGTAGATGTTTAATTAGTAATTGGTGATAATTCCATAACAATTTTCCAAGAAATCGATTTTTCAGGAATTTTTTAAGTTACTCAAATACGGTTAAGATTTCTAATTAACTATAGTAATTTATATCTCAAGAACTAAGAGTGATATTTCAAAATGGACATGATCATAGGAAAGTAGATACTATAATTAGTAATTGGTGACAATTTCATAACACTTTCCCAAGGAATCGATTTTTCAGGAATTTTTAAAGTTACTCAAAATACTGTTAAGATTTCCAATTAACACCAGTAATTTATATCTCAAGAACTAAGAGTGATACTTCAAAATGGATTGATCACTGGAAAGTAGATGCTTTAATTAATAATTGGTGATGATTCCATAATAATTTTCCAAAAAATAGATTTTTCCGGAATTTTTAAAGTTACTCAAAAGCACGGTTAAGATGTCTAATTAACTCCTGTAATATATATCTGAAGAACTAAGAGTGATACTTTAAAATGGACTTGATCACTGGAAAGTAGATGCTTTAATTAATAATTGGTGAAGATTCCATAACAATTTTTCAAGAAATCGATTTTTCAGGTAATTTTAAAGTTACTCAAAATACGGTTAAGATTTCTAATTAACTCCAGTAATTTATATCTCAAGAACTAAAAGTGATATTTCAAAACGGACTTGATCATTGGAATGTAGATGCTTTAATTAGTAATTGGTGATAATTTCATAACTATTTCAAAAGAAATAGATTTTTCGGAAATTTTTAAAGTTACTCAAATACGGTTAAGATTTCTAATTAACTCTAGTAATTTATATCTCAAGAACTAAGAGTGATATTTCAAAATGATCACTGGAAAGTAGATGCTTTAATTAGTAATTGGTGATAATTCCAGAAGTATTTTCCAAGAAATCGATTTTTCAGCAATTTTTAAAGTTACTCAAAATACGGTTAAGATTACTAATTAACTCCAGTATCTTATATCTCAAGAACTAAGAGTGATATTTCAAAACGGACTTGATCACCGAAAAGTAGATGCTTTAATTAATAATTGGTGATGATTCCATAATAATTTTCCAAGAAATCGATTTTTCAACAATTTTTAAAGTTACTCTAAAATACGGTTAAGATTACTAATTAAAATCAGAAAAAGTAAGAGTGATATTTCAAAACGGAATTGATCATTGAAAAGTAGATGCTTTAATGAGTAATCGGTGATGATTCCATAACAATTTTCCAACAATCTCCTAGATCTATGTCTGTTCAGAATTATCCAACGGGTGATTTTCTAATTCAACACAAACTTTTTCAGCCTCAACCAAAACTTCTCATCAGTCCAAGCTTTGTTCAAGTACCAAAATGTATCTGTATTCGTTTGGCTTATTTTTACATCAATCTCAATATTGCACCTGTTATGTAACAGGTCACAAAATGTAACTTTTTCGGAATAAAAATAAGAAATGTTTGAACATTGTAATTGCAATACGTAAATAATACACGAAGCTGCTTACAAATCACACCTAATAACCATTTATCAAAGAGATACCTTTTTGAACAACAAAATTCAGCAACAAGACTTTTCACTAAACTTCTAACCTCAAACCTGGATTGATCTGGATGAATAAGTTTAAATATATCTAAAACCCTACAGTACGGATTGCGTTATTTTTGACACAGGTTCTTTCTTGTATAGTAGAAAGTATCGACAGCTCTAAATGCGCCGAATAGATGACTATACAGTTTAAAAGGACTGTTTAAAACTACCGGTACTTTAAAGTACCGTAGGGGCACAAAGGGTTAAACCAATATATCTGTTTTTTTAAACCTCCATGTTTATTAAATAAAATTAATTGGTAAAGAAACTTGAATGAAAAGTAAATGAACGAAATTTGTAACAAAATTATTAAATATACATTAAACGGTGACAAATCTAACAGGAACAAACACGTAAATTTAATTACATTTTGTTGGGTAACTAAAGTTTATGCGGTCGTTTTTAATATAACTAAAACCGGACAAATTTGTTTTGGTTACACAACATTTAACAAAAAATTACTAAATAGCGGTAATTTTTAACAAAATTCCTTGTAAAATATCAAGAATAATCTCAAGATATTATTTAAGAAAACCTTGATTTTAATTTTTAACAATTTCTTAGAAACGATATATAAAAACAACATATAAAAAAGTATTTATAAAAAAAACTCTGAACAGATGTAATTTAACGTTAATTATATTTGATTTATCAGAACAATATTTCCTGGAAAGTACCAAAAATAACAAATTCCGCGATTATTTATATAATTTGATTCATGTTTTTTCTAAAAATAGTATAAATGCATAAAAAAAATGATACAAAAATCTTATATCATCAAAAAGATTATGATTATAATTTTCACATCCTCATAAGAAGTATTAAACCTAGCACAAATAATCTTCTTATTATCGTTTAAATAACAAGATAAAAATGAATCAGATTCACATTTTCTATCAAAACAAACCTTTAAACTAAAGATTATATCCGTACTAAAAATAGTATGTAGATACAAAAGTATGCACTCGCCTCTTTTTATTAGCTATAATTACGCTTTTTAAACATGTTTACGTCAAATTGAATGAGATTTAAATTGAAACGATTCTATTAGTCACGAGTTAAAAAAAATTAAATACAAATTCTATGGTAATCATTGCATTTTGGACTTTTAACCAGAGATTAAATTAAATTGAGGGGAAAAATGTACATTCAATTAGGTGTATAAATGACTTCGAACAAAACCTGTAAAACTATTCGGTATGGTATTGATTTTAGTCGAATAGCTTGATTAGTGCAATGCAATTTTTATTGCTATTTGTACGTTTAGTCCAACAACGATCATTTTATATCAAGGTTTCAGTAAATTACATTTTTTTAACACTTTTTATTTCAAAATAAATCAAGTTGTCTTACTTTATGTCATTATTAGTTCCAAATAGTCCTGAAAATATCACAAAAAAACTAAGCGTAGAAAAATAACGAGAAAAGGGGGACCTTATCCCGTAATAAAACAAGGAATTCCCAAAACGATCGTAACTTTTCTCCAACTTTAAATTAAACGATGAGTTCCATTTCCGCTTTTTAGAAGAAAAAATCAAGGAATTTCTTACGTTAACATCAAATTAACCTAATACATCTTAATTAAATTAAAAAATGTAAATAAGGGGTACTTGGGGGGAAGGAGATTTCAATTGGTAAGTAAATGCAAGGACAAGGTCAACAAAAATCTCTTCTATCCATAGTTTCGAAGATAGTTTTTTAAGATAAAGGGCGAGTTTTAAGGGCGGAATTAAATACTAAATTAGAAATGTTTTTTTTACCTTTCTACCTTGTAACACCTTCTCCCTCCTAGCCCCGAATGGTCCCCAAAACGAACAACTTTTTCTTTAACTCCACGCACTCCCTGTACCGCTACAACAACACCTAGTGTCAAATCCGGACTCCGGTGACACATCCTGCAAAACACCCAACAAACACATTATTATTATTGTACGCATGCGCTAATAAACAACTACAAACCACTCCATCTTTTCTATAATAGCTACATTATATAACAAATAATAACATTAATAAATTGTTATTAGAAATTACTTTACCTTAAAGCAGTGTTGTTATAACAATAAATTAATTGTCAAAAAAACGTCAAAATTAAGTGTGAAGTTAGATAACTTAATTAATTTCAAGATAACCTAATAGATGGCGCAATAAAATTTATTCTTTTTTAGGTTTAAATTTAGAATTATTTTTATTAAATAATAAAAAATTTGTATAAGTATTTATAAATTATTAACAAATAAAAAAACTTTTAAATCAATAAAATAAAGGCTCCAACAATAATTTATTAACTCATATCTAATGGAATAGGTGACAGTATACATAATTTTTTTGACGTTTATAAACAAATCAAACATAACCTAAATTAACGTCAAATTTAAATTAAAAATAGATATTAAAATAAATCTTTATAACAAAAACTATTTTAATTGAAACAAGTAACATCCACTTTATTTTACCCACATTTAAACTCAACATCAAAAAATAAGTGTGAAGTTAGATAATTAATTTCAAGATAACCCAATAGGTGGCGCAATAAAATTTGTTCTTTTTTACGTTTAAATTTAGAATTATTTTTATTAAATAATAAAGAATTGTATCAGTATTTATAAATTAAAAATTAACAAATAAAAAAACTTTTAAATCAATAAAATAAAAGCTCCAACAATAATTTATTAACTCATATCAAATTGAATAGGTGGCAGTATAATTTTTTTGACGTTTATAAACAATTCAAACATAACCTAAATTAACCTCAAATTTAAATTAAAAATAGATTTTAAAATAAATCTTTATAACAAAAACTATTTTAATTATAACAAGTAACATCCACTTTACCTCTTTACCCATATTTTAAACTCATCTCATACGGAAAATCGATAAACCTTCTGGAAGCATGCGCGACCCTTGAATGAAGAGAAAATCCATCCGATCAAAAGTTAGTTGTGTTGCGGAACTGTAGTGAAAATCGTCGAGTTTTTTTTATAACTACATCAAAATAATCACTGCCGGATTAAAGACGCCAATTTAAATAAACCCAACAAATAGCCGATTTTATAATAAAAATCAAATGGACGACGGTTTAGATACAGCGGGTAAACCCTTTAAAATCACCGACTACGCCCGGGAACATAGAAAAGGTGTGGTTGCAAACTCTTTGGAAGACCTAACCTTAAAAATTCGTGAAAAATTGGGTACGATGGGTCAAATAACGATAGTATTAGAAAATGATGGTACGGAAATCGACGACGACGAATATTTCGCTACATTGGACCCCCATACAAACTTAATGGCGCTATCGGAGGATCAAAAGTGGGCCCCACAATTACCTCATTGCAGGATTAGTACGGATCAATTAGACGATGGGAAATCCGGGCCTGAATTAGCAGGATTAGTTGGAAAATTAAAAAGTAATTTGTGTCACGTTTCGTTATTGGGAGGGCCCGAATTAGAATTATTAAGTGATATGGATCCCGATTCAATCGTTGACATCACCTTTCCGGATAAAATCTTTTTGGAGCAACTCAAAGAAGCTTCCGGAAGGTATCTCAGTGAGAAACGTCAGGCGCAAGATGCGATGGATTTGTTGAGGTTGTATCAAGAAAAAGAGGCAGCCGCCGAATCTGCTAATACGCAGTAATAAAAATTTAAAAAAAAAAACGATTTACAAAGAAAATTGATGATGATAAAGCAATGAAAATTGAAGCCAATTGATTAATTACAATTCATAAGACTGAACCGGACATGATACAAAGAAAAAATAAAAAAAATCGTCACTGATTATTATTACGAGATCTGTTTGCTCAAAGGTATCGACTTAAAATATGGTAAATACACTTTAAAAAAGCAAAAAATTAATAATAAAAATATAAACGAACACAATCGACGCCACGAAATTCTAATTGTAACTAATAAGGATTGATTTTTAAGGCATTTTAAGAACCGCACATTGTACACTAAATACGTGAATTGAGATGAATATAACACCTTTATTTAATTATATTAGTATACAGGGTGATTTATTGTATTTACCACCTTGTGTATTAGATGGTTTAAAAGTTTTGAAACTAAATCATTTTTATTTAAAACATGTTAGTTATAACAAATACTTTTTAAATCTTTTTAGGTATTGTTACACATTTTGTACTTGTAATGTATTTGCTGATTGTTTAAATTTTATGTTTTAAACTTTTAATTAATTGTTAAATGGTATATAATATAAGATTATAATGAAAATAGTGAGCCAAACAAATAGGACAACTTGTTTTAAAGCAAAATGTAATAATTATTACCAAATAATCTTTTGATCTGTTTGCAAAGTTTTCGTATTTATATAGTTTGTGTTTAAATCTTTTAAGCTCTGCAGATCAGAAGCTTTTGTAAGCTTTATTGTAATAGAAATTTCTTTTTGAGTACTTACCCAGAATTAGATTGAATTCGCCACAAATTTTAAGATCCTTGATAACTCTGGAAAAAGAAAATCGAAATAGTAATATGAAGTTTCAAAACTTTTAAAGCATAATTATAAAATACACTTATACACGAATACTTATTAACAAAATATTAAAATAACAACATTATTATTAAACATCCTGTCGTGTATGAAGACAAAGAGGATTTTTTTGATTGTTTTTTTTTATACCGGGAGTTTCATATAACTCGCAATATATGAATGGAGTAATCATAGTTACAAAACTACTGTGCACTTGCACTGTCCCATATAAAATGCAACATAGCTTCATAGTACAGGCATTGGGTAATTTTGCAAAGAAAACGTTTTGCTTAAAAAAGGTGACGTCCTTATGATAACTCTGAGATTCCGTCTTAAGAGACGCACAGCTAAATCCGAATGTTGCTGGTTCTAGGTTTAATGTTAGTTCTACTTTTCGTTCAATAAAAATATATCACAATCTAACGCTGAATAAGAATTAAAACTAGAACTAATACAAGACCTAGAGCTAGAATCATTCGGGTTTAGCCGTCTTGAATGACGTGCGGATAAATTCCAATGTTTCTTGTTCTAGGTCTTGTGTTAGTTCTAGTGACAGTGGTAGGTAGCGCTAGTTAGTATAAGATATCACTATGTTGCATATTTTTATTGCACTAAAACTAGAATTAACACTAAACCTAGAAGTAGATAGTTCTAGGTCTAATGTTAGTTCTAGTGATACTGCAAGTGTAAAATTAGAACTATCACTATACCTAGAACTAGAATCATTCGGGTTTAGCCGTCTTGAGAGACGTGTGGCTAAACCCCAATGTTTCTAGTTCTAGGTCTAGCGTTAGTTCTACTTTTACACTAGCACTATCACTAGAACTAACACAAGACCTAAAATTAGAAACATTTGGGTTTAGCCGTACGTCTCTTGAAACGGCTAAACCCGAATGATTCTAGTTCTTGGTCTAGCGCTGTATAACAATTAAAACTAGAAATAACTAGCGAAGACTAGCGTCTTTAGACGCACAGCTAAACCCGAAACTTTCTAGCTCTAGTGTTAATTCAAGTTTTACACTAACACTGTCACTATGTAGAACTAACACTATACCTAGAACTAGAATCATTTGGGTTTAGCCGTCTTTAGAGACATGGGGCTAAACTCGAATGTTTCTAGTTCTAGGTCTAGTGTTATAGTGAGTTTAGATATGGATGGATTTAGTGGCGCCAATAAAAGCTGGCGCGCCAGTAAAATTAAATTGCATGTGTAAACATTAACTGGCATGCAAGTTGAAATCATGCATGCATGGATCGGAAAAGTCTGCACCATTCTGAAATCACTGGCGCCAGTGATAAGTATCCACAAAAACACAACATTTTTAATGTCAAATTTAGGTTATGTTTCATTGCATTCAAATTAAATCCCAATAACGTTAACACATTCAACGATAACGTTTAATTATCCAAATTAAATCTACAATATATCTATTTTCGTTTCGGTTGAGGTCCTAATTTGTGTATACAGTATGTCCCCGGATCGAGTTACAAAGAGGAAAAAAAATTTGATTACTGATTTTTCAAACATATTTCAGCAAAAATAATGCGTCAGATATGTTCAAACCACTAAATCGTACGAATTTTATACTTTAACTATAGAAGTTAACCAATTATTCCCATTTTTATGTAAAAATTGGACTTTTTTCTAAATTGAAAAATTTTCAAGTTCAATTTATGATATGTAACCATAGAAACCATAAAAGTTACAACTTATGTTCCTTATGTTAGTGAAAAATATGCTGACAAATCAAATTAAAATATGGCTAAATAATTGAATAAAATATTTTAAATGTAAATGTATGTAAGTAATAACACACTATGTAAGTTTTTAAGTGAACAAATCAACGTGAACATTCGGCATACATTTGAAGACAAGTTCTAAATTCTTTGAAAGAATTACGAATTTCCGCAAGTGGTAGAGATTCTATCGCATTAATTATTCTTAGTTTTAATAGTTCTGCATCGCCTTGTAATAGTTCACTGTAAACAATTTGTTTCAATCGTCCCCAAAAATAAAAATCCATAATTGTAAGAATTGACCGTATAAAATTTAAGGGTAATTCATCAAGTTGTTCATTAAAATAATTTTGTAACATATCCAAATATTTCTGTTGATTTACATTTCCGTCGAAGAAATATGGCCCAATTACCCCGTGATATGTTATAGCACACCACACATTTACTTTTTTGAAATGTATACTTCGTCTAGAAATTGTAGAATTTGGATTTACATCACTCTTCTATGGTTACATATCATAAATTGATCTTTGAAAAATTTTTAGTTTAGAAAAAAGGTCAAATTTTTACATAAAAATGGGAATAATTAGTTAACTATAGTTAGAGCATAAAATTTGTGCGATTTAGTAGTTTGAACATATTCGACGCATTATTTATGCTGAGATAAGTTTGAAAATTCAGTAATAAAAATTTTTTTCCTCTTTGTAACTCGATCCGGAGACATACTGTATAGTTGTAGTACACTTTAAAAATGAAACTGGCGTGTCACTTATTTTTGTTTTTGCACATGTAGTGTAAACTGACTTTACTAGCGTGCAAATACAACTGGCGCCACTAAATCCATGCATGTCTAAACTCACCTTTAGTTCTAGTTTTACACTTGCACTGTCACTAGAACTAACATTAGACCTAGACTAGAAACATTTGGGTTTAGCCGCACGTCTCTTAAGACGGCTAAACACGAATGATTCTAGTTCTTGGTCTAGCGCTGCATAACAATTAAAACTAGAACTAACACCAGACCTAAAAAGTTTATGGTTCAGATTTATAAAATTACAGTTGACCAACCAAGTAATGAACATGAATTTTAATTATTATTTTTCTTAAACCCGAATGTTTCTAGTTCTAGTTTTAGTTCAATAAAAATATGCAATATAGTGATATTTTATGCTACGTAGCGTTACCTACCACTGTCACTAAAACTAACATTAGACCTAAAACTAGAAACATTCAGGTTTTGCCGTCTTAAGAGACGCATGGCTAAACCCGAATGTTTATGGATCTAGGTCTAGTGTTAGTTCTAGTTTTACACTAGCACTGTTACTATGTAGAACCAACACTATACCTAGAACTAGAATGATTTGGGTTTAGCCGCACGTCTCTAAAGACGGCTCTGTCACTATAACTAACATTAGACCTAGAACTAGAAACATTTGGGTTTAGCCGTCTTTTGAGACATGCGGCTAAACCCGAATGTTTCTAGTTCTAGGTCTAGCGTTAGTTCTGGTTTTACACTAACATTGTTGCTATGTAGAACTAACACTATACCTAGAACTAGAATCATTTGGGTTTAACCGCACGTCTCTAAAGACGGCTAAACCCAAATAATTCTAGTTCTATATATAGTGTTAGTTCTAGTGTTACACTATTAATATGTAGATCTAACATTATACCTAGAACTAGAATCATTTGGGTTTAGCCTCACGTCTCTAAAGACGGCTAAACCCAAATGATTCTAGTTCTAGGTATAGTGTTAATTCTAGTTTTACACTAACACTATTACTATGTAGAACTAACACTATACCTACAACTAGAATCATTTGGGTTTAGCCGCACGTCTCTAAAGACGGCTAAACCCAAATGTTTCTAGTTCTAGGTCTAGTGTTAGTTCTAGTTTTACACTAACACCATTACTATGTAGAACTAAGACTATACCTAGAACTAGAATCATTTGGGTTTAGCCGCACGTCTTTAAAGACGGCTAAACCCAAATCAGGCTAGTTCTAGGTATAGTGTTAGTTCTAGTTTTTCACTTGCACTGTCACTAGAACTAACATTAGACCTAGAACTAGAAACATTTGGTTTTAGCCAGACGTCTCTTAAGACATGTGGCTGAAGTTAGCTTCAGACTTAAATCCACAACAGATTCAGATTTATAAAATTACTGTTGACCAACCAAGTAGTGAACATGAATTTTAATTATTTTTCTTAAACCTGAATGTTTCTAGTTATTAGTTCTAGTTTAATAAAAATCTGCAATATAGTGATATTTTATACGGCTAAACGGAACATTTCTGGTTCTAGTGTTAGTTTTAGTGCTAGTCTAGTTCTATTTTTAATTCAGTACTAGGTTATTCCACATTTTTATTGAGCTTTTTATTGATTTTTATTGATATAACGGACACTGCCTTCCCCGTATTAATCCGTTATATCGAGATTTCACTCATATTTCACTGTAATGTCAAATTATATTGACATGTTGCATTTTATGTGGGACAAACTAAGTAGGTACGCCCGTTTTCTATGGAAATATATTTTTATATATTGCATCTTAAATGAAATTCACTGTATAAAACCATGTATTTTAAATTCCATTATTAAATTTGTAGATTTTTACCCCTTTAGCTGTGATAATATGTTTAGATCTTAACCAGATATTGTTCATATTGATTAGGTAGATAAACTTTAAAACACAAAAAAAGTTTGTACAATTTACATGATAAAACTCTAAATATAAGAATCAAAAATTTAGTTCTTTTTAATAAATAAATTGTTAAAGTGAATTATCTACCTTAACAATATAAGAAAATCTGTTTAAAATACATAGAAAAGTCCTTTTTGGATGTTTATATTATTGCCAAAAAAAACGTTTTTTGTAGGATATTTATTTGCCTGTAAATCCCATTTTACACCATATTACTCATAATAAAAAGACTAGCAATGTAAAATTACTACCATTGTATACAACAAAAAGGAATGAAAGTTATGGGTAAGGATTGTATTTAATAAAAAATACGTAGAAAGTCGTTTTGTTTTAACCAAAAAAATCCTGATGATTCATCTTTCCAAAAATAACAAGAAAGGATAGAGTCAAACATATTTTTACAAGTACATCCTTTTATTGTTTATTTATTTTTTATTTTACTCGGATATAGTGAACCTACATTACATTTTTATATTGATAAAAACCTTACAAAATAAAAAAAGATTAAATCAAACACATTTTTAGATACATTATCCTCTATAAACACCGATTTAAAAGAGGTTATTCTTATTACATTTAGGCGCATTGTAAATATTAAAAATTAAGATACTTTTATCCATTTTTCTTTTAAATAATAACGAAATTAATAAATACATCCTTTTAAATAATCGTACACGGACTCTTCTCGCGGAACGGGTTCACACGCTGATTGGAAAACCCAACCAAAAGACAATCTTCCTGTTCATGTTCCGAGATGTATTTGATGATCTCTTCGACAGCTTGCGACACCGGAATTCTTTTTATACCGGCCTCGCGGCGCAACTGCTCCGTCACAGCACGTTGTTGTTGTAAATTTGACACAACCATGTCCATCAACGCGGTATCTGAGAGGCCTATGTTGGCTTCTTCCGTAGACGGATTTCGTTTAATTGAACCAAGTGGGTGCGGTCGCGCACTAATTCCCGCAAGGATTGCGAAAATTTTGACCCGGTAACGCACAAAGCGATTTATTGGAACTTTTTGATCGAATTAATAACCGATTCACTTAATAAATGGTTCAGTTTCATCCAAAAAAACGTTTAAATTGGCACAAAGTGACAGATAGCGTGTGTGTTGAAATTGTAAATGACAGTTTAGTGATATTTTAATATAGGGAATTTATATTATTTTAGTTTTTATGTTGGTGTTATTTTTTTCTTTTTAATAAAATATTTATTTTATTTAAGAAAAATAAATAAATTATTAATACAAAATGAGGATTTTAAAATAAATATAAATAATAAATGTTATAAGGTGAAAAAAATCTTTAATTTTAGATTAGGTTAGTTTTCCAAAATTAAATCATTTTTTTTAAATTATTGTATTAAATAATAAAGAATCTTTTGTTTACCTTATATGTTCATAATTATTCCAATTTACGTTGAGATTAAACAAAAATTTGCTCTAAAACACGAAATACAAAAGTTTGTTTTGAAACTACAACTGACAGTTTGGTTATTTATCTAGGGATTTTTACCACAAAGTAAGTTGAGTTGGTTATTGTCGGTAAAGAAGGAAATGCTTTAAATTATTTATAATTAATAAATTGCACTAATTAATAATAACTCAATATTAATTAAAAAAATTAGCAAAAAAATAAAAACTAATTACTTCACTAAAAATAATAAAAACCCAATTTTGAATCATTAAATTAATCTATTAGAGTGCTAATTGCTATTTATTCTTTAATAACAATCTCAGTAAACAAGTTTTTAAAAGAAAATTAAATTATAATTTACGTCAAAACGTTGTTAATTGAATATAAACCGTTTCTCTGTATAACAGAAATACTTTACTTAAATTTAAAAAAAAAATGATTTAAAATTTGCTGAAAACACCTTTTATGAAGTAGATATCTTTAAAACAAACATTCAATTTGTTATATTAATTTAGAGTACCCACTCAGGTTGAAATAATTCGGAAAATTTCGCTTGAGTCGTAGTAAACCGTTAAAAGCGTATTAATATGCATGAAAATACAGTTTTTCTAACGTTTTGTGCACTTGGTGCAAAAAAATTTTGATTGCGACAGCTATTATAGTTCGTTTTAAAAACACTAAATACCTAAAAAAAAGTGCTTGCGATTTCTGCGAAGACAAAAAAAAATACTCCTAATTAAATAAAAATGTTAACACCGGTTTTTTATTTTGTAACAATCAGAAACGAGAAAGATCCATTATTTATTTGTCTTTTATTTTAGGGTAACATGTTTTCAACCCACTCGAAAAAACTGTGACCAAACATTACGTAATCTATCTAATCTTTTCCCCTCCGCCTTTTACTTTAGGCATCTATGTCTCTGTATAAATGTAATTAATATTTACTTAACTTATCCCCTCAATTGCCTCGGTTTTCGCTTATCGTAACACTCATCGTACTCTTGGACAGTTTTTCGTGCCTGGACTGATGCAATATTTTGATTATTATTATCAATAGAGTTATTGATGAGTTCTATTTAATACATAGTACGTTGTAGTCGTCTATTTTCGCTGGAATTGCAATTATATTATCCGTTATTTATGATTAGATTCTCATCAAAGCCGCATATGCGCTAACTTAACAACTTTCAATTACATTTAATTACTTGAAACGTTTTAATAATGATTTAATACATTAATTTTTTTTAAATTTTGACCAACATTGTATGCGGCTTGTGGTTATGTCACAAACCATAAATGAAAAAAATTTTATGAAATTATTTCATTGCAAATTAGATCACCAGAAAACTGGATTAAGGTGTTTAGATGGAGTTAGTGCTTTTAAATAATAAGCAAATACAAATGTTATCTAATAGTTCTTATCAGCAGATAAAAATAGTTTGAATGATCTTGGCTAAAAAAACGTTTGAGTAGTTAATGGTATTAGATTTTAGGAAATTAAAAGTTTGATACAAAAATATTTGTCACTTCATTACAGTCCTCCATAATTCTTTGGAAGCTAGTAGCAGCTCTTTAATTTCCTTCCATAAAGACGGGACCAAGACCACAGTAGTTGGGTTTGAAAATTAAAGGTTAATCGCCTAGCAGTTGACAAATCTTTTAAGAAGATAAACAGTTGATGAAGTTAACGAGCTGTACAATGCCATAAAATCAATTTCAAAAAATTCATATTCAAGAAATTCCGAATAAGAATAGAAACCTCTCAACAGCAGAAATTGCTTTGCCAATGTTGCAAACTTGCTCAGAGGTAAAAGTGTAACCGTTAAAGGTAATTTATTATAAAACTTGAGCGTTGTAAAATCTACACCTTTCTGTGACTTAGAGAGTCTGCAAAATTTAGGTTTTAGCTTATGATTGTTATATCTCTGTGGGCAGTATATTTATCTACATTGTTGTGCAAGTACAACAGACACTCTAATATAAATAGCATTTCCCTTGTTAATATTTTTTGATCTATAAAAAATTAGACCAACCCGAGCAATTTCCCCAGCTACATTGCCACCTTAAATACGCAACACAAAAATGTTGTTGCTCAGCCTTCCTCAAAGTATACTTACATGCTGTTCTCATTTCAATGTAGAGTTCAAGCTAACACCCAAAAAATCTATGAATTGCTCACCCATCAGATCTGGCAGAACGCCTCTCAGTGTAAAGACAGCTTCAGCTGTTTTGTTGTAACAGCATCAATGAGGATTTTATGCCTGCTGATTAAAGTAGTGTCGCCAGCCTAGAATATGATTGAAGACTTAGATTTTGAAGCAGGTAAGTCATTTATGTAAATGAGGAAAAGCAGGGGCCCCAACACTGACCCTTGTGGAATTCCAATAGAAATGCACTCTGAAGTAGAGTAGCTACCATTATAACAGACTATTTGTCTTCTGCCACCAAGGTATGATTAAATCGTCTTAATTCTACTGTTATCAAAGTTATATCTACTCAGCTTCTTTATTAATAAATTATGGTTCACAGAATCAATGGCCTTGCTGAGGCTACAGACCGTAGTTGTGATATATTCGCCTCTCTCAAAACAGTCTATTGCCTGTTGTACAAAATCCATAATCGCGTCTCCCGTGCTACGATTCTATTGGAGTCAGTTGCAGTAACAATATCATCCACTATATTGTTCAGAGCAATTTCATAACAATGTACTTCCCTGACACCACTGATTCACTAGAACAATGCGCTCAGCCTTCAGAAACTCCATCAGTTGTCTATTAACTAGTTATTTAACTAATTAGTTAAGTAATTAGTAAATTAGATAATTAATTAGCATCTAATTGATTTCATATCAAACTCTTCCCCAACAAATTGTATGAAACATGATAAATTTGTGACAGAGGAAGGACCATAGACAAAGCTGTGCTTCAAACAATTTTGACATGCCACGACAGAGCATGTATATTCAAAGTTTGTTAAAACTCACTACAGTAATGATTTAGCTCTGTAATTCCTAATCTCAACAAGATTACCTTTTTCAAAATTAGACAAATGCATCTTTGTGTAAGATGTAGAGACGAAACACTAGAGTTCACCTAAATCTGAAGGCAAGCATACGTGGTCGAAATATTCTGTATGGTATTCAACTGACCTAATAGGAATACTTAGATTAAAAAAACACCATCATAAATTGTATAGAAAAACTGATTGCAGATATCATCGCACAAGTTTTAGTCGACTTCGTCGGGATTATGTCATATATACAAAAGAAACAAAGAACTTTTGGAGTTTTGTTAGCATGAGCAAAAACAATACTATAAGATTGATATTGTGAAAATGTGTCCAATTAGCCAACAGTAGTTAACTTATTTGCCGATCACTTTGAGTCTATGTACTGTCCTGCATCAATTGAACTTCGCGTGGTAACGATCACGCTGTTTATGATACAAATTCTGTCACCTATGGTATCTCCGAAGTCAGTTGTGACGAAATGGTTCAATGTTTCAAAAAATTCCTGCATTTTTAGTCAAGAACTTTAGTTAAAGATCTGGAAGTTAAGCAGGATTTGCCCGGTTTACAAGAAGGAAGGTAAGTGCTTTGTAGCAAATTATCGGCCAATAGCTATCATCAATAACTTTGCAAAGCTATTTGAACAAATTGTAGCATCCAAAATTGAATTCTACACTAATTCACGAATGTCGGAATATCAGCATGGCTTCCACATAAGTAAATCTGCTACCACTAAACTACTAAGTTTTGCTCAATATGTATCTGAGGCACTGGACCGTCGTGGACAAGATGATGTAGTTTACACTAATCTCTCACAGGCATTTGACTGTTTGGATCTTTGTCTGAAGACGCACGGCTAAACCCGAAGTTTTCTAGTTCTAAGTCTAGTTTTACACTAACATTATTACTATGTAGAACTAGCGCTATACCTAGAAGTAGAATCATTTGGATTTAGCTGGATGTCTTTTAAGACGGCTAAACCCAAGTGATTCTAGTTGTTGGTCTAGCGCTGCATAACAATTAAAACTAGAACTAACACTAGACCCAGAACTAGAAACATTCGGATTTAGCTGGACGTCTCTTAAGACGGCTAAACCCGAATGATTCTAGTTCTTGGTCTAGCGCTGCATTACAATTACGTCTTCAGACAAACGGCTAAACCCGAAACTTTCTAGTTCTAGGTCTTTTGTTAGTTCTAGTTTTACACTAACACTGTTACTATGTAGAACTAACACTATACCCAGAACCAGAATCATTTGGGTTTAGCCGCACGTCTCTAAAAACGGCTAACCCAAATGATTCTAGCTCTAGGTATAGTGTTAGTTCTAGTTTTACACTTGCACTGTCACTAGAACCAACATTAGACCTATAACTAGAAACATTTGGATTTAGCCGGACGTCTCTTAAGACGGCTAAACCCAAATGATTCTAGTTTTTGGTCTAGCGCTGCATAATAATTGAATCTAGAACTAACACTTTCTTTATGGTGTACTGACAACAGCATGATCCTAAATACATCCAAGTGTCAGGTGATGATATACAGCCAGAAAAGGAACGTTGTATACTTTGATTACAGGATAGGGATGGATCATCTAGCACGCATTTCTACTGTGAAGGATCTTGGGATATGGTTTGATGAATCTTTGACTTTTACCGAACATATTAACAAAGTGTCGGCTACTGCCCTTAAAACATTGGGTTTTGTTACTAGAAATAGCTTAGAGTTTGCAAACATCAAACCAGTACTTACTCTCTACTTTACGCTTGTACGAAGCAAACTTGAATATTGCTATAACGTTTGGTCTCCGACTTTTTTGACACACATTGCCGCCATAAAAGAAGTAGAGAAGACCGGGGCACATTCTGGCAGGGCAAATTCACCGCCTAAAATAGTTGCAACAGTGTGCACGGTGGGACAAATGTCGTCTCAGTTCTGTTAATGGCTGCTGTGAAAAGGTGGTGCCGGTATTTCAACAAATCTTTCTACATATTAAAATTATAGTTTTTTGTGCCAAGAGGTAAATATTTTCCACTTTACTGTTGACAATTTAACTGTTCGCACATACATACGAAACACTGAAAGAGCCAGTATATCAGAGAATGCCATATAAGCGGCAATAACTGCTATAGTTAACACTGGAATGTCTGTTAGACAGGCGACTTCAGTACACAATATTCGAAAGTCGACACTCCAGGATCGCTCGAAAAGATTTCGTAAAAACCAAAATGGAGATTCTGGAAATGATAAAAATACGTCTAAATATGCAGCAAGAAGTGTGTTTAGTGTTCGAGAAGAAAATAAACTAAAACAATATTTAATTCAGACTTCCAATATGCATTTTGGGTTAACATAGCAAAACACTAGTGCTTTGGCCAACGAATCTCACAGTCAAGCACAAACAAAATGGCAGGCGAAGACTGGATAGTTGCTTTATGAAAAGAAACCAAGATTTATCCCATCGAAAACCTGAAAATACTAGCCTCGCAAAAGCTAGTGCTTTTAATCAAACTAACGTGAAACAGTTTTTTGACAATTATAGGTAACTAATGGAGAAGGATTCTGGAGAGGATTCTGAACTGTGACGAAACAGGAATAACAACTGTTCTACAGGTCCCTAAAATAGTTTTATTGCACAAAGCGGAAAGAAGCAGGTTGGGCAGGTGGTTTCTGGGGAGCGTGGTACATTAGTAACATTCCGCGGAATTATAGCGGCTTCTGGAGTTTCTTTGCGTCCTATTTACATCTTTCCCAGGGTAAGAATAAAAGATGAATATCTGTATGGTTCAGCACCAGGCTCAGTGTGCTTTGGATCAAAGACTAGGTGGATACTGCTGAAATTTTTGTAAAGGTGTTGGAACATATCAAGAAGCATAAGGACTGTAGTGTCGAAATTCCAATATTACTCATAGTTGATAACCACGAGACGCAGATTAGCCTTGCAGCTATTTTATATTGTAGAGAAAACGGTATTAAACTATGTACTTTCATTTCCGCCACACTGCACTCACCAAAGGCAGCCCCTAGATGTCGGGATCTATGTCAGGCCATTTAAATCAAGGTGTAAAGCATCAATCAACGACTTTTTGACCTCCAATCCTGGGACAACGATTAAAATAAATCACATTCCTCAACTTTCACGTGAACCATACTTGTTATCATTTATCCCTAAACATCGTGAAAGCGTTTGCTAAAACAGAAATTTTTCCACTAAAGTTTTCTCTGAAAATGATTACCTTCCAGTAATAGTCACTGACAGGCCTTTCAGCACACCTGTGGCAATTCAGGATTTAGATATGTCCGTAGCAAAACAAGATGCAATGAGAGACTTTCCAGGTCCTTCTGGCAAGATGGTGACAAGTATTGTTGAACAGTTGCTTGTAAACGTATTCAAAGAGAGAAAAAAGAATTACACGGTTGCTGATATATATTGGGCTTTAAATCCAGATAAGAAAGTTCCAAAATTTACACCGACACACCGGAAATGGAACGAATTGAAAAGATTGAAAGGGAGAAAATGATGAAACAAGCTAAGAAAAGTGCTACAAGACCAAAAAATAAGAAATCAGAAAAAGTTTGATTACTATCCAGCTAAGAATATCAAACGGAATGCTACTAAAACAAAAATGGCAATGGATGCCCAAAAGAAAAAGAAAGAGAGCATAAATTAAACTGCAAATGAATTGATCATAATTCTAATTATAAACTTTTCACAAATATCAATTACATCAACAAATCTCCGTTGACGTCATATTTATGAACCTGGTAATAAATCAAAGAGTACAAATAAAACGTTCAAGTTGTTTTAGTTAAAACAAAGTAAAAACCCTACAAACTTAAAAATGAAAAAACGGCGCCGCTCCAATTGATAATTAACGCATTCCAACCGCGAAAACTGCGCGTGCGCCACTCGGAACTCCCCGTTACTCGACGGCGACGCCGACTACGACTACATCAAGATACTTTACAGACGTTCACTTGTTTCACGTAAATTGTTGGTTTCGTTTCGCGGTTGCGTGCCCGTGGTGTGAACGCCGCCTTAAGCCGGTCGCACACCGTTTTAATTAAAACCGGCTCGTTTCCGTTTATTTTTTCGATTTATTTCTGGATTAAACGACGTAAAACAAACGGGAAGTAAAGTATTACTTGGATTTGCGGAAAGTGATTGAGGAAAAAATCGTTTATAGATAATAAATTGGTGTGTGTTTCGATATCGGGTATAGTAACGGGAGTTCTCTGGAGAAGTGTGCCAGAAATTCCATATGGATAAAAAGTTCGTTCGGCGATCCCTCCACTGAACAATCGCGGATTTCCCTAGGAATTAGTGACGCACCCTCCGGTTACCATGGAAACGTTCTCGATCAACAAGTCTCTCTTTGAGTTGGGCTCTCCTGAGGAACTCAAAGAATTGTTTGAGTCAGATTTAGATCCGGTAAGTTAATTTTTAATAAAAATTAATTAATATTAAAATTGATTCAAACAATTTTTGATGCATTCTGTATATTTCATTTTGACCATATGGAAAATATACAATTTTTGATATCTTCTATACATCTTAAACTATTGCATATTCCTTTTTTGTTAAATAAAATTGTGTTTATCTTGATGTAATTTCCTTGAATTTCACTGAATTACGTCGATAGCAGTGATATTAAATAAAATAAATAAGTTATTATGTTAATTCATTGATTAAATATTTTTGGTCGATATTAAATTATAAAAAATGATTTTGAAGATGAAGAAACTTTTCCAACTCATTATAACACGGTTAAAGTATTTTTAACGTATTTTCGAGTCATTATTTTTCGGAGAGGCAATTAGTAAATGATTAAAGTGCTGAAGAAACCGGTTTAATCACTCGGTGGTTTTGGGTAACCCCAAAAAAGAACTTTCAAATTGATTCTTTCACATTTTTTTGATTTTTTTAAAAATATTTGAAAAAAAAAAATTTAAAACCGGTTTAATAACTGTTTCTTTTAATCTCTGTATCATCTAGGTTAGCCAAAAGTAACGCTTTCAATTTTCTTTTAATTAAATCAGATACGGGACACATTATACCAAGCTTAAGATAATCACAATGAATTGATCACATCAACTTTCTCTAATAGACCCCATTACAATTATTTAAATTTAAAATCAAGTCATATACAGGATATTTCAGATCTTTAATAATTTCAAAATTGCCATGATTAGAAATAAATTTTTTCTAACATACCGGAAATTTTATATAACTCGCAATATATAAATGGAATAACCATAATTACGAAACTACTGTGCACTAGCACCGTCCCACATAAAATACAACATGGCTTAATAGTACTAGTTCTAAGTCTAGTGTTAGTTCTAGATTTACACTAGCACTATTACTATGTACAACTAACATTAGACCTAGAACTAGAAACATGTGGATTTAGCCAGACATCTCTTAAGACGGCTAAACCCGAATGAGTCTACTTCTTGGTCTAGCGCTGAATAATTAAAACTAGAACTAACACTAGACCTAGTTTTACACTAACACCGTTACTATGTAGAAGCCGTCTTTAGAGACGTGCGGCTAAACCTGAATGATTCTAGTTCTAGGTATAGTGTTAGTTCTACATAGTAATAATGTTAGTGTAAAACTAGAACTAACACTTGCCACGTGCAAACACTATACCTAGAACTAGAATCATTCAGGTTTAGCCGCACGTCTCTAAAGACGGCTAAACCCGAATGATTCTAGTTCTAGGTATAGTGTTAGTTCTAGTTTTATACTTGCACTGTCTAGTGGTAGTTCTAGTTTTACAGTAACACTATTACTATGTAGAACTAACACTATACCTAGAACTTGAATCATTCGGGTTTAGCCGCACGTCTCTAAAGACGGCTAAACCCGAATGATTCTAGCTCTAGGTATAGTGTTAGTTCTAGTTTTATACTTGCACTGTCTAGTGTTAGTTCTAGTTTTACACTAACATTATTACTATGTAGAACTAACACTATACCTAGAACTAGAATCATTCGGGTTTAGCTGCACGTCTCTAAAGACGGCTAAACCCGAATGATTCTAGCTCTAGGTATAGTGTTAGTTCTAGTTTTATACTTGCACTGTCACTAGAACTAACATTAGATCTAGAACTAGAAACATTTGGGTTTAGCCGAACGTCTCTTAAGACGGCTAAATCTGAATGATTTTAGTTCTTGGTCTAGCGCTGCATAATAATTAAAACTAGAACTAAGCGTCTTCAGACGCACGGCTAAACCCAAAACTTTCTAGTTCTAGGTCTAGTGTTAGTTCTAGTGTTAGTCTAGTTTTATTTATTATTAATATCAAATTATATTGACATGTTATATTATTATGTGGGATAAAGTAAGTACGTACAGGTTTCTATGGAAATATATCTTTTTATATTGCATCTTAAGTGAAATTCACTGCATAACCTTGATATAAAATATATTCGAGAGGCTTTTCCAGCTATAATTCCGTTAGCGGTTTATACTATTAATCCGGGATTCCTTCTTCAGAGTTAAATTATGCCAAGAATCAAAACATCCGATTTCTGAGTTGTTTCTAAAACCATCATCAAATTATTAACTTTGAACACTCCCATATGGAAATGTAATGGTTTTGAATCAATTTATTGCGCGGAATTGTAAACTATCTTAAATCTTCTTCATAACAACTGCTTGAGTGCCATCAAATTAATACATGAAGTGGTAAACAGTTTCATTTTAGTAGGTAGGTGATAGTATCCAAAGATATTATATACACTATATAGTGCGTTCACAAAACTTTATACATATGATGTTAATTAATGTTAAATATGTCATATGGCTAACTTTAGTAGTTTTCGTGATATTTTGTAATTTAAAAAAAAATGTGTAATCTGTCTATTTTTGTCAGTTTTTTGTGTTTGATAATTTTGTTTGTAATTAGAATTATGACCAATTTATTTTCATTTTAATTTATGTTTTCATTCTTTTTCCTTTGGGCATCCATTGCCATATTAGCCTAGTTTAGTACTTCTCCAGCAATCCATTGCTGTTGCCTTCAAAATCTTCTCTGTCTTGTTTCTAGTCTTTATGGTGAACTGTAGTGGTTCGTCTCTACATCTTACACAAAGATCTAAAAGCAGCCATGCATTTGTCCAATTTTGAAAAAGATAATCTTGTTGAGATTAAGAATTACAGAGCTAAATCACTACTGCATTGAGTTTTGACAAGCTTTGAATGGTATTGGTACGTCAAAGTTGTTTGAAACAGTCTTGTCTATGGTTGTCTGTGACAAATGTATCATGCTTCATCCAATTTGTTGGGGATGAGTTTGCTATGAGATCAATTAGATGTTGTGTATCTGAGCTTTTGGAAGATTGATCAAGTTTGATTACTTCGTCCTACTCAAGAAAGTAAGTAATTTTGATTCCACTACTTTTTTGCTATTGTGGATGAAATCTTAAAGGATTAAGATTTGCGCGGAATTGTAAACTATCTAAATCGTCTTCATAACTACTGCTTGAGTGTCATCNAATCATTCAGGTTTAGCCGCACGTCTCTAAAGACGGCTAAACCCGAATGATTCTAGCTCTAGGTATAGTGTTAGTTCTAGTTTTATACTTGCACTGTCTAGTGGTAGTTCCAGTTTTACAGTAACGCTATTACTATGTAGAACTAACACTATACCTAGAACTAGAATCATTCGGGTTTAGCTGCACGTCTCTAAAGACGGCTAAACCCGAATGATTCTAGCTCTAGGTATAGTGTTAGTTCTAGTTTTATACTTGCACTGTCACTAGAACTAACATTAGATCTAGAACTAGAAACATTTGGGTTTAGCCGAACGTCTCTTAAGACGGCTAAATCTGAATGATTTTAGTTCTTGGTCTAGCGCTGCATAATAATTAAAACTAGAACTAAGCGTCTTCAGACGCACGGCTAAACCCAAAACTTTCTAGTTCTAGGTCTAGTGTTAGTTCTAGTGTTAGTCTAGTTTTATTTATTATTAATATCAAATTATATTGACATGTTATATTATTATGTGGGATAAAGTAAGTACGTACAGGTTTCTATGGAAATATATCTTTTTATATTGCATCTTAAGTGAAATTCACTGCATAACCTTGATATAAAATATATTCGAGAGGCTTTTCCAGCTATAATTCCGTTAGCGGTTTATACTATTAATCCGGGATTCCTTCTTCAGAGTTAAATTATGTCAAGAATCAAAACATCCGATTTCTGAGTTGTTTCTAAAACCATCATCAAATTATTAACTTTGAACATTCCCATATGGAAATGTAATGGTTTTGAATTAATTTATTGCGCGGAATTGTAAACTATCTTAAATCTTCTTCATAACAACTGCTTGAGTGCCATCAAATTAATACATGAAGTGGTAAACAGTTTCATTTTAGTAGGTAGGTGATAGTATCCAAAGATATTATATACACTATATAGTGCGTTCACAAAACTTTATACATATGATGTTAATTAATGTTAAATATGTCATATGGCTAACTTTAGTAGTTTTCGTGATATTTTGTAATTTAAAAAAAAATGTGTAATCTGTCTATTTTTGTCAGTTTTTTGTGTTTGATAATTTTGTTTGTAATTAGAATTATGACCAATTTATTTTCATTTTAATTTATGCTCTCATTCTTTTTCCTTTGGGCATCCATTGCCATATTAGCCTAGTTTAGTACTTCTCCAGCAATCCATTGCTGTTGCCTTCAAAATCTTCTCTGTCTTGTTTCTAGTCTTTATGGTGAACTGTAGTGGTTCGTCTCTACATCTTACACAAAGATCTAAAAGCAGCCATGCATTTGTCCAATTTTGAAAAAGATAATCTTGTTGAGATTAAGAATTACAGAGCTAAATCACTACTGCATTGAGTTTTGACAAGCTTTGAATGGTATTGGTACGTCAAAGTTGTTTGAAACAGTCTTGTCTATGGTTGTCTGTGACAAATGTATCATGCTTCATCCAATTTGTTGGGGATGAGTTTGCTATGAGATCAATTAGATGTTGTGTATCTGAGCTTTTGGAAGATTGATCAAGTTTGATTACTTCGTCCTACTCAAGAAAGTAAGTAATTTTGATTCCACTACTTTTTTGCTATTGTGGATGAAATCTTAAAGGATTATAGGATGAAATCTCTAAAGACGATAGGTATAGTGCTAGTTCTAGTTTTACACTTGCACTATCACTAGAACTAACATTAGACCTAGAACTAGAAACATTCGGGTTTAGCCGGACGTCTCTTAAGACGGCTAAACCCGAATGATTCTAGTTCTTGGTCTAGTATGCAGCACTAGACAATTAAAACTAGAACTAACACTATTATGTTGACATGTTATATTTTATGTGGGACAAAGTAAGTAAGAATGCCCTGGTTTCTGTGGAAACATATTTTTGTATATTGCATCTTAAGTGAAATTCACGGTATAACCTTGATATAAAATATATTCGAGAGGCTTTTCCAGCTATAATTCCGTTAGCGGTTTATACTATGAATCCGGGATTCCTTCTCCAGAGTTAAATTATGCCAATATTCAAAACATCCGATTTCTGAGTTGTTTCTAAAACCATCATCAAATTATTAACTTTGAACACTTCCAAATTCGTAATGGTTTTGAATCAAATTTATTGCGCGGAATTGTAAACTATCTTAAATCTTCTTCATAAGAACTGCTTGAGTGTCATCAAATCAATACATGAAGTGATAAACATGAAATAAAGTAGAAATTGACGGAGAAGTTTCATTTTGTTCTTTGACATTTTAACAATGATGTAGCTTTATAAAAAATTATACAGGTGAGTTATTAGTATCTCGGCTTTTCTATAAGTTTTATAAATGGAACACCCTGTATATTATGTGCTGGTTAAATTGCCCATCAAGTTTCTTTTAATTAATATTAAGTATGTCATATATCTAACTTTAGTAGTTTTCGTGATATTTATAATTTAAAGAAAAATATATAATAAAATATGCCAATTGTTGTACAGGGTGGCCAAATAAGCGTGCAAAGTACTCTATCTCGGAAACTACTCCATGTAAAAAATTTATTGCAAAACTTAAATCTTTTGGTATTACTTTCTTTTCATGAAAAACAGCAAAATGAAGTTCAAACCAGCTAGTGAAAGCCGTATCTCGATATCATGTTCCTAACCCCAAATATCGGTCAAAGAACATTTTATGAGAACATTCAATGGATTTCGATCCGTTTTTTTATGTGCCATAGTTTAGAAGATACTTCATCTCACTTTTGAGAGCATTCCTCATTCTATTCTTTTTTAGTCCATTTAGAAAATGGAATAGAATTAGAAATAGAATGATAATTGCAAAACTAACTACTACTAATTGCCCTAAAGAAGAGCCTCTCTTGAGTGGAGAAAACTGCGTCTTAAATTTCTGCTCTTGCTAGTTTGTGAAAGGCATTCCGAATCCTATTTTCCATGTCTTGTCTGTGTTGTATGTTGAGTTTAAAATCCCGTTAACCATCCCCATAAATAAATATTCAAACAAGTTAAGTGTGGGAATCTGGCTGGCCATGGAAACAGGCGTCCTCTTCCGATCCATCGCTGTTGGAACACTGAGTTACATACACTAGAGATACACTACTTTGCACTCTAATTTCGCCATCCTGTACTTAATATTACAATCTGTCTATTTTTGGCAGTTTTTTTTTTGTTCGTTCTTTCTTGTTTGATAATTTTGTTTGTAATTAGAATTATGATCAATTCATTTGTAGTTTAATTTATGCTCTCATTCTTCTTCCTTTGGGCGTCCATTGCCATATTTGTTTTAGTAGCCTTCCGCTTGACATTCTTTGTATATGTCCGTTCCATCTTAGCTGGTTTAGTTTTATGTCATTGGAGTTCGTTTTATCCATTTCTATTGCCTTCAAAATCTTTTCTGCCTTGCTTCTATACTTTATGGTGAACTCTAGTGTTTCGTCTCTACATCTTCCACAAAGATCTAAAAGCTATTTGAACTTTAGGAAGATTAATCAAATTTGGTTACTTCGACCTACTCAAAAAATTAAGTAATTTTGCTTCCAATACTTTTTTGCTATTGTGGATGAAATCTTATTTGCTAGATTGGCCACAATTTGCCTGCAAGATGAATTAACTCGGTAACTCCAGATGATTTTCCAAAATCTAATACCATTAACTCAAACGTTTTTTAGCCATGATCTTTCAAACAATTTTTATCTGCTGATAAGAACTATTTGATAATTTTTGTACTTGCTTATTATTTAAAAACACTAACTCCATCCAAACACCTAAATCTAGTTTTTTCCGAGATATCCTGGTGATGTAATTAGCAATGAAACAATTTCATAACATTTTTTGGTCATTAATAATATTACCATCTTGCAGGATTTCTAAATACATAGGACAATTTCTAAATACATATATCCTGTAACTTCGTTTGCCAAAGAAAAAATGGGCTTGCAATTATTATTGTAGTATTTAACCTAAATTCCTTCTACTGTACAGAAAACCTTCTAATTGAAGGTGCATCTATTATTATTATAACGCTATCTCTCTTTCATTTTGAGCTTTTTAACCTTGATAACAGAATGTTTCCTTTTGATAGCCAACAAGTGTATAAGTTATTATACAAGATGAGTTGACTAAACATAAGTATATTTAAAATAAAAATTCTTAATTTAGTAAATAAATATTGGGAATTTCTTTTTTGCTTTAAAACGAAAAACTATTTTCGAATCTAGGCCGGATGTACACTAGCCCGATTCTGTTTATCGTTTGCCGGAACGATAAAAAAAACATAATTTGTTCTGTATACAAAGCTCTGTAACAACTAAATATTTATTTTATGTATCGACTCTATGCGCCGAAAACCATATACCTTTATTTATTTTATCAAAGAAGGTATTCCCTATTCTCTGTAACAACTTTTCAAGGCATTTTTGTTAAACTTAACTATTCATTCCGTGTATTTACGTAATAACCAAGAATCAGAAAAGTAAAAAAAAGATATACGATAAAGCACTACTTCGTTATCGAGAGGAATAAATATTAGATTTCTTAGAAAAGCCGAGTTCTAAAGAATCTTGTGTTACATAATACTTAATTAATAAAAATTAAAATAAAAAAGTGATCGTTTTATTTTAATTAATACTGTATATAATGTACAAGGTCAATCAAAAGTTATCATTTTTATCTTTAAATATTTAAATTTCTAAGAATCTTTTTAAAAAGAACTTAACAACAGATGTCATTGGTTGTTATTAAAGTTATTGTTAAATTCGAAATTCTATTTCGACATATAACAAAATGAAAACGCCGCGTTCTATATGCCGTTTTATTGCTTACTACGAACAATCATTGCGTGTTAAATGAAATGCAAACTTCAATTTGTTAAACTATAACGCGACGAATAAAAAAACTAGGTCTTAGAACGTGCTGGTAAATAAATAGGTATTTGTGTTATTTATACAGGGTTGAGTTTTGAGTATTCTGGTCTTTTTGGTTACTATTTCTTTTTAATTTACAATCAGATATCATTAAAATTCTTGGTCGCGCAACACATATACGTTCGCGATCGTCGGTCAACGTACTCCTAAGAACTTTGTTGCCCTCAGCATTGACATAACCACTTTGCACCTGTTATTTTATGCTTTACGTCCATTGATTACGTAAGGTGCGAAGCTCGCCGACATTTTAAAACGTATGCAAATATGGTCTAGAAAATAAAATTTAAAAACTTAACTCTTAAATTGTTAAAATTGTCAATAGGTTTTGTGATGTTAATGATTAAATATTAGGTATTGCGTTAGTTCTAATTTTACACTTGCGCTGTCACTAGAATTAACATTAGATCTAGAACTAGAAACATTTGTGATTAGCTGGACGTCTCTTAAGACGGTTAAATCCGCATAATTCTAGTTCCTGGTCTAGTGCTGCATAACAATTAAAACTAGAACTAACACTAGACCTAGAACTAGAAAGTTCCTAGAATGTTTCTAGTTCTAGGTCTAGTGTTAGTTCTAGTTTTACGCTAGCTCTGTTACTATGTAGAACTCACACTATACCTAGAACTAGAATCATTTGGGTTTAGCCGCACGTCTCTAAAGACGGCTAAACCCAAATGATTCTAGTTATTGGTCTAGTGTTAGTTCTAGTTTTACACTAACACTGTTATTATGTAGAACTAACGTTATACCTAGAAGTAGAATCATTTGGGTTTAGCCTTACGTTTCTAAAGACGACTAAACCAGAATGATTCTGGCTCTAGGTATAATTTTAGTTCTAGTTTTACACTAGCACTGTTACTATGTAGAACTTACACTATACTTAGAACTAAAATCATTTAGGTTTAGCCTTACGTTTCTAAAGACGGCTAAACCCGAATGTTTCTAGCTCTAGGTATAGTGTTAGTTCTAGTTTTACACTAGCACTGTTACTATGTAGAATTCATACTATATCTAGAACTAGAATCATTTAGGTTTAGCCGCACGTCTCTAAAGACGGCTAAACCTAAATGATTCTAGTTCTAGGTATAGTGATTGTTCTAGTTTTCCACTTGCACTGTCACTGGAACTAACGTTAGACCTAGAACTAAAATCATTTGGGTTTAGCCGCACGTCTCTAAAGACGGCTAAACCCAAATGATTCTAGTTCTAGGTATAGTGCTAGTTCTAGTTTTACACTTGCACTGTCACTAGAACTAACATTAGACCTAGAACTAAAATCATTTGGGTTTAGCCTTACGTTTCTAAAGACGGCTAAACCCGAATGATTCTAGCTCTAGCTATAGTGTTAGTTCTAGTTTTACACTAGCACTGTTACTATGTAGAACTCACACTATATCTAGAACTAGAATCATTTGGGTTTAGCCGCACGTCTCTAAAGACGGCTAAACCTAAATGATTCCAGTTCTAGGTATAGTGCTAGTTCTAGTTTTACACTTGCACTGTCACTAGAACTAACATTAGACCTAGAACTAGAATCATTTGTAGTTGTTAATGATTAAATAATTTTTATCGATAAGAACTTTTGTAAACAATAATTATTACATAAACAATTTAAGTAAAACACTAGGAATAATTAACGAGGATCTGTTTATCGCATTGTTAGTTATAAATAAATACGAGTGTATTCAAATGCGATTCCGTTTGAAAACCGCAAACTCTAGCGGTTTCGTAAAGAGAGTGTATATTCGGCTCGTGATTCATAAAACGTTATGGATTCTAGAGTATGGGAACGGTTTCACCATAAACCGAGACGCCACGTGATCTCATTTCAACTACTTTTAATACTGAAACAATAATAAGGACCAAAAAGATCATTTACTCAATTAAATCGATTTATATCGTATTTTCCTTATTTTGCTTCGACTTTAGTCCTAATTACTTATTGTTTCTTATCACACCTTAAACACAATGGTGGTATTACACCAAAAATTTCACTCATTTTTTTTATGTGTTCAATTACGAAATGTTCTACTACGAGCAAAAGCAAACAAACTTTAAACACCACTTTAATTTGTTCTTTTTTGGTTATTTAATTTTTTTATTTCATTTCATTCACAATACGATTTTTATTATCGTGGCGGACAGTTTGATTTCTTAATCGATTGGAAAATTAATTTTAAATGATACATAGCGATGGTGTCAATTTATTAGGAAATTTTTTAGTAAATCCTTTTTGCGATTAACTCAACCTGAATGACGTAACGGTAGATTACCTGTATTGTTGGTATTTATTTTTTTTTAGGATCACATCCTGTTTTATGGCGTGACCGTGACACAAATTTCTATTTACAATATTTTTGTTATAAAAATTAATAAAAAAAAAATTTATGCATTATCGAAATGCAGCATAATAGTAGGTATACAGTGAATTTCACTAATATGCAATATACCTAAATATATTTCCATAGGAACCAGGACGTACCTACTAACTTTGTCCTACATAAAATGCAATATGTCTGAATGTTTTTAATTGTAGGTCTATATTGCATATTTTTATTGAACGAAAACTAGAACTAACACTAGACCTAGAACTAGAAACATTGATACTTTCTAGTTCTAGAATTATTTATCGATGAAAATTGTGGCAACATCGAAAATTTTATCAAAACTTCAAATATTGTTTTCTCAAAAACTAAAAGTTATTTTTCAAAACGGGTTGGTTCATTGCAAAGAGGGTACTTTTATCAACATTTTGGGAAGTTTTCATACTGATATTCCAAGAAATGGATTTTATACGAATTTTTAAAACTTAATCGGCGAAAATTGCAAAATTGGAAAAAATTGTCGATCATTTCAAAAATTTATTTCTCAAAAACTAAAAGTGATTTTTCAAAACGGCTTTTTGCATTAAAAAGAGGATACTTTAATTAATAATTGGTGATATTTCCACAAGGATCCTTCAAGAAATTAATTTATAGCGAATTTTGAAAGTTATCGATGAAAATTGCAACATCGAAAATTTTATCAAAACTTCAAATGTTGTTTTCTCAAAAATTAAAAGTTATTTTTCAAAACGGGTTGGATCATTAGAAAGAGGACACTTTTATTAACATTTTGGTAAATTTTCATACTCATATTCCAAGTAATCGATTTTATACGAATTTTTAAATCTTAATCGGCGAAAATTGCAAAATTCTAAAAAATTGTCGATTATTTCAAAAATTTATTTCTCAAGAACTAAAAGTGATTTGTCAAATCGGCTTTTTGCATTAAAAAGAGAGTACTTTCATTAATAATTGATGATATTTCCAAAAGGATCCTTCAAGAAATGAATTTTATAGCGAATTTTGAAAATTATCGATGAAAATTGCAACATCGAAAATTTTATCAAAACTTCAAATACTGTTTTGTCAAAAACTAAAAGTTATTTGTCAAAACGGGTTGGATCACTGGAAAGAGGACACATTTATTAACACTTTGGGTAATTTTCATACTCATATTCCAAGAAGTGGATTTTATACGAATTTTTAAAACTTTATCGGCGAAAATTGCAAAATTCTAAAAAATTGTCAATCATTTCAAAAATTTATTTCTTAAGAACTGAAAATGATTTTTCAAAACGGCTTTTTGCATTAAAAAGAAGATACTTTAATTAATAATTGGTGATATTTCCACAAGGATCCTTCAAGAAATGAATTTTATAGCGAATTTTGAAAATTATCGATGAAAATTGCAACATCGAAAATTTTATCAAAATTTCAAATACTGTTTTGTTAAAAACTAAAAGTTATTGTTCAAAACGGGTTGGATCATTGGAAAGAGGACACTTTTATTAACACTTTGGAAAATTTTCATACTCATATTTCAAGAACTGGATTTTATACGAATTTTTAAAACTTAGTCGGCTATATTGTAAAGTATCGTTAAT
>NW_019281147.1:112725-131660 GCF_000648695.1 Onthophagus taurus
ATCTGAAGAGTAATCGTGCCAAAGTAGATCTTTTTTGAATGAACTTTGGCTGAGATATGGAGTTTTAAAGAGCATGTTGAAATTTACCAAAAAAAGTTTAATACCAAACTAACTCGAAAACAAAAAACGCTAGGTACCAATAACTTTTATCAAAGTCAACCTGCTTTTTTATGTACAATTAAACTGTGTAATAAAAACTATAGCATTCCATTTAAAATAGCGAAGTTATGGTCTACTTCCGGTAGACCGGAAGTGGCGGCAATCTTGAAAGTATTTTAGATCGAAAGTTCCGAATGAACAACCCATGCTACCAAAATTTCAAATCTCTACGAATAGTAGAAAATGAAAAAGTTCTAACGAACCAGTTAGGTGAGACACCCTGTATAACAACCTTCCACTGAATCACAATTAAAACTAGAACTAACACTAGACCTAGAACTAGAAAGATTGTACAGTATGTCCACGGAAAAGGTGTTGAATAGGAAAAACTTTTTTATTTTTAATTTTATCGAAAAAAGTTAATCTTGATAAAAAAAATTGCTAGTTCTTAGAGTAAGATTGGGATAGAAACATTTAACATATTTTATACGCGGTGTTCAGAAAATTGAAAAAACCTTAAATGGTACAAAAGTAAAGTGCATTTATTTGAGAAGATAAGGAAATAAGTTACTAGGAAACGTTGTTCAAAAGTAACAGGTAGTCTCTAATACTAATTCTCGAAAAGATCGGCCTACTTTTATTTATTTGTGATCATTTTTGTACTAGTAGGCGTTGATAGTGATAAGCTTTATTGACACTTCGCTTTTATACTTTATTGGCCGTAGTATTGTCAGCTTAAAATGCTTACTTTACAGCAAAAAATTTACTTGGTGCAATGTTATGGGAAAGGCGAAAAATGTTATCGTCGAGTTATTCAGGAATTTAATGAAAAATTCTCCAATGTGTACGTTTCTGAGACTACTTGCCGTAAAATAATTTTGAAGTTTTCAAGCACTGGGTCATTGTTGCGAATACCAAGAGATACGATAAAAATGATGCAAGCATATTGTTGGCATTACATTCAGCAGAGGAACACCCGAAATTATCATTGAGAAGAAGAGCTGAAAATCTACAATTTGTTAAACTGTCGCAAATTCAGAAGATATTAAAACACAACAAGATACGTCCATAAATTCAGAAGCAAAATGTTTGGATTTTTGTGTGTGGATTGGCTGTATGGAAAGAGGATTTCATAAGAAAATAATGTTTTCTGATGAATCAACTTTTTCGACCAATTGTGTTGTGGCTTCACAACATGCACAATATTGGAAAGACTCTAATCTGTATTTTCGAATACCACGGAGGCGTCAGTACTGTGTTAAAGTAAATGTATGGTGCACCATTTCTTATTACGGAATAATAGAGCCATACTTCTTTGACACTACTTGTAATGCGAATAGTTATTTAGCTATGTTAAGAAATTTCCTCGACGGTGAATTAGACAATCTTCCATTATACAGTCGTTCGTTTCATTTTCAACAAGATGGATGTCCAGCACATTATTCGGCAACGGTTAGACAATGGTTAAACCATGCGTTTCCAGACCACTGGATTGGGAAACAAGGACCAGTTTAGTGGCCTCCTAGGAGTCCAGATTTAACATTAATGGATTTTTTCCTATGGGGCCGATTGAAACAAATTGTTTATCGCACACCTCAAATAAATGCCACTACTGATCAATTAAAGGATGCGATTAGAGATGCCGTTGCTTGAATATCTTTACATGAGGTTAGAAAAATACTGTAGATATGATAGCAATATAGCGCCTCGGCTTAATCAAATTAAATCATAAATTTTCTTGAAAACTGTAGAATTTTTGAATCTGTATCTGTCGACTTTTCCGCAAGCGACCTCGTGTACCTTATTATCAAGCATAGGTCATATTTATGATCCAATGGGGCGCTAAACATCTTATTCAGAAGCTTTGGCTCAAAAGATGGAATTGGGATGCTCTTCATCTCAGGAAATCCAGAATTATTGGCATCAATATAAAATCCAAGTTTCACTTCTGTCAAAATTTAGATTCCACGACAAATACATCGATTATCAAATGAGACTGTGGAACTTCATCTCTTCTGGGACGCCTCTTCAGTGGGCTACTGTCCGGTGTCCTATCTGCGCAGTACTTTATTTGATAGTACTATTAACCTAAATTTTGTCTGTGCTAAGTCTCCCCGTTGAAACTTATTTCCATATCTTGACTGGAGTTGTGTGGTGCTGTTCTATTGACGGATTTAGCAAGATTCCTGATGTCAAGCTTCCCATCATTCCTTAAACCGAAGATCTTCGCCTGGTGTGATTCCATGATAGTGCTGAATTGGCTTGATTCAGCTCCGCACCGCTGGAAGACTTTTGTTGCCAATCGGATAGGCCACATTCAGGACATCATCCCCAGAGATTGTTGGCATCATGTACCATCGCACGAAAACCCTGCCGATCCAGGTTCGCGAGGGCTTCTTCCCGCCGATTTGGTTCAGTGCAGGCTGTGGTGGCAGGGACCTGATTGGTTGTCACTCTCATCATCGAACTGGCCATCCAGACGGACCATTACATGCAACAATGAGGCCTTATCCGAAGAAAAACAACAAACTGTGACTCACGTAACAAAAAAACCTGATAACTTTCTAATTACCTTACTCAATCGCTTTTCATCTTTGAATAAAATTAAAAATATAACCGCATATGTTTTGAGATTTGTTTCAGGGTGTCGGAAACAGAACAAACATTATCACCAAGCTCTTTCCATTTTCGAAAAGCAACAGGCTTTACACACAATCGCACGTGAAGTCCAAAAGGAGTACTTTTCTGAACTATACNGTACACTCATCGTGTCCATCATCTCCACAACAAAACGATGATTTTGCGGACTCTTTCTTAGCAGATCCACCAGTAAGATTTATCAATACATTTAATTAAGAGGATGAATAAATAAATTATTTTTTAGAAACGTACCTGCGGAATAATCCGAAACTCCAACTTAATGTTAACTTCTAATAACGTCTTCGCCCCAAAGTTTTCACTTTCAAAGATTAACGTGAAAATTGAACCAGGAACGAGATTTCACCTGCCTCCAACTCCTCCGTCGTGTAGTAGCAGTGAAGATAGTGAGGATAATTCGCATTCGCCATGTGTTCGAAAGACGAATGCGCGTGTTATGGTTACACATACCACGAGACAACCAATTAATACCCCATTAATAAGTACTCAACCTGTAAGTAAATAAAAAATTAAAATTATTTAGAATTTTAAATTATTTTTGGTTATTTTGATAACAGAAAGGTTCAACTGGAACTTTGATATTAACAGAGGAAGAAAAACGAACTTTAATAGCCGAGGGATATCCAGTTCCAACTCGTTTACCGCTTACGAAAGCTGAAGAAAAATCGTTAAAGAAAATAAGGAGGAAAATTAAAAATAAGGTAATAATAATTTAAGGAAAAATTTAAGAATCATTATGTGGCTTAAAAATCGATGATTTTTTTTTAATCAATGTGAAATGATCCAAAAAACACGTTAAAAATAAAAAGAAAGCGGAAAAGTGTAGAACATACCGAAAAAGTCATATTAAAGTTTCGATGTGACGTCACAAGCAATATTAACCATGCAGTTTCCTACTAAACCGGTTAACACCTAACCTACAAATTGTTTATTTTCTAATAAAAGTAAAAAATAAACCTCTTATTTGCGTTTATTTAGATTTGCATCGATACTAGTTTCGAGGTATCACCTCATCAACAGTCGGAATTACAGAAAACTTAAAATAAAAAAGAAAAAAACGTTAAATTTAAAAAACTTACAGTCAGTGTTTCTGATGCTCACAAGCTAGAAAAACGGGGAAAATTTTAAATTTGAACATATTGAAATCAAATGTTAATGCGCAATAAATTGTGAAAAAATTTGAAGGTCAAAAAGGTTACAGAGGTTGAATACAAAATTTTGTGAAGTTAAATCTAAGAAATAAAACTAATTAAATTAAAATATTTAAAAAATACAGGTGCCCATTATGTATGGAATATAGCATATATCTTGGTAGGTATCAACTTTATAAAAAACCATTTTATACAAAAGTTGTTTAATATTTTATTTGCCATAATAAGACTGTCTTCACTGTTTTTAATTCAGAAAACAAATGAGTAACGAATAATACTTTAATTTTTTTAAATGGCAATGTATTCTTTCGTTAGGCTCATTTGATAGAGATTACTTTTCTCTTTACGATAGCGTAAAATTTCTGTACCCTTACATTAGAAAATTTTTGAAAAAAATGTAATAATTGTTTATTAAGAAAATTTAACTAATAACATTAATCTAGATATCCGAGATCGTCAAGTACCTCGAATTTCATCAAACCATTTCATTTGATACCGCTCTCATAAAAATCGGAAGGTAAATGACAGAGTTACAGCTTGCGGCGTTCTTGTGTGACAACCTGTATATACAGGTGTCTTTTCTCTGCTAAAATTACATTCAAAATGGATGTATTGTACATCAATAGATTCAGAAAAACAATCTCTATCCTATAAGAAAAATATATGAAACAATTTGAAAAACAAAAACTAATAATTGAACTGAAGATGGCCTTGGAAAAAAATTAATTTGTAGCATGAATCATAGTATTCGTCAAACCATTTCGTTTGATGCCTCGGTCATGAAAATCGGAATGTAAATGACATAGTTACAGCTTGGGGCGTTTTTTATCTGACACCCTGTATTATCCATACATAATGGGCACCCTGTATACAAAAACTTACGAAAACAGTGAAAACGAAAAAAGAAGAGAGCTGCGAGATTTTCAACCAAATAAATGACCGAAAACGATAAATGAAAGTTTGAAAAACTTTGTTAGAAGTCTCGCAGCGATGCGCCGGAGGAACGAGAAGAAAATAGACTGAACCGATCGTACAAAGGAAAAACAACAAGTTCAGACNAATTCTCGAAAAGATCGGCCTACTTTTATTTATTTGTGATCATTTTTGTACTAGTAGGCGTTGATAGTGATAAGCTTTATTGACACTTCGCTTTTATACTTTATTGGCCGTAGTATTGTCAGCTTAAAATGCTTACTTTACAGCAAAAAATTTATTTGGTGCAATGTTACGGGGAAGGCGAAAAATGTTATCGTCGAGTTATTCAGGAATTTAATGAAAAATTCTCCAATGTGTACGTTTCTGAGACATTGCACTGGGTCATTGTTGCGAATACCAAGAGATACGATGATAATGATGCAAGCATATTGTTGGCATTACATTCAGTAGAAGAACACCCGAAATTATCATTAAGAAGAAGGGCTGAAAATCTCCAATTTGTTAAAATGTCGCAAATTCAGAAGATATTAAAACACAACAAGATACATCCATACAAGCGAGTTTTTAATCATGTTTTGGAAGTCGGCGATGAAGCAAAATGTATGGATTTTTGTGTGTGGGTTGGCTGTATGGAAAGAGGATTTCATAAGAAAATAATGTTTTCTGATGAATCAACTTTTTCGACCAATCGTGTTGTGGCTTCACAACATGCACAATATTGGAATCTAATCCGCATTTTCGAATACCACGGAGGCGTCAGTACTGTGTTAAAGTAAATGTATGGTGCACCATTTCTTATTACGGAATAATAGAGCCATACTTCTTTGACACTACTTGTAATGCGAATAGTTATTTAGCTATGTTAAGAAATTTCCTCGACGGTGAATTAGACAATCTTCCATTATACAGTCGTTCGTTTCATTTTCAACAAGATGGATGTCCAGCACATTATTCGGCAACGGTTAGACAATGGTTAAACCATGCGTTTCCAGACCACTGGATTGGGAAACAAGGACCAGTTTAGTGGCCTCCTAGGAGTCCAGATTTAACATTAATGGATTTTTTCCTATGGGGCCGATTGAAACAAATTGTTTATCGCACACCTCAAATAAATGCCACTACTGATCAATTAAAGGATGCGATTAGAGATGCCGTTGCTTGAATATCTTTTCATGAGGTTAGAAAAATACTGTAGATATGATAGCAATATAGCGCCTCGGCTTAATCAAATTAAATCATAAATTTTCTTGAAAACTGTAGAATTTTTGAATCTGTATCTGTCGACTTTTCCGCAAGCGACCTCGTGTACCTTATTATCAAGCATAGGTCATATTTATGATCCAATGGGGCGCTAAACATCTTATTCAGAAGCTTTGGCTCAAAAGATTGAATTGGGATGCTCTTCATCTCAGGAAATCCAGAATTATTGGCATCAATATAAAATCCAAGTTTCACTTCTGTCAAAATTTAGATTCCACGACAAATACATCGATTATCAAATGAGACTGTGGAACTTTATTTCTTCTGGGACGCCTCTTCAGTGGGCTACTGTCCGGTGTCCTATCTGCGCAGTACTTTATTTGATAGTACTATTAAACTAAATTTTGTCTGTGTTAAGTCTGGGGTTGCCCCGTTGAAACTTATTTCCATATCTTGACTGGAGTTGTGTGGTGCTGTTCTATTGACGGATTTAGCAAGATTCCTGATGTCAAGCTTCCCATCATTCCTTAAACTGAAAATCTTCGCCTGGTGTGATTTCATGATAGTGCTTAAATGGCTTGAATTGATTGAATTTGACGCTGGAAGACGTTTGTTGTAAATCGAATAAGCCATATTCAGGACATCATCCCGAGACATTGTTGGCGTCATGTACCATCGCGCAAAAACCCTGCCGATCCACTTCAATGCAGACTGTGGTGGCAGGAACTTGATTGGTTATCACTTTCATTCTCGAATTGGCCATCCAAACTGACCATTACATGTAACAACGAAGCTTTATGTACTGTTCTTAAAGACTATGCAGTTTTGATATTGATGTAGTATCGGCGTAAGGCGTAAGACTTGTAGCGATTGCAAGTGATAAGGCTTCTGCTTCAGGTTGTTCCATAACATCTGCTCAATGTTCTTTGATTACACAATATGTATGTATATATAATATTCGGCTTTTTATTCACTCACTGCAACCGTTCTCCATCAATATCTCTTTGAAATACCGGACTCAGGATAATAACGCTGTTTAATCACTTAAGGAGCGAATTTTTATCAGCTTTCTATATTAAAATGTCTGATTTTTTTGTTGTATGTTGTTTCTTAATAGACAAATATGGTGCCATAAGCAGATTTTCAAAAAATGATAAAATTAGTGAAAAAAAGATATTCAAAGTTTGTATCTCACATTTTTTTAGGTATTATCGTGTGGCCCATCCACACTAATACAACAAACACCTAAACTACACATTAATACAATTGCCACGTCTAAAGGCTTATTGGAGTATCAATATTTTATATTCCAATAAAGTGAAAAATGTGATGCCAAGAAATCGATTTGAACAGCTATTGTAGATGTGGCATTTCAACAATAACGAAGATGCAAGTTTTTCTAATGATAGATTCCGAAAGGTGACACCGTTGATGAAAAAAATAGCAAAAAGATTTCAAAACGTTCTTACGCTCGACTCCTGCATATGCCTTGATGAAACGTTAGTGCCCTTCCGTGGACGTCTAAGGTTCAAACAGTACATAAAAAACAAGAAACATAAATTTGGCATAAAGATATACATACAAATTATGCACCACAGGTGGATACACATATGATTTCCAGGTGTACCGTGGAAAAGATGATCAAGGAGGTGGGAATGCTTCTTCAAATGTTGTTTTATCGTTACTAAAGAACCTTCTAGAAATAAAAGCCCAAAAAAAACACTTGTGGTATTGTAATGGTAAAATGAAAAGATGCTCGTGATGTGTTGTTACTCACAACAAAACATACTGACGAAATCATTTGAGTTCAACAACATGAAACGAAAATAGAACAATTTTTAGCTATTTTTGACTAGGTACAATAACTCGAAAGTTTATATTTACTTATCTGACTACGTAAAAGTATATTCACATTGCCTGAGAACAGGTACTAAATGGTATCGAAAATTAGCTATTGAACTAATTTTAGATTCTGCATTGGTCAATGTATTTTTTTATTCAAAGAAATTACACAGAGTAAGATTGTCGTCATTGAATTTCGAGAACAGTTTGCCGAAACACTCTTATCTACGAGTAACCTGCCTGCGGAGCCTGAAGAAACAAATAACTTACAAAAATTGAAAGAACACAAGAGAAATCGATGTGTAATTTGCTATGCCAACAATACAGAACAGTTCGGTAGAAATGTAACTCAAAATAAAGCAACCAGAAGCAAGTAGTACTGTCTAGGTTGTAATAAGAATTACTGTGTTCTATGTCTTTTTTTTATACATAAAGCAAAAAAAATTTAAAAATATTATCGTTTGGGTTGGTCAAAAATACATAATTATTTTTTAATATTTATAGTTTTGAAGTTTTGTCATAAATCCTTATAAAATACACTGTAATTATAAAACATATATAAGTATTTTTGACTAGGTAATATAAATTATATATTTATTTAACATTGTATTGAGTCAAATAGAAAAGTAATGCCGTCTTTTTGAATTTTGAATGACTCATTGATGCTACGCCGGTCAAAGTAGAGTAGCCAGTGAGGTACTAATTCTATACTACGCCATGGCGAACGAGTTAAAAAGTTTTCTGTATGGTCTGAGCGTAATAGGATTATGTTAAATGTTGATAAAATCATTTGTATCAGTTTTTACAAGTGTCAAACATTGCCGTCTAGTTTTGAGGATAAACTATTAATTGCGCAACATACACAATTTCTTTCTTTGATGTTGGATCGTTTGAAAATTACATACAACTGTGTGCAAAAAAATTAACACAGCCTATTATGCAATTTTGAAATTAAAAAAAGTTTAATTACTCTATTTCCTATAATATAGTAGTGTGGGGTGCTACGACTGAGTCGAATCGCGTGTTTGTGGCACAGAAACGCGTCATTAGATTATTGTTCGACTTACATGGCAGGGAATCACGTAGGGAAGCTTTCAGGAGTCATTCGATACTCACTTTGCCATGCATCTATTTATCGAAGGCTTTGGTTATTATTATTATTGCTGCCGGGTTGAGGGGAGCGGCCCCTCTCGTTACCGCGACCTATAAGATCTATTGTAACTTTAGCCCTCCAAAGGTTTAGCGTAAATGTAGGTCGTTGATGAATCTTAGTATTGCGCTTAGGTCTTGAACCTTTATGTCGGTAGGTGTCAAAAGAGTTTTTCCGAAAATATTGTATCTTAGACGGCCTCTGGCGACGCAATTGCACAGTATATGTTCAGCTGATTCTAACTCGTCGTTACAAAGTCGACAAGTTGGATCCTCAGCTTGTCCAATGTGGAAGAGGAGAGCATCCTTAGATCCCCTTTGCTGAGGCATAAAACCTCTTTGGTTTTGTTTGCGACGGAGTTATCATACTCTTTACTTGTCTGTGACCTGGAAGTTCTTTCCAGCGTAAGGCTACCTTTGAGACCTCCCAATTGGTGATTATTTGTTTTAGGTGGCTTTTTTGTAGTCCACAGCCAGATTGGGGTCCAATGAAGGGCGTGTTCACTGCCTCTTTGGCCAGTTTGTCCGCCTTCTCATTGTCCTCAATGTTGGTGTGACCTGGAACCCACCATAGGGTAACATCATTGCCCCTAGCGAGTTCTCTCAGGTTGCTGGTACACTCTCTGATCAGTGCGGAGTCACACGTATAGGCCTGAATTGACTTTAAGGCGGCCCTACTGTCTGTGCAAATGTTTATTGATGCACCTTTGTGTCCCTTCTGTAGGTTCAAAGCGGTGCAGAAGTTTATAGCAAGAACTTCTGTTTGGAAAATTGTTATGTCCGAGCTGAGGGGCAGTTTAATGTGGCTGTTTGGGCCACTGATGCCCATACCTACTCCGGATCTAACTGTCTTTGAAGCATCGCTATACCAGGCTATTTAGTTGAGGCCCTCCCTTCGCCCAATCATCCCTGCTTCTAAATATGACCTTATATGGCTGGTTGAAATTGTATTTTGTCGGTATAAGATCCGTTTTAATTTCAATCAGGTGATTTAGACATGGGTCCTTGAGGATTTCGAGGTATTCTCTGAGACTGCCCTGTATCAACTTGAGTGAAGAAACTGTTTTCAGTGATAAGGCACTTGAAGCTGCCTCCTTTTGTATACATAAATGGAGCGGTGTGAGGCCGAGTAGGGCTTCCAAAGCAGCCGTCGGGCAGGATCTCATTGCACCCGTGATGTTAAGATATGCTAACGGCTGGATTTCTGCCAGCTGTTGTTGTGTTGTCTTATGTTTTGTTTTTGGCCACCAAACCAATCAGGCGTAGGCGACCATGGGTCTGATTATTGCTACGTCGGCCCAATGAGCCATTCGTGGTTTGAGACCCCAGTTCCTTCATAGGAGCGAGATCTGGTTTGCTATGATGGCTTTTTTTCCTCACCTTATCTAAGTGTGAGATCCAGTTTAATTTACTGTCTAGTATTACCCCTAGGTATTTAACTTGTTTTGAGGTTAATAGTTCTGCTTTCAATGGAGGGTGCTTTTATTAAGGCTTTGGTTTATGTAAAGACTAATATAAGTCGTTTTGTAATTTCTGCTCACAAATATGATACTCGTGGTGGAGATAATCTCATTCTCTCTCGACATGTCACCTCTACATTTGAAAGAAGCCCCTTTTATGACTTCCCAAGAATTTATAATAGATTACCCTTGTCGATTAGATTTCAGGAGTGCCCCAAAAAATTTAAACAACTTGTACAACGGTACTTCTTAGAGTCTGTGTTCTATTCAAGACAGGAATTTTTAGATAAGTAGTGATTTTTATTAGTTATAACGTATTATACAGTGTGTCCGTAAAGTAACGGATATAGGCGATAAAATCATTACGGTCTAAAGATTTAAATTTTTTGTAAATGGCAATACCCCATTTTTATTGCGGAATATGAAAGAGGATATTGTTCTGAATCCAGTACTGTCAATATATTAGTTACATAAGAAAATTTTCGAGAAAAATTAATTTAAAGTTTAACTATTCAAATTTGCTTAACATGATAAAAATAGCAGTAGCCATGAGTAACTATGGTAACCAATCATTTTAAACAATTTCCTAAGTGTCAAAAAGTGATTTAGTATAGCTTGTTGAAGTGTGGTGGTGCGCCTTATTGGAATAACAGCCGTTAGAATAGGGTTGGGTTAACATTATCGGAAAATGTGGCTGTTATGAAAGGAATGATATCGTTTTGAAAAAATCTAAACATCTGTCTCCAGTTAAGGTTTCATCAAAAAGTTAATGACCCAGGACAGTATCCCGTACTATTTCGCTCCACACCATCTTTTGCGGATATTGAGTGTGACTTTCTTGCCCAATGTGAATTTTGGGTAGCCCAATATCGACAATTTTGTCTATTTACTTGTCCACTCAATGTAAATGTTCCCTCGTCGGTAACAATTATGTTTTTGCAAAGTCTTCGTTTTCGTTGTAAAAGTGTTGTTGCAAAAACTACGACTAAATGCTCTTTAATGAGGTTTACTTGATAGGAATGATATTTTGCGGGTTTTAAAATTTTGTGAACCGTTGATTTACTAATTTCCAAATTAGACCTAATACCGCTTACAAACAAACACTAACAAAAATATCACTACAGTCTTTGGACGGTCTATGGGCCTTGCCCTTTTACCGTTTTTACATCATCATGCAATATAAGAACTCACTCATTTTCGCAAAAGAAATTCTAAACAACAAAATATCGGAAAACAAAAAAAACGTTAAAACACACTCACAAAACCTTAAAACATTCTATCCTAACAATAATTCCAAAAAGTAGCACAAATTCAAAACGTGACTAGAAACACTCCCAAAACTTAAACCCACAACCCTCTCTACCCATCGTCTATACGCGATCTACTCATTTCCAACGCCCTCCTATACTCCGGACACCCCGTATCAAGCACCGAGTGTCCGGCGTCCCTACTCCTAACCTTGCAATTCGGGCAAGTCTTAGGTTTATCACCATTCTTACAATCCTTTCCGACGTGTCCCTCCACTCCACAACTTCTACATACTACAGCCCTTTCACAAAACCTCGCAACGTGACCAAAAGCCAAACACTTGTTGCAACGCAACACCAACACAATGTCACTCACCTTGTACGAAAAGCTTCTCACAAAAATCCTGCCCCTTCCAATCAACCTTCTCCTTATACCCGGCGAAACCTCTAAAATAACATTTGATCTATCCTTGTTTCCCTCCCTACGAACGTCCCTCGACCTAATCTTTATCTCCTTCTTAACCTCTTCCTCCGTCATATCCAGATTTCTGACGGCCAGTTCGCGTACTAGTTCTTCTGTACTAATCTCTTTTTCTACATCGTACAAAATAACGCACGGCGCTGCTTTCCTCGGTGTTTCAGCCTTCAAACCTAACTCGTTCAATCTACCACTCTTCATAATCACTTCCACATCTTCATTCGTCTCCGTTTCTATCACCACTCCATTTTCCCTTATCTTCCTTAAATTCCTAACCTTCACAGTGTTCAAGCCCTTCAGCATATCCTCGCACACCGCTCGTTTAACCAACTCGCTGTTATCTAATTTTCCATCTTCTTTACATTTGACTATAATCACATTCTTTCCTCTTGCTTCCGATCCCATCATTCTTGAAGACACCGCCCCAGCATAAGATGGTGCCATCGCACCCACCACCGGTACCCTTTGCATCGCTTTCAACTCTTCAATAACACGCTTATTCACCTCATTTTCTATCACCAACTCATTAAACAATTCCTCTACTTTATTAAACCTCTCCAATATTGTCAGCCTCGTGTTCTTTGAAAGCCTGAACGGGTCATTAATCAGAAAGCCCTGCAAGTCCTGCTTCACCATACGCATTCGCTCAAGTGGACTACTAACATCCTTTTCCGGCTCCACTGAGATATCTAAGTCACACTTTTTTCTCTTTCTTTCGGTCATCGTCGGCAACGACGATGCCCTTTCTCTAGGAATTGCCCCTTGCTCTTCGTACTCGGACATCAGTGGACGAACAACCTCCTCTATACGCTCAACTAATTGCGCCACCTTCGGCGGAGACCTAGCCACATTGCCTCTTCTTCCAAACGCTAACTGTTCCTCCTCTGCCATCTTTGACGTACCTGCTTTTCCTTTCTCCGACTCCTTTTTGTCCTTTCCTTCGCTACCTCCTTTTTTCCACCTTCCTTCTTGGGATTGCTTATCTTACTCATCTTGCACTATAATTTTTCACTTCACCCGTGGAACCCACCAACACTGATGGCACTATCGCGAGCGCCGGCGGCAAATCCGCCGACTACCCAGCCCTACGGGTTAAGTGAAATACCCCTTACAGTAAGAAGTAACATGAAGTAACATGAGGGTTTTCTTTCCCAGCTAAAACCACGTTTTGTTTAACCTCCCCTGAAACATTTGGTAGGCCAGACTTCGAGAAATGTTTCAAGGGATGCCCATGGTTTTTAATTTACTCACAGGTAGGCTCACCATACTTTGGCTAATGAGTTGACGATCAGGATATGTCGTATTAAAGAGCTCAACTACTTACTACGCCATTTTTTGATACTTAGGAAATTGTTTAAAGTGATTAGTGGTTAAAAAATTTAAATCTTCAGACCCGTTTTAGGAATTTTTCGGTAACCCGTTTGTAACGATTTCATCGCCTATATCCGTTATTTTACGGACACACTGTATAATTTACTATTGTATTTTGTTTTATTGTTCTATGCATGTTGACTTATCACATCTACTTATGTAGCCCACGTGATTGAATAAATCTAAATGATGGAAAAAAGATGGAAGAAAATCTTCTTGCCCCATTTTCTTGAAATTAGATTTTTAGCTAAATATTGATCTACGCGATCAACACCTCCTATTGTGTCATTGTAATCTTCCTCTCATCGTTTGCGTCTTCAGACGGTTAAACTCGATTAGAGATTCAAACAAATTAAAAATGTTTCATAGAATGGAGTTTTAAAATATTTAAATAATTTTAAATGAATCCAAAAAAAAATTCGCGATTCTAGTTATTCCACATTTGATAAAATTCCCCGAAACCAAAGTGTTAAATACATTCAAAAAATGTTGTTTAAAATCGCAATTAAAATTGCGTTAATTTAATAGATAACTAAATTAAACAGAACATTATCAACCATCAAAGTCCGGGTACATCTCATTTTTTATTAATTTACGCCAATACGGTAATTAAGCGATCCATAAAATTAAACCTCCCACGGTAATTTATAAAAAGCCTCGTTTTATGAAACCGCAAGAGACTTTAGAAAGCCGCTTTTCTCTATGTTCTCGTTGAACCCAACGAAAAAAAAAAATTGTATCATTTTGCCACTTTCACCATCGACAGATTTTTTTTTGCCTTTAGATATAAGCTTGAACGCGAATCGCNTAGACTGAACCGATCGTACAAAGGAAAAACAACAAGTTCAGACGTGTTCGCGAGGGAGGGAAAAATGTTAACATTTAAGTTCGTTAACATTAAAGTTTAAAGTCTTTCAAATAGGCGAAAATAGGTTTTTGTGTTAATTGACGCTGATCGTTCAAAAGTATAAATTCATCATTATTTTTATGTTTAACAATTTCAAGAAGATCCATTTTCTGACTTACTACATTTGTGTAATAGTTTTATATCTTTATAATTAATATTATGCCCAGTTTCAATGTGGTGTTTATAAACCATTGGAATTCCCTAACATGGATAACTACAATATTGTTTATTTTATAGTCACACACAAAATTAATCTGATAAATTTAAAAGTAAAGTTATTTTCACTAAACTGGGCATAACGACCGACTATCTATCGTTAGTTAGACTGTGTGTCAATAGACTCTGTGTTAATACTAGAACTAACACTAGATTGAAAACTAGAAACATTCGGATTTAACCCCACGTCTCTCAAGGCGGCTAAACCCGACTGATTCTAGTTCTAGGTCTTGTGTTATTTCTAGTGATAGTGTTAATGTAAAACTAGAACTAACACTAGACCTAGAACCAGAAAGTATCGGGTTTAGCTGTGCGTCGGAAGATTAAAAAACATGGATAGTTTTTACTATATTCACCACAATCTTGGAGAAATAATTATTGAAGTTCTGAGCATCCAGGCTGGAAAGGTTTTCAATATAGCCTTTTTTTATTGCTGGTATTGTTAATGCTAGATAGAAGATAGTCCTAGTTTGCCGTTGTTTGATCTCTAGTATGTTCATCTTTCAAAAGGTAGTTATGGGAGATTCTGGGCTTATGTAATCTTGATCGACGTCTTGCGAAGTTATTTAGGGGCCAACTTTTGGACCTCTCCCCTCCTTGTGTGTATTAACGATCTATCAAAATCGCTTACTTGTGATACATGACAATAATTAAGTCAGGATCCAATTTATATCAGTCGAATACTTAGATTATGACTTTTAGACAGCGACCTACTGTTGTCCCACCTAACCAAACATTATCAGCATTATGATGTACTTGCTTCTACGCCTCAATAGAAGAAGACCTCTCTCGAATTGCTTAATGTGAGGTCTGCGCGACATCGTAGCTCAACGTATGGGTTGGTGGGTTGCGATAACTAGAAACATTCGTCTAATGACGCATTGTTAAACATAAATGTTTCTAGTTTTAAATCTAATGTTAGTTGTAGTGACAGCGGTAGTTAGCATAAGATATCACTATGTTGCATATTTTTATTGAACTAAAACTAGAACTAACACTAGATCTAGAATTAGAAATATTTGGGTTTAGCCGAATGTGTCTGAAGACATCTTGAAAAATTCGCACTGGGTTAAATGTTAATTAACCTAACTCAAAGTGGAATTTCTACATAAAATTCTGAAATAAATCAGTAAATTAGGTGTATCCGAATGTGCCCTACCCCCCTCTAAAAAGATATGTCGCATCTGGGTGATAAAGAATCGAGTGTTGTAGCAGCAATTTTTAAATCTGTAATGGAAGGGACACCGAAAGATATCACTCAACAGAACAATAGTTTCAGTAAATAGTCTTCAGCCAGTAGTATTTTAATCTTCAAACACTTAGTAGTATTTTGGCAGCAGTATATAGTCTTCTGAAAGCATTAAATAGTCTTTGCCAACAATATTTAGCTTTCTCCAAGCAATTAGTAGTCTTTTCAACAATATTTAGCATTCTGAAAGTAGTTGATAGTCTGTTGGAAACAGTATCTTGTCTTTCCAAGCAGATAATAGTTTCTCCTAGCAGTATTTAGTCTTCTCGAAACAGGTCGTAATCTTTTCTAGTAGTATATAGCGCTCTGATAGCAGTAAGTAGTCTTATGGAAGTAGTATCTCATCTTTCCAATCAGTTTGTAGTTGTTTGTTAGCGCTATCTAGTCTTCTCCAAGCAGATTGTAATCTTTTCCACCAGTATCTAGCATTTTGGAAGCAATAGGTACCTTTCTTTGATAGCATAACTCTTCTTTCTATATAGTTGTTAGTCTTTTCCAGTAATATTTAGCATTCTGGCAGCATTAGGTAGCTTTTTGAAAAGCATATCTCTTTTCCAAACAATTATTAAAGTTTTTGAAAGCAATAAGTAGTCTTGGAAGCAGTATTCCGCCTGTCCAAGTAGGTCAAAACCTTTAACAGCAATGTTTAGCGTTCTGGAAGCAATAGGTATTATTTTGAAAACAATATTTAGTCTTTTCCAAGTAAGTTGTGGTCTTTTTTTGCAGTATCTAGCATTTTAGAACAAGTAGGTAACGTTTTGAAATAGTATTTCCTCTTTCTAAGCAGTTTTTAGTCTTTTACTACCAGTATTTAATCTTCTGATAGCAATAATTAGTCTTTTGCCTACAGTATCTAGCATCCAGGAATAGATTTTACATTATCTTTAGTTTATAGATGGTTAACAACGACATTTAAGTCGATTAAAAAAAATTGACGATTTTTAAGCGACATGATGATTCTTGAAATATACCATAATTAATTTGATTATTAAATAATGAGATTAATTTTTATTTAAATTTTGTAGATATCGGCTCAAGAAAGTAGAAGAAAGAAAAAAGAATACATGGATCAATTAGAAAGAAAAGTGGATATCTTGGTATCGGAAAATTCCGAGTACAAAANTCTCTCATTATTTGTTTTTAAAGCGTCTTGCACTGTGGGTGTTCACCTTATTATTATTATTTTTTGAAAATAAAATGAATCGTTAATACATTAAATTCGCTTTATTTACTTTAATAGCCACTAGATGGCGCTCATAACTACTACTAAAATATAAAAAAGTAAACATTTCCCAATAAAATAATCAAACTTGCTTTTATAAATAAAATAATTTAAAAGCTATAACAATTATTAAAAAATTTGGGTGGATACGATTATTATTAAATTTATTGAGAAAGAAATTAAAAAATTAAATCGGTCTATTGTAGCGCCATCTTTTGGTCAATAATTTTGGGTAATAATAATTTTAAATGATTCGTGATAACACAAACATTTCAAACGGATTATAATAAAAAGTAAACTAACCTTATTTTTGTAGCCAATAAAAGGACGATTTCGCCGAAATATAACGTTTAAAATAAAGAAAACAATTAATTTTTGTGTTAGTTCAAAATCTGTCCAACGATGAGGTAGTTTTTTAGAAAGCATATCTCTTTTCCAAACAATTATTAAAGGCTTTGAAAGCAATAAGTAGTCTTGGAAGCAGTATTCCGCCTGTCCAAGTAGGTCAAAACCTTTAACAGCAGTGTTTAGCGTTCTGGAAGCAATAAAACAGTGTCTAATCTTTCCAAGGAATTTGTGGTCTTTTTCTTCAGTACCTAGCATTTTAGAAGCAGTAGGCAACTAGTCTTGGAAGCAGTATTCCGCCTGTCCAAGTAGGTCAAAACCTTTAACAGCAGTGTTTAGCGTTCTGGAAGCAATAAAACAGTGTCTAATCTTTTCCAAGGAATTTGTGGTCTTTTTCTTCAGTACCTAGCATTTTAGAAGCAGTAGGCAACTTTTTGAAATAGTATTTCCTCTTTCCAAGCTGTTTTTAATATTTTACTAGCAATATTTAATCTTGTGATAGCAATAATTAGTCTTTTGCGTCTTTTGCTAACAGTATCAAGCATTCAGGATCACTTGATAGCACCACTAGATGGCGCTGATAACTACTAAAAAATTAAACATTTCCCCATAAAATAAATTAAACGCTTTTATAAACAAAATATTTGAAAAGCTATAACAATTAAAGAATTGGGGTGGATACGATTATTATTAAATTTATTGAGAAAGAAATTCAAAAATTAAATCGATCTATCGTAGCGCCATCTTTTGGTCAATAATATTTTTGGGTAATAATAATTTTAAATAATTCGCGACAACACAAACATTTCAAAGGGATAATAATAAAAAGTAAACTAACCTTATTTTTGTAGCCAATAAAAAGACGATTTCCCCGAAACATAACGTTTAAAATAAAGAAAATAATTTATTTTTAAGTGTTCAAAATCTGTCACACGATGAGGTAGCTTTATAGAAAGCATATCACTTTTCCAAGCAATTATTAAAGTCTTTAAAAGCAATAAGTAGTTTTGGAAGCAGTATTCCGCCTGTCCAAGTAGGTCAAAACTTTTAAGAACAGTGTTTAGTGTTCTGGAAGCAATAGTTATTATTTTGAAAACAGCATTTAGTCTTTTCCAAGGAAGTTGTGCTTTTTTTCTGTAGTATTTAGCATTTTAGAAGCAGTAGGCAACTTTTTCAAATAGTATTTCCTCTTTCCAAGCAGTTTTTAGTCTTTTACTAGCAGTATTTAATCTTCTGATAGCAATAATTAGTCTTTTACAAACAGTAGCTAGCATTAAGGATCAGTAGATGGCGCTAATAACTACTAAAAAAATTAAACATTCCATTTAATTAAAAAATAAATCGAATACGCTTTTATAAATAAAATATTTTAAAAGCTATAACAATTAAAAAAATGGGGCGGATA
>NW_019281148.1:0-40791 GCF_000648695.1 Onthophagus taurus
CTACCGATTAAAAAAAAAATCATCGATTTTTAAGTGGGACAGGTATTCTTTAATTATTCCAAAAAACATAACCAAAGAAATTTACAATTGAGGGAGAAGAAAATAAGCTAAAATTAATTAAGAAGAGTACGACAACCAACCTGGGAAAGAAGATATCGGAATAGTTTTTCCGGAAAACCACCAAGGGGGTACCAGCACATTCCACCAAGGCGGAAAAAGGAGCAGTTCAAACCAGGGAGGAATCAAGATTTCAATCAATTCCACCAACATCTGTAAAACCAAAGAAGTTAAGATTTTTTTTTTATTTTCGATATACCATTTCTAAAAGAATAACTCACTTACCTCGTGTGTAATCCAGAACGAATCAAAATCAATTATTTCAGATCACTTTGATTATTTTTATTCATTTTCGAAAGACGAATACACATATTATCACAATATATACCCGGAGGTATTTATCTAAGATGGGTATTTAGAGGTATTTATAAAATTTGATTTAAATTGAGTTGATGGCAGTTTTGTAAGTACTTCAAGAATGCAGAGTCCATTATCGATACAGCAAACTTATTTATTACATTTACAAGAATGCTACAATGACGGTAAAATTGCATGAAAGTACTGACCGAATACTCATTGGGCGTGGGGTAAGACAAGGCAATATAATGTTGAACCCAAATTGTTCATCACAGTTCTGGAGAGTGCATTTAAACAACTGGATTGGACCCAAAAAGGTATAAACATTGATGGCAATACCTAAGTAATTTGCGCTACGCGGACGATATAGTCCTTATTTCGGATAGTCTTGGAGAGATGAAACTGATGCTGAAGTATGCAACTGAGTCGGGCTAAATATCAACAAAATTTAGGACAAATCTTGTTCCAAGCTCTAACATCAATATTGGTGATAATGAATACTTCTATCTTGAATACTTTCGATGGTATGTCATTAATCCCTGATGCCTTTCCATGTTTTGACGCATTGATTGCGTTTTGAACCTCACTAATTGATATAGGTTCCATGACACTATCCTTTCTTTGGTGTGATGGACTGCTGTCTATTTCCAAATCAGTTTCTGATGCTTAACAGGTTTTGGAAATAATTTTTCCAAATGTCATTCATTTCACTATCACATATTATTTTTCCTGTTCCATCTCAGCATAGAGCTACGTGCGATTTGTGCCTTTGTCTTAACTGTCTAACAAATTTCAGACCATTTTCCTTTACGTAATACTCTTCGAAAATATTTAACGATTTCTTTAATGCTTGAAAAATAACTTTGAATGTCCTGAATTGAGTATCAGTCTAATATTAATGACTAAATTCAGTTTTTGTGCTTCATTAATTCTTGTTGTTTGATTCTTTTCCAGTCATATTGCACTTCCATCAAATCCAAGATTCCAAGATCCATGAGATTGTTGATTTCCAATTGAAAATTAAGTAATATTATTATTCTTCTTCTTTTATTCAGGTTGCAACATTTATGGTGATTCATTAGAGCTGGAAATCCAACTTCCTGGTGTCCCGGGATCTCTTTCTAGCTAATCTTTGGTCTCTTGCTGTCTTAATCAGCCAGGTTTCTTCCATTCTTTGGAAGTACTCATTAATTTTTTTTATTTTTCCCCTAGCAAATCTCATGAGATCTCCGAGTCCACACAATTCTTTTACAATTTTGTTCCTTACTCTATCTCTTCTTGTCTTTTCCACTATTGTTCTTAAAGTACTCATCTCTGTTGGTTCGCATCGCAGCCATATATCTTGGCCATGAGGTTCGTGTATCGAAAGATAATAATCAAACAAGCGAACTAAATAGAAGGATGATACTCGCATGGGCAGCCTACAGGAAACTTAGAGACATCTTCATGAGCGATATTCCTGTATATTTGAAAAGAAAGGTTTTCAATCAATGCGTGCTTCCTTTGGTTATGACATACGGTTCCGCAACTTTAACATTAACGGTGGCCATTACCAGGAGGCTCAAAGTAACGCAAAGAAAGATGGAAAGGTCGATGCTGGGTGTAACCCTGAGGGACCACATACGAAATGAAGACCTACGAAGAACTGGCGTAAATGATGCGGTCAACATTGTGGCAAAGCTCAAGTGGTTACCTGATAATAATACGTCTTCGATCGTTGACAATTCCTCGTCTTCAACGCTCACTTCATCATGTTCCTCTACATTTTTGTCCGAATCTGTTATATTTTTACTTGTATCACTTTTATGTGTACTGTTTGGGTATTTACCCTGAATCGGGGTAAATACCCAGATAAATACCCCTTTTATAAATACTGTGATAATTTTAACATTCTCTTAGTTCACCGAGAGAACATAACCTAGAAATTGTGACAGAGAGATTTTTTGTTGGTGAAAATCTTATCTTAAACCGTTTTGTTTGCTTCCAAAAGTATCAATTATTATAGTTCAGCTCCTAAAGCACATTTTTCATCCATCTTTTGAGGTTTTAACGTTAATTTGAGGAAGAAATCCTTGATTTGAATTTGAATTTTTCTAACTTTACTCATTGTTGAAATTTGGCGTGTACTCCAATGTATGTCTGAAAACAAGAAAAGACAACGTTGAATACGAAGTTTTATTACGTTTCATAAAGGAATAAGGGAGAAATCAAGGAAAAAAGAATTTAATTTTGAAGGTTAATTCCGAGAAAAATCAAGAGATGACGCTAGTTTCGAAGCAAGAATTTTGAATTTTGAAAAGGGCGCGAAGCTAAGAGCCAATCAGAAACGAGGAAAAAACAGTTGGAGTGCGGGGGTATATAAGGAGATCGCGAGCAGGGAGCGAGAGAGTCGTCGTCCGACCAGCGTCGAATCCACGTCGTCAGATAGAAGAAATTATGAATCTCAAGAGATAACCTCAAAAATTTAAGATAATTTTTTAAAGTCAAATCAACTTACGATATTAAAATAAAAAGAGAATCGTCCTACAACCTATTCCGAGAACTACTGATACTTCTTCGAGATCATCCAAGACCCTATTTCCGAAGAACAAGCAGTTCAATTTCCCGTAAGAAGAATCCTGTAGACAATTCAGAAAATTAGTTAGTGCCCCGAACACAAGAGACAATCCATAATCCAGATACCACATTGAACTCCAATCCTTCCTTTTTCGCAGTGAGTCGGATGATAATTTTATTTTCTTATTTAACATAACCTACAAAAAGAAAAATCAAACTCAAAAAACAACTCACAAGAGTTTCCTATAATTTTGAGTTTTTGAACCTGAACTTGCCCGAAACCCTGAGTTTAATAAGAGTCTCTTAAAATTAAAGAAACCCAAATTTATAGTTTAATAAGTTGTGTAAAAACTCACAAGTAAAACACCACAATACCTATCAGCCGGGTATTTACCCAGCGCCCATTACTGTAAATAAATAACAACTATGTTGTAAAACATATATTATTTAAATACAGATTTCTGTATATTATAAATACTCGATTTTAAAACTTTATTAATAGATGTCACTTGTACCATTTAGCTTGGAAAAAAATTATTTAATACATACTTATTTTTATTTATAAAATTTATCTACAATAACACTCACATAAACATTCTAATGAACTTATGTGAGTTTATAACCTACATTTCAAGTTGTGACGATAAAACTGTTACAAAATAAAATATAATAATTTCACTTAAAAAATAACCAGAAAAATAACTAAAACTACTTACTTTTATTCGCTAATCGCTTGTAGTGATAAATCGTAATGATAAGAAGTTGGTGTCATTACAAAAAAAATAATGAGTGGTAAAAAAATCCAAGTGTATCTAATAAATACGGAATACATAATTGAAGATAATCTCGCAGGAATCTCTCCAGATAAGAGGATACAATAATCATCGGGCTGATAAATCAGCAAAACGGTACGTTAAATATGGGGAAGGGGAGCGACATACGAAGCGATTTTACGCAAACCATTGAGTTCAGTCAGTCCTGCGATGCTCGACACGTCCGCTGGAATCACGCGGTTAAACGCGCGCGAAATTTCGAATATCCAAATGACAACATGACGGGATTCAAGTGATAAATTGCCGGCAATTTTTCAATCGTCCAAACGGTCCATACGCAATGGAGGAGACTAAGTTGCCAGTTAGCGTAGGAATACCACACCAGAAGTTGCTCGTCCACGATCTCCAGTTTAACTCTGGACGGAGCCCGAATCGTGTTCGTTCTGATCGCAATGACATAGAACTAGTGCAATCACCACCACTTAGAAAATCTCCTCTGGAGACTTCGTTTTTGAATAACAACAAGGGAAGTTATGTTAGTGGTCATCATAGATTAAGTGATCATTCAGGACAAGTTTTTCTTGCTGCTCTTTTGGAAGCCATGCGTGAAAAAGATCATAATTTAAAAATTAACATTCCCGTGGAGATGCTTCCGAATCGATCCTCACCTTCATCTGGTTTACGCCAGCAACTCAGTATTGCTGATTTTTCTGGAAATCAACAACTCCTCAATCATCAGTTTCCTTCGAGAACTGGAAGCGATAGTCAAAGTTTAATAACGAAACCATATGATGCCGTATCACTCAAATCCTATACATCCATCGGAATGGGATCTACAGATGGCAAGAAAATGACGGTTAGAAAAATTCCAACATCGCCAGTGGAACTCTTCAATCTGGTTAATCCGCCAATGTAAGTTAAGTTTTTGTCAAATTACATAGCGCTGGGAAATTGCTTTCCTTACGAGATTACACGAAAATGGGTGAAAGGTAATTGAGGACTCAATAATTTTTAATTTCATCCTGCGGATTATTGTTGAAATGCACGCGCGTGTTTTTGTTTGGTCACATGGTTGTTGTAGGTCATCAATATTCGACCAGCCTACTTGGAGAATTTTATTACCGCTTTATCCTTGGCACTAAAATCGCTGATACCAATGGATTAGGCAGTTATTTGGTGCTTAATTATTTTTGTAAATTTTAAATTTTGCAACGCTTGTTCTTAATATTAATGAAAGCAAAAAGTTTTAATCATAATTACATTGTTATGAAATCATAACGTCGAAACTATTCTGAGGAATGATTAAGAATGAAAGTACGAAAAGACTTTCTAATACAAAAAAATCAATAATAATTTCAGTTTCGAACGCGTTTTTAGATCATTTTAAACATTATTTTACATAATTAATTGTATGGCATTTTTTAAATTCTTAAAAGTGATTACACATTTTTATTAAGTTTCTTAACTTAAAGGCATTGTTTTAATTATTCTTAATCGCTTGATAATGTTGCTATTCAATGATTCAAAACACCTAACATTCTTTCTTGCTCATTCCAATGATTGATATAATGATTAAAAGAATTGTTTGCAAATACACTGAATATACTTTACCACCTCCATTCTGGATGATTCGATTTTGCATAAGATCACCACGTTTTGTATGCCTACTTAGTGAACATTGCTCTATTCCTCAATAAGGGACAATCGGCGATCTTCTCGTGTTGTATGGTCCGAAATCTACTTAATAAGTTTAATATCCAAATTCATTTTTGGAATATCAACTTCTTTAAGGGCTCTTCTATGGCACTACAACCTTTGTTGGTTTCCTCCTTTTCCAGTTTCTCACTTGTATTAGTCTCACTTTTTCCTTGCCGTTTGGTCGTGCATTGACAGAAACAAATCTTGCATAAGGCATCTCATGCTCTTCTAAGATCTCTGCTATGTATCGTCGTGCTGTTACTGCAACACTGTATCTCAAAAGATATTTGATTTGTCTTTGCTATAGAGATAGATTCTTCTGCTACACAAAAACTACAATAAATTTTAAAATAGGGAAACATTTAAAGTAGAAAACTTTTGATTTGTTAATTCGATATTCCGGGTTCTTTTGATTTTTATAATTCTTATCAAAATGTTTCGTAATATATTTATTGATTTTAGTTATTGAAAAGATTTCGTATTTTTTATTATAAATAGCTATAATCAGTATACATCATTTTTCGTATAATTTATTTTATGAGATTTTCTGATTGTGAGAAAGATTTGTTTGAAATAAAAAAAAACACCTACACATGCTTTGTACACGTAACGATTAATGCGTTTAAAATACTTGTATGAATCATTTTATATCGATATAATCGCACCTTAACCTCCAGACACATTCACTTCGAAAACGTATTCTTTTATCCTATTATTTTTTTAATGTTCGATGGCAAAGTAATCCGAATACGACCGTGAAGTAATAAGGATATAACTGTTAATGGTAAATTTAATATGATTACGTCACTATTTCTGAGTAACGTCCATTGAAGGTTGTCCGAAATCAAAGATTAATTAATAATTTATTTTTAATGCTTGCCCAAAATTCAAAAATAATATGTTGGTAATTTTTTTATTACAAATAAAATAAATGGTTTCTGGTTGATATCGTGAAAACCTTGATAACGTAAAAACGTGTTTATATTAAATTTTATGACTTTCGGTTGATATTGTAAAAATCCTATATAAAATTGATAGATAATCATTTAAATGATTTGGCTAAAAGTTTGCGGTTTGATTGAAGTTTTATGGCTCAATAAAATAAAAATAATAATAAAATAAAAAAAATGTAGTGCTTATTAAAGCTTTTCTTTTCACATTTGAATCAAAAATTATTAATGTAGATACATAAATTCGTATTTATGAGGAAAATAGAAAATGAAAATGTTTTTTATCTTATCTTTTAGATAACACAGACGAACAAATGCCAATTTTATTCTGAGCAAATTTTATCTTATTTCAAGTCTGTGACTATGTGTTTAGTAAACATTAATTTGTTTATTACCATATTTTCAGTAGTAAACGATCTCTTTAGAAAAAAATAACGGTTTAAATTTAACTAGTTCTTTATAAGAATGTTATTCAATTTAATTCAACTAAAACTAGAACTACATCTATTCTAGGTCTACTGATAGTTCTAGTGATAGTGTTAGTTTTAATAGCTAGAATTAACACTTTTAATAGACATATATTGAAGTTTTGATAAAATTTTCGACGTTGCAATTTTCATCGATAACTTGCAAAATTCGCTATAAAATTAATTTCTTGAAGGATCCTTGTGGAAATATCACCAATTATTAATAAAAGTATTCTCTTTTTAATGCAAAAAGCTGCTTTGAAAAATCACTTTTAGTTGAGAAATAAACTTTTGAAATGGTCGACAAGAAGAAGAAGAAAAACAAATTTTATTCTGTACCCACTACATAAAAAAAATAAGAATAACAATAAAAATATCTATATGTGTATACAACAAAAATGAAAAAGTTAAGGGGTGAGAATAATAGGGCTACCGACCAAGGTCTTTCTGCCCGTGATTTTTGTAGTCGGCGGCTTGTTTCAGTCTTCTCTGACGGCCAGGAGTTTTTGGAAGAGAAGAGGTGCGAGGGTGGCGTAATCGAGGCGATATAAGCGTGTGTTGCAAGGCGTTGCACACAGGCGAATTTTTTAAAAATCTCGGCCAAAATTGGAAAAATTTAAGGAATAAGATTGAAAATGCAATTAATGCTCTTTGATTAAATAAACCCCAAGGTGCCTTGAAACACCTTATTTATTATTATTGTAACAATCGCCGCCAAAATATTTTAGTTGTCAATTGATTGTTTAGTAAACAGTTATCACCTAGGTAAAATGTCGGTAAAAATTGTGGTTCTTAATTAATTTTTCCTTTACACTTTTTTTTATATATTTCGAAAATTTATCATAGAACCTATTGCTGGTGGTAAGTAGAATTGTGTAATATATTGAAAGCAACAATTCGGTTATTAGTATTTTTGTAATATTGTTTGATTACATCATATGTTGAAATTGAGAAAATAATTTATTTTACGATATTTAGATGGGCAAAAAATAAATTGTTTAACATTGTTCAAAAGTAATATTGTATACGTGTTGTAGTATAAGGCCTACTATTGTAGATTTTACTAGAAATTCTTGCGGTATTTTACGGTTTTACCTTAAAATAAATTTTTATTATAGTGTGTGTATCTTTATAATTCAATTTATTATTTACAAGATTTTTTCCTTGAAAATTATTAATCATACGTCTTATACAGGCTGGTCCGTTACTAATGGGACACAGAGCAACAGTAAATTCCTTACATTAAATTATTACGATTTAACCCAATTTATCTTAGCCCACTTGTAAATAATAATGAAGATACAGATGGGTAAAGTTTATACTTTATTTTCATTTTTCTTTAATAATTTTACTCTTAGCATTAATAAATTTTTTTAATTAATTAGCATTAATACTCTAGTATTAATGCCAATTGACGATGTTAGTCTAGTGTTTGACGAAATAAAATCATTTTCAACGCCAACTAATGTTTACTGAGCATAATTAAATTTTGCAAAGTGCCTTTAAACAGTGATTATCTTGGAAACGGAGAACTTTAGAGAAGGTTGGTAGGTATACCAAATATATGTAAAAATGTCTCAGAAACTGTTTCAAGTTGTGTGAGTTGCAAAAATTTTAACGATTAAAAGGATATGTCTACTTTAAAGGAGTTTTTTAAGGCAGGCAGTGCCATAATTCAAAACTTATACCAAATTATTATTTATCGTCTCAAAAAATGATAATGTACAATTTTCATGTTCATAATTTAAGCAAAAGCGAAAATAAAGTGTTAACTTTAATCATCTGTATTTTCGTTATTATTAACAATTGGACTAACATAAATTGGGTTAAATCGTAACAATTTAATGTAAGGAATTCACTGTTCCTCTGTGTCCCAGTAGTAACGGACCATTCTATATACAGGCTCATTCAAAAAACCGCTGACAAACTTCTAAGGCAGGTAATACATCAAAAATTAAGATGAAAAGTCTTAATATACATGGGATCGCAAATGCTTCCTTAATGAGATATAGCGGGTCAAAGTTTCTTTAAAATTAAACATTATATCTGCAATAAAAACCCTTTCTTTTAGAAATATTGTCTACGCCATTGCTAATTCTGTCAAACGGTGATCAATTATCTATCAATTGGTCTCTTACAAACTTTGATCAAAGCAATAGTTTTTAAGAAAAACACGTTTGTAGAAAATTTGTTAATCGAATCAAAAACTGTAACTTTAATCAAAGTTTTGTAAGAGACCAATTGATAGATAATTGATCACTTTACATGAAAATACTGCCCGTTGGCAAAATTAGCAGTGGTGTTGAAAATATTTTAAAAAAAGGGCTTTTTATTACAGATAATGTTTAATTTTAAAGAAACTTTGACCCGCTATATCTCGTTAAGGAGGCATTTGCGACCCCATGTATATTAAGACTTTTCATCTTAATTTTTCATATATTATCCACTCTAGAAGTCTGTCAGCGGCTTTTTGAATCACCCTGTATAAAAATATAGGTAGATACAATTAAATAAAATCGCAGTATATCATAAAATACTTCATCCTTGTTAATTGTATAGATATTTTTTAATTTCCGACAATTTTGAAGTAAAAAATTGACAAAAATATCTTTTTGGCCAAGATTTTTAACTAATTCGCTTCTGTGCGTTGGTAGGAAAATTTAGAATGGATTTATCGGACAAAGATTGAAGACGGGTATGGATAGGGGGTATATCGGTAAGTTGGTATAGCAGATCATTGCTAGGGTTAAAGAGGGGATTACGGGGGTTCCTAATTCGGGTGATGGATCTCAGTGCAGATCTTTCCGCTACTTCCAGGTGGTACTTCGTTCTTCTTGGTGCGTTGCTTAGCAGTATTGATCCATATTCTATGATGGGCCTGCATATGGTCTTGTAGATGTGCGAGGCACATGAGGTAGAGATTCCGCGACCGCTGAACGAGAGAGATTTAAAATGTTTGGCGCGTGTCTTTACTTTCATCTTCACCTTGGTTGCATGAGTGGAAAACTTAAGCGTTCTGTCAAGTATTATGCCAAGGTACTTGCAGGTTGGTGAGACGGAGATTGCCGTTGATTGGATTGTAATTGTGGGAGAGGGAGCGCGGGGTGAGAGGAATGGGACAAAAAATTGTGTTTTTGTGGGATTGAGTAGGATGCGCCATTTTCGGTACCAATTTTCCGTTTCGTTTATGAGCGTCTGCAGCTTACGGACCGAGGAAGTGATATCCCTACTGTGCGAGACCAATGCTGTGTCGTCGGCGTAAAGAAGTGCGTATGCAGTGAGGTTAAAGGCGTCTGGGTTGTCGTTGTAAAGATCGTGGCAGAAAAGATTGTATAGAGAGGGAAAGATAGGCGAACCCTGAGGAAGGCCTTGCTGAGCGGAGAAGCTGTGGGAGAAATGATTTTTCAACTTCACGATGGAGGAGCGATTCGACAGGAATTGGTTTATCAGGGTTAGAAGATAGTATGGCGTTTTTAGCTTATCCAGTTTAAATAGCAATCCTTTGTGCCACACGGAGTCAAAGGCCTTTCGGACGTCCAGAAAAACTGCTGCAGATTTCAGTTTTACAAAACGTGCCGCTTAGAAGTTGGAAACCAGAATAGTTAGTGGCTGGGACGTTGATTTGCCGGATTGGAAGCCAAATTGGTAAGGCGGAATTTTCTTTGATACCTCAGCCAGGAGCTTGTTCTTCAAGTGCGTCTCGAAGAGTTTTCCAATTACGGGGAGCAGTGAGATGGGGCGATAGTTGGCTGGATCAGATAGAGAGGAATCCTTCTTGGGAATACAAGTAATAATTGACGTCTTCCAGTCGCGCGGGAAATGCTGAGTCGTAAGGCAAAAGTTGATTATTTTTCTGATAGAGCCATGGATGTTAAGATCTAGACTTCTAAGCAGTTTCCTTGTGATGTTATCATAGCCGGGAGCGGTATCTTTTCCCTGTCCAAGAAGAGTAAAATATTCGTCTTCCAACATGAGAGCATCTTCGGGTGTCTCGAACGGTGTCAAAAATGCGAATTCGTACCAATTATCTATAATGCTTTTATTGTGGGAACAAAACGAAACATCCTCGGTAAAGGTGAATACACCTTCTAGGTAGTCAGCGTGTATGTTGATAATCTCTTCACCGCCATCGGTAGGATCATGGTCGACAATTTTTTCGAAATTTGCAATTTTCGCCGATTAAGTTTTAAAAATTCGTATAAAATCCATTTTTTGGAATATAAGTATGAAAATTTCCCAAAGTGTTAATAAAAGTGTCCTCTTTCCAATGAACATACCCGTTTTGGAAAATAACTTTTAGTTTTTATGAACAATTTTCATCGATAACTTGCAAAATTCGCTATAAAATTAATTTCTTGAAGAATCCTTGTGGAAATATCACCAATTATTAATAAAAATATCCTCTTTTTAATGCAAAAAGCTGCGTTGAAAAATCACTTTTAGTTCTTGAGAAATAAATTTTTGAAATGATCGACAATTTTTTCGAATTTTGCAATTTTCACCGATTAAATTTTAAAAAAGATGCTATACTTTCTATATAGGATAACTTGTATATTATGAGTATTTGAGAAGTGTTGTTTCAATATCCTTTAATTTATATTTTAGATTTATAATTATTCAAACTTACCCACAAACCGTTTCTGTTTGTGGTTGTATTTTAAATAGTCATAGATAACGCAATTTCCGCTGCATTTACTACAAATTTAATTTTTTGACATAAAACAAATATTTAGTAATATTTAAATATAAATAAATTATTTTTAGGTAGAGGGCATTCTCAATACGAAAGTATTTATGTAAATCTTATATTCGAGAGGATATGAATCAGCGATTATGAAACAAGCTAAGCTAGTTGGTATTCGGCTTCAGTTATGTAAGGGAAATAATTCTTCTTTTCGAAGAAGAAATTTGCAAATTTTTCTTGGAATACATTATGATATCATTTTTTTTTTATTTATACTTAACCATCTAAAATCGTATTATCAAGATAATAATAAAACTTTAAATACTACATCACGATCCCACTAATCAGAAATTTATCAATCAATTGCAAACAAAAAATTCAATGTTAGTCATCGATTAATCGCATTTTCCTTAAATATTTTTATAAAAAAATTTCACATACACAATCCCATCACGTGCTAGTTTACATTTTCTTATCACTTGGCATAGCATCACGTTTGTAGTAAATTAACACCTTGTCGGGGTCGATTTATGAACTCGAGTTGTAAGAATTCCTTTATTGTATTCTTATTAAATGAGATGACGTAGAGGCGCCAATTTACGTAAGAGCTTTTCACGCTTGAGTACAGCACAGCAAACAAACAGAGTACTCTCGCCGTCATTATAAAAGTTCCACAGAAGGTCCCTTTCGAATGTTACCCGGTTGATTTACGAATTACCGACGACAATGACACAAATTCACCCAACTACAGACTACTTCGTCGTACGATTGCGATTTTTGTTTGCCACGATCACATAAACACGCAGCTTGAATGGATAATTATAAAAGTGAACGAGATAAAGTTATAAAAATACCTTTCTTTGTTTATTAATTAAATTTTTAATTTTAATAAGCAGTATTGTAATCTAAATCAATTAATTTTTTTTATCGCAAAATCAAAATTAAACTATAATTAAACAAAAAATCTTTAAGTACCGTTTTTGAACGAGGCATATTATAGGTAAATGAGTCTATTGTGTAAATTGATTACATTAATAATTTTATTGTTCTATTTATTTGACTCCATTGAATATTAACGTAACAAGATTTTATTAAGCTTGAATAATTCTTAAAATAAATTCTTCGAATAGGTACTTAATTAATCAATTAATCAAAACACAACAATAAAATTAAATCGACACATGTTTATCTCATTTCAATTGCAAAGATTGGGATCTCTTTCATAATTTTTTTTTGGTGCCGCTAATTTTTGCATCTAAAATCTGTCTGTATTTCGTAGTTGTCATTTTTTAATACGATATCTTCACCCGTTTCAAAAACTTTATTAATTAATCATTCTCGACGTCTCGAAACGGTTGTCACATTGTGTTAAACGTTCCCTTCTCAGACGATTTCATCGATAAATATCTCGACGGAGTAATGTAATAACCTTGTTAATTTTTGCAGTATTATTTATGATTAATTCAGCAGCAAACGTTGCACCTATCTTATTGTCAAAGGCCAATGGTTGTTTACTGGATTATTATTAAAACGTAATTGTTAATTCTTGGAAATTATTTATTAGTATTTTATTTTGAATTTCTAATCATTTTTTTATAACTGTTGTGAGCTTGCTGTACAAAATTAATGTTGCTTGATATAAATTTGAAGGCGTTTAAATTGATACAACACGCACGAAATCACCTGAATCTTTTGTGAGATATCTGGTCTCTGCACTGATTACAAAAGTAGTGCCATATGAAGGAACATCATTTAAAACGAGAAAAATGTTGGCAAAAGCGTCAAAAATATCAAATTGGTAAAAAGGCATAAAATCAATTGGTTAAGTTTGAATTTGATTCTAAAGGATGTTGTAATACTCTAAATTTGTTTTGCAAAATGTTATAAAATCTTTTTTGTAATTCGCGACGGTAATGAAAGCTATTACAGTACTCAAACGGGTGCTGTAATGACACTCTTTACAGCATCCGATGCTGTAATGAGATTTTAGTAACATTTTATGGAATCAGTTCAAGTTGGCGACATTGGGTCATTAATTTTTCTAGTTGTCAATGTGACAATGTTTGTATATGGATGTTTACACACGTTCTTAACATCGAATACAAGGTCCACAATGATGAGGACATTGAACTCTGAGCAATTTCTTTTATTTTGGGAGGTGTACATGAAACATTTTTATCAGGTGAATACGTTTTGTGTTTTGACAGTTTCTATTTGTCATTCAAATTTCTATTTTCAAGTGTTACGTTGTTACCAACTGCTACATACCTATTTCCCTACATTGTCAAAATTTATTTTATTTTTGAGAAAAAAAAAGGATAAGAACACGAATTACAAAAAATAGCATAAAAACACGTTTCCTAAGACTTAAAGCACTCATTCATTAAAAAACTCGTGGCTTCACCACTCGTTTTTCAACATGAATTCGTGCATTTCAAACGTGTCTTACGAAACTTGTTTTTTAATATACTAATATACTAGCTCAAAGGAGGTCCCCATGGGGGGGTGCTTTCACCTCTCCTATCTAAGACTATCACCAACAAATATTAGGACTGCTTCCTGCGAATCTTTGATGGTGTATCTAGTGGTTGACTTTTTTCCAGTCACATCTTTCTTAATACTTTTGGCTGTGGGCACCAAATAGCCATGTAAAGTCCAAATTAAAGCAGCATTGCGTCCATCTGTGAAACCATAAATAATAAAAAAAACTTGACAATTTAGTTACAAACAAAATGGCAAAATTTTAATTTTACAATAAAGTAAATGGTCTTTGTAACAATTTGACTTACTTTCAGAAATTGTGATGTCAGCCAGCCTCCCAATCAAAATTTTCACTGACTTGTCTTTGACATGGTTTTCTAAGCTTAAAAAAAGTATAGATTTTTGCCAAACTCTGTCCCATCCTTCTAGCAACCCATCTTTGCTATTAAACGCTGATTTGAAATCCATGTTAGAATACCTCGACTTGCAGGTCGTCACTGAGTTGTAGTACTTAATATAAATCGTACCTCTTCTTTCCGTGCAGTAATACTCCTGCGTTTAAAATTGTCAATTAAACATAGTATTATAATGATTATATGTATGTCAGTAAATAAATTATGTTGATTTTGAAACAAGTTTCAATTTGAAGAAAGAATTAGGACTTACAAGCTTTTCTGAAGGGAATCTTTCAGAAATTCTTCTTGCTGTATGTTTTCATTGGTGGTGGCACTAAATTTTTTTTTCAGGTTGAACACATGGCAAGGTTACTGCAATATTAAAGTTTTTACTTTGATCTATTGATATTTCGTTAAAACTATCATTTGATATTAAGGAGTTTATAGAAGATGCATTCGTAGAATAATAAACCCGAATGACATGTCTCTTAAAAGAAGCTAAATTTTGAAAACCCTGACTACATTCCAGACATCTGAATGTGGAATTTGAGTTTAGATTATGTAAACGTTTGAAATGGTTACTAATAAGTAAAGCTATCTATAAACCACCAAAAACTGAAAAAAAATACACAGTTGATAACAAAACGAAAAGCGTTAGATAGCTATTTTTGTCTTACCTGTAGATTCTATATCTTTTTGGAAAAATATACACTTCTTCACTCAACTGAACACTGTTAAAGATGCGACAATGCGACGAGTTAACTTGATCTATGGTTATAATATGTTATAGCTAGCGCAGTGGTCTGACGATAAAGAAATCGCTGACTTAAATTCGCGGAATACGGCGGTGTAGGTTTGTGATTGATGAATTTTATTCATTGATATGAAGAACAATATTCTTAGCAGTTAAAATCATTGCATTGATGAACCTTCTTCTTTAATACAATGAAGTATTTACATTATATCATGTTAATACCATGTAAAGTTTGATGAACACCTTCATTGCAATTACAAAAAACTTCTTTGAGCCAATGAAAGGTCTTCATTACTATAATGATTATATTTCATTGTGCTAATGAATATGCGTTCATAATATTGATAAACAGGGTTTTTAGTTTATGAACAAATCTTCATTATGTCAATGAAAACCTTCATTGAGACAATGAAAATCAGTCAACAACCACTGTTCATTGATATTATGAGCAACATTTTTTTCAGTGTAGAAGTCAAATACCTAGCAATAATACTAGATAGTAAATTAAACTGGAACTCCACAATAGTTAAAGTGAGGAAAAAAACCATTATGGCTAACCAGATCTGCCGCAGGCTCTTAGAACTGGGATCTTAAAGCAATAATCAGACCCATGGTCGTCTGGTACCTGGTACCTCACTGTTTTGGTCAAAAACAAAGCCTAAAACACCACAACAACAGCTGGCACAAATCCAGCGGTTAGCATGTCTTAATATAACAGGTGCAATGAGATCTTGTCCGATGGCTGCTTTTGAAGCTCTACTCGGTCTCACACCACTTCATTTATACATGCAAAAGGAGGCAGCTTTAAGTGCCTTATCACTGAAAACATGCTCTTCACTCAAGTTGATGCAGGACAACCTCAGAGAACATCTCGAAATCTTCATTTGATTGAAATTAAAACTGACCTTATAGCGGCTGTATACAAATTCGGCCAGTCGTATAACGTCATATTTAGAAGCAGAGATGATTGGACTGATACACCAATGCTTCAAAGACAGTTGGATCCACAGATTCCGAAGTAGGTATGGGCATTACTGGACCAAATAGCCGCATTAAATTGCACCTCAGCTCGGTCATAAGCATTTTTCAAGCAGAAGTTGTTGCTATAAACTTCTGCACCGTTTTGAATCTAGAAAAGGAACAGGAAGGTGCATCCATAAACATTTTTACTGATCAGAGAGGGTACCAGCAACCTGAGGGACTTCGCTAAGAGCAATAAAGTTACTTTATAGTGGGTTCCAAGTTACAGATACATTGAGGGCAAGACTCATGGTCGTACCTGGTACCTGGTACCTCACTGTTTTGGTCAAAAACAAATCATAAAACACCATAATCACAGCTGGCACAAATCCAGCGGTTAGCATGTCTTAATATAACGGGTGCAATGAGATCTTGTCCGACGGCTGCTTTTGAAGCCCTACTCGGTCTCACACCACTTTATTTATACATGCAAAAGAAGGCAGCTTTAAGTGCCTTATCACTGAAAACATGCTCTTCACTCAAGTTGATGCAAAGCAACCTCAGAGGACATCTCGAAATCCTTATTTGATTGAAATAAAAACGGACCTTATAGCGGCAGTATATAAATTCGGCCAGTCGTATAACGTCATATTTAGAAGCAGAGATGATTGGACTGATACACCAATGCTTCAAAGACAGTTGGATCCACAGATTCCGAAGTAGGTATGGGCATTACTGGACCAAATAGCCGCATTAAATTGCACCTCAGCTCGGTCATAAGCATTTTTCAAGCAGAAGTTGTTGCTATAAACTTCTGCACCGTTTTGAATCTAGAAAAGAAACAGAATGGTGCATCCATAAACATTTTTACTGATCAGAGAGGGTACCAGCAACCTGAAGGACTTCGCTAAGAGCAATAAAGTTACTTTATAGTGGGTTCCAGGTTACAGATACATTGAGGGCAAAAATACCCCTAAAATACCATTTCTTAAACATTGGACAAGCTGACGATCAAACTTGTCGATTTTGACACAACATTTTCGCCGCTCCTCTCAGCCCGGCAGCAATAATTATAATAATAATACCAGCTTAATTAAAAAATTAAATTGGTTTTTTTTTACATACAAAAAAATAACAGGACAATACAATACAAAAGATTTACAGTTAACTAAATTACAATAACAAACCACATCCTCTACAGAATATTATTTACAACAAATTAACAAAAGAAGGTTTCATTTATAAAAAATATAAAAAAAATGTATTGTCTCATTATCATTATTAATAAAAAAAAGACTTCCCTTGTTTTCGTTCACACTCAAGAACAATATAATTAATTATCTGTTTGAAACAAACAAGGGCACAAGTTCAAATGATCACATCGTTGTTTTACAAAGGGAAGAAGACGTTTAACACATATGCATTTTGAATAAACGTTGGGTCATTATCGCGTTGAATTGAAGAGAACCTCATGATTTAATGACAAGGTCGAATGTCCGTGAATTTCGCTTCAGCACAGGAAACGTAAGGTTAATGGCAAAACGTGTCGATCCCCTCTATTTTTTGTTCGCATTAAAACCTTTCTTTTTAAATGTTGGTGACGAATTCATTTACATAAAAACGTGTGTTTGCATTGATACCTATTTATCCATGAATCACGTGACCAAAGTATCGCAAAGAAAATCTTTTTGCTTAATTTGTTGAAATAAGAATGATCTGTTAAGACATCAGTGGACTTTGTATTGTTGTCTAAAATATGAGTGAATTGTTTTTTTTATTGAACACACCTTCACTACGTAAGAGATTTCGTGAATCACGTGACAACGAAAGGTCAAGAAACAAACCGAAAACATAAACGTAAATTTGTTTGCGATTTTATCCGGTTTAAAAAGAAAACTTCCATTTGTAGCGTTAATAAAAGTTAATAAAAAACATATTTATTAAACATATAAGTTACAGTGTAAACGGGTGTGTGTACAGTTCCAAAATAGGTTTGCTAAATTTAAAATTTTAGCACTATTTACGAGGATTTAATTGTTTGTGTACACGAAAAATTAACACCACTAAAAAATATCTATTCTTCCTTAATATAAAAGGTTAAAATTGAAATTTGAAGGCAGTGTTAAATTAGAAATGGGGCAACGTAGATCGCTGTAAAATTTAGGTTTTTTTTACAAAAAGGTTTAGTTCTCTTACATGCAACAAATGGTTAATTCAACTTTAAATTTGTATCTTAGGAGACGATCTAAAAGTGAACAAAATGTTTTTATCTTTCCAACGTTTAAGTAAGTTACAATTTCTTAACAATACATTTAAAAGTAGTAAATTTAAAAGTTAAAAATCTCACAATTATACACAAATGAGCGTCTATTATCTTCTAATAACATGTGCATTAAGTCAGATCAATCCGATAAAATCCATTAATAAAGTTACATAATATGAAGGCTTTCACGGTCGGAGTTAATTCAACTAAAACTGTGAATAACAACTAAAACTAGAACTAACATCAGATCTAGAACTAGAAACATTCGGGTTTAGCAGTTCGAAAGTTTCTAGTCCTAAGTCTAGTGTTAGTTCTAGTGGTAGTGGGCAATTATTAGAAATAACACTAGACCTAGAACTAAAAAAAATCAGAAAGGTCTAATGTTAGTTCTAGTGTTAATTCAACAAAAATATATCAGCTTTTTCTTTTGAAATTATTTTGAGTGTAATTATTAATATCAACAATGGTCACTTAATGTGCAAAGATAAAAAAGATAACGAAAAATTTGTATTTGTCATTAATACACGCTTTTTTAGACGTCAGAGAAACTGCGAAATAACCAAAAAAAATTAGTACTATTCAATAATAAGTACTAATGAATTTATTTCATTACGTAAACCAGTTAATAATCGAGGTGTTAATTAAATATGCTCGGTGAACTGCTAAACGTTTTATCGAATGATTTATTCTGTAAATATTTGCATAATTTATGTATTCGGTTATGCATCGAATAATTGCGATGGTTATCGCAATTATTTGATACTAATTGTAAATTTATGTTTAATTATTTTATTTACAGGCCACCGGCTGAAAATTCCCCGGATGATTTTACGGAATCAACGGAATCTTTGGACGATAAAAACCCGAGGAGGCAACAATGGGCTAATAAACTCCAATTTGTTTTGGCTTGTGTAGGATATAGTGTTGGATTGGGTTCGGTTTGGCGGTTTCCTTATTTATGTTACAAAAGTGGTGGAGGTAAATTTTTATTTATTTATTTTTAATCTGATATTAAAACACGATTTATGCCAAACAAAAATCTAATCTAAAACGAAATGAAAAAGTTTTATGAAAACCTATTTGTTATCTCGTTTCTAGTACTAGGTCAAATTGCCCTTGGACGTAATTGGAAATGAGATAATTTCCTAACATCCTAATTTACTCGGATCTAGAAAAAGAGCGGAATTAGATAATCAACCTTTTTCAGTCAATTAATAAAAGCCAAACATTTTCTTTTTTTTTTTAAGCCGAGGAATAAAATCAAGTCATTGTTACTTTTAACGGTCTGTAACAATTCGTTTCAAATCAATGTTTAACCTTGAATAAACTAATCTTTAAAAAGAAATCTCATTTTATTTATGAGTGTTTGCATACGATTTTTAGATTTTATTAAAATTGAAAATGGGAATTTTAATTTTTAAGTTTATATGAAATCTAATAAGAAAACATTTGGGTTTAGCCGTCTTGAAACACGCACTTTAGTATTAGTTCTAGTTTTAATTCACGAAGAAAGGGGGAAAGTGGCTAGAACTACCATTTACATGTACAGGGTGGTTCAAATTTGATGTCCGAATAGGCTAACTCGGAAACTATAAGAGTTAGAAAAAAAGTAGCTTACATGTCATGATCTCGTTTTTCGAGAAACTGCTAATGCCGAAAACCTCATAGCACTATCGTCTTTTGTTTTTCCCCTAGAGGCCAAAATTGAAAATATCGTAAAACCAATAAGTGCAATTATCTTGGTTATTATTATAGGTGGAGTATTATAACTACGACATTATATGGACACTTTTTTACAGAGAATTTCATGATATAGTCAAAAAAAATTTTTGTTTTAGAATAAAGCTAAAAATAAACTTTTTTTATAAAATTTCCATCTACTTAGTGTCGTCGAGGAAATTAAATTTACAGTTTCCTGTAAGTTACGGGGCGGTAGGTAAAATCTAAAAAGTTAACAATTAAATACGAAGATAAGTTCTGGTATTTAAAAACAAATAATTTTTTAATATGTAACATTCTAACATGTCAAACTTTTCAAAATTTTCGTAATTGATCTTAAAAACAGGATTTTTAAAGTGACACTTCAGAAAATTTTTGAATACAAACAAATGTTGCTATGTTTATTTGAATTAAAAAAAAAAAAATGAGCGCCATCTATCGATAATTTATTAAGTCATTTAAAAATAATATTAAATCGTAATAAAAAATGTGAAATAATGCAATCTATTCCAACTTTTGTGTAAAACATATATAAATTAAACAGTTCAACAAATATATTTGTTTCAAATATCAGAAATATGTTTTTTTAATTTTTAGTTATAGAACCGTAATTTACAGGAAACTGTAAATTTAATTTCTTCCACGACACTAAAAGAAAAGTTTATTTTTAGTTTTATTCTAAAACAATAAGAAATAGACCTGTCAAACCCTATATTTTTGTAATCAGAAAAAAATAACGAATTTATTAAGCGAATAATCAGTGGTTGTTTCCATTTAAAAAAACGAAAATTGTGATAATATCTCAAAATCTAAAACCGACAAAATTTTTTTGACTACGTCATCAAATTCTCTGTAAAAAAGTGTCCATATAATGTCTTAGTTATAATACTTATAATACTCCACCTATAATAATAACCAAGATAATTACATTTGCGGGTTTTACGATATTTTCAATTTTGGCCTCTAGCGGAAAAACAAAAGACGATAGCGGTATGAGGTTTTCGGCATTAGGAGTTTCTCGAAAAACGAAATCATGACATGTCAGCTACTTTTCTTCTAATTCTTATAGTTTTCGAGTTATAGCCTATTCGGACATCGAATTTGAACCACCCTGTACTACCAATGGGCTCCTGAACACACTATAAGCACCGATATTGTGCTATCAATGCCGTTAGATTTGACCAGTAATTAATGCTAATGCTAATGATCGAGAACGAAAATAGAAGTATAGGTACTGCCAGACACTTCAGATTAAGCAAGCTTACAGCCTGGGTACGTACTGTACTGTGTGCCAGATGGAAGTATTTGCTATTCACACTGAGCTGTGATAAGAGTTTCTCTGATCTGGGCCCAGGTCACTCTGGGGTTGCTGGCAATGAAGCGGCAGATGAGCTAGCATGAGAGATTTGTGGGGCCAGAGCCAGCAGTTGGTATATCATTTGCGTTGGCCAAACATAAGATTGGACTGTAAGCTGAAGAGAGACTACGCCTGCTGTGGACCAGTTCTCCTGGAATGAGACCTGGATGAGAGGGAATATTTTAGGACTTGCTCGTAGCAACATTAAAGTTGAGCACGTTTTAAGTCACTGCCCTGCTGTTAATCGTATCAGATTCTCGATTTTTGTATAATATATGTAATGTACATAATGTAATATATGTATAATCTATTTCATTCCTTTTTTCCAGGCGTATTTCTCATCCCATACTTTTTAATAATGACAATTTGCGGAGTTCCAATGCTTTATATGGAACTAGCGGTTGGACAATTTATCGGAAGAGGTCCAATTGCGGCGTTAGGCAGTTTGTGTCCTTTATTTAAAGGAGCAGGACTCGGCAGTGTCGTCGTTTCATTTTTAATGTCAACCTATTATTGCGTTATAATCGCTTACGGTGTTTATTATTTCTTCACATCGTTCAAACCGAAACATCCTTGGATTGATTGCACGAATCGTTGGAATACAGAGGATTGTTGGATTCCAGCTAGATTAAACGATAATAAATCAAGACCATTTCGAAGTCACACACCGGCGGAAGAATTTTATGAGTAATTAATTATTATCAAGATTTTTGAAGGATTACTTTTTAAATATAATTTAATTTTTTTCAGTGTTAAAGTTCTTCAAATTAGTGATGGCTTGGAAGATTTTGGAACGTTACGATGGGAATTAGTGGCGTGTTTATTATGTGCTTGGGTTTTAGTTTATTTTGGTCTATGGAAAAGCATAAAATCTTCCGCGAAAGTGAGATATTTAACGGCAACTTTACCGTTTATTTTAATTATTGTTTTCCTGGCGAAATCGTTAACTTTGGAAGGAGCCGAATTGGGATTGAGATATTTTTTCAAACCTAAATGGAATCTTCTCAAAGACGCAAAGGTATGTTTTTTACTTAGGAATTAACACCCAACCTTGAAGTTTCAAACTTTTAAAAACTTATCAAACTGAATAATCTTATCAGATGAAACCATCTCCTTTATTACCCTTCTTATTTATTGTACATACCGTAAATTTCAACATATTAAGTGAGTTTATTTCTTTTTCTTTAAATACATTTTATGATTCGAATTTTATAGTTTTATAAATACTTGTTTTAACCTTTGTTAAAAATAATTTCTGGGAAATGATAAATGTTTTTATTTTTTTTTTTTGCAAAAGAGTTTAATAACGATCAACCTTTTACGTCTGTGACGTGCTAAAGATACATTAACCACCCAAGAAGGTTGCCTTGAAAACTGTTCCTACTTCACTTATATGGAGTTATACATGATTGAAAATGAATAAAACACCACTTTATTTATCCACTGTTATGTAGTAAAGCTGTAATTTCATCCTTTAAAAACCAATCTTATAATGGGATTGAATGCGAGGTTTTTATACCATATTTTTTTTAATTTGACTTTTCATAACTGAAATAGAGAGAAGTAAGTAACGTAATTTCCACTTTGCTGATAATACACCATATTAATTAATTTTTATTTCTTTTTTTATTTCTATATACCTGGAAGTTTAAGTTGGTGAATACCAGTAAGCCCAATATATGCTAAGGCAGCTAACAAATATTGCCAATCATAGAGAATTGCAACCAAGATATGATCCAGAATGCCATAAACAATTATCTTTCTTAAATCAAAGAAATCCAGTTTTTCAGAAAATTGAAAACGCCAAAAATGATTATCTTTCCTTTCTTTTAAGTGATGAGGAGTACGATGCAGTTTATATTAATTTTATCAAGAATTCTGCTCAACCCGAAATTTATAAGAAATCCATGAAAATTAGTTTCTCAGAAAAATTTAAATACTTATCTTTCCGTATTTGTTACTCTATACATGATGAAGAATACGATGTGGATCAAATTAAATTAATCACAACTTCTGCTCAGTTCTGTATTTATACTTTATATTCAACGTAACTGAAGTTTTATTGAAATATGAAACGACAGTAGATTTTTTTTTCAATTTGCTGCATCCCAAAGAGCCCCCAAACTTGTTTATTAATTGGAAACGTCATAAAATTCGTACTTAAGTAAGAGTTAAGTTTTCACATTGAGAGTCAATTACGCAGCATCTATTTTGGTATAGAAATCTCCCAAATTTAACTCGCTATATATGTAATTATTTAGAGCCATTTCGAATGAAATTCCATTCATTGAAGTGTTCATAAAATCAAATATAACTACTTTCTCTTTCCTTTGATTTCCTTCCCAACGTCCTTAACCTAATTAATAGATTGATTCGATACAAACACCTTTCCTGTTGATTAGAAGAAAGTATTTAAAAATGTATTTAAAATATCGGATTTATAATTTTGTTTTCTAACTCTAACAGGTTTGGATAAATGCTTTAGCACAAACATTCAATTCAATGGGTATAGCATTCGGCTCGATGATTTCATTCGCCAGTTATAACAAATTCGAAAACAACATAATCCAAGATACGTTAGCCGTTTCCTTTGTAAACGCAATAACGAGTCTTTTAGTTGGAATTTTTGCATTTGCTACGCTTGGAAATATCGCCACGGAACAAAATACATCTATAGATAAAGTAATCACCGATGGTAAGTTTTTATTTCAATTATTTCATTGGTGTAACTTAAAACCGCACGTGTCCGATTGTTCCACGTGGGCAGACAAGAACTCTTACCACACGGATGCATTTATTCATTAACTAACAGGGCGTCTCGGTTTCATTACGTAATTAAACAGTCGGCGATAGAATTTTATTTAGTGTAATCTTTTTTTATTCAAACAACACATTATTGTAATTTTACGATTGTGTTAAAAATGCAAACCATAGATAAACAGTTTTAAAGATAAAATTAAATTATTGTATTAAAATAATTTGTCAACAAAAAAAAAAATGGTCAACGCAAGCATGAATGAACACTTAATGAAAGTATAACTATTTAATAACAGCCTTCATTCAAATTGAAAAATAGGTCTATTGCGAATAATTGGATGTTAAGTACTTGGCATAGTTATCAATCACTGTCCATCATTAAATCAACACTATATATTTATTTTTGTTGAATAAGATAATCTTGTTAAATTTAATTTTTTTTTGTTTAATAAAAGATAACGATTATTAATTATATGCTTCTAGTTCTAGTTCTAGTCCACATCGATCAAATTATATATCGTATATTGTATCTATTGCTTGTATAAAAATATTCAAAAACGTGTCTCTCTCAAATGCAGTAGTCTCAATATGCAAATATTGATTTTATAATTGCAAATCGAGCAGACGGATCGAATCGAAATTTCAATATTTATGAAGGCAAAACATTCATTCCGTAAATAATTAAATCTGACACCACAATAGTCATACAAATCAACTAGTTATCATTCAGGAAAATTCTTCATTGTTCATTTCAGTTGGTTAATTGATTAACAATTAGATTATTTATTTATTTATATTTATTTACCATTTATTGCCACAGACAAAAATACAAAATTACATAAGATACACTTAACTTAAACAGTATCAGCAAATGGATCATTTTATCGCACAAGCGATCTCTGCCAAATGACCCAACAGAACAAACAAAAATAAAAATAATATTTGCTGAATATGGCAAGTAGTGATAATTAGATATTATTAACATTACCAAATAAGATTAAGCAAGAAAAGAAACACAAAGAGAAAAATAAATAATAAAAGAAACTAAAAGAATCTGCCGGATATCAGTTGCCAACAAGTGAGAGCAGTTGAAGAGAGGAAAAAAGAGAAAGACAAAGAACAAAGAATCAGGAAACAGCCAGTTGAAGGGCAAGCAAGTGGCTCTTTAAAACATGTCTAAAATTAGTAATTCTAGAAATATTACGAATTTCAGAAGGCAGTCCATTTCACAGCGCAATCGACTGTACTGGAAATGATCTATGATAAATTTCAGTGCTATGAACGGGAAATATAAGAATAGTATCAGAACGTGAACGAGTAGCAAGCTCATGAGTTGATAATTGCTGGAACCTATCTGATCAGTACTTTGGGGTGCAGTTATGAAGGATTTTAAATAAAATGGTTAATAAACGAAAGGATCTTGAAAGTACTTTGGGGTGCAGTTATGAAGGATTTTAAATAAAATGGTTAATAAACGAAAGGATCTACGTCTCTCACAGGTTAACATCTGAATGTAATTGCGATACGGCGTTACATGCTCAAATCTATTTAGATCAAATATGAACCGGATACAATTATTTTGTAGCCGCTGAAATTTACTCAGAAGAGTCACCGAGAGATCGGGATAAACCGCGTCCGCATAATCGAAGTGAGGAAATATAAGAGAATAACAAAGATTACGACGCACCACAGGAGGAAGAGAGCAGCGAAGTCTTTTTAAAGAGTGGAACTTTTCTGCAAACATGTTGAATTTGCGGTTTCCAAGACAGTGGAAGGACTCCAAGATTTTTAACTGTGTTAGAAAACCGTATGACATTACCATCCAGCATCAGATCACTGCAGGCAGATGGATTAATCTTACCAAGTAATTGACGAGTTCCAAACACAATAGCTTGCGTTTTAACTGAGTTCAACTTAAGTCCGTATCTCCGAGACCAGTTCAAGACGTTAGATAGATCGTTATTAAGTCGCACAATAGCTGCCGGAAATTCAGCAACAGTTGTAGTAGTATATATCTGCAGGTCGTCGGCATACAAATGATAATTACACGAGATATAATTAGTAACACTATTAACGAACAAAGAAAACCCAATACACTGCCCTGAGGAACACCACATTTGATTGCACAAGCAGAAGAAATTGCAGAGTTAGCGCGTACGCACAAGAAGCGATGGGAAAGGTAGGATTAAAACCAAGAAACACAGGGGGGAGTGAATCCGTAGGCAGAGAGAGGCGCTAAAAGAAGGCTGTGGTCGACAGAATCAAAAGCCTTGCTGAAATCGAGCAGTACCAGCACAGTAACACATCTGTTGTCGCAGGCATACCTAATATCATCAGTAACTTTAATGAGAGCAGTAGTTGTACTATGCCCACTGCGAAAACCCGATTGCAACTCATTGTGTAAATTAAACCTCTCTAGAAATCCTTGGACTTGTAATAAACTAAGCGTTCAAGAGCTTTTGATAGTACGGATAAAATTGAAATCGGACGGAAATCAGTGTTACATGAAGAGGACTTGGATTTGGGTATGGGAACGACAGGAGCAACCTTCCACACAGAGGGAAACAAAGACCGCTCAAAAGAAAAGTTGAAGATATGAGTTAAGGGAGGAAGCAGAAGGTTGAGACCGATTATCATAGATTTCATCAGAATATTTTAAAAATGATTAAAACAATTAAAATTTTCCTTTCTTACATCAAACATAAATGATATATGTTTGAATTAACAGCCTTCGTGAAATCTTGAATCGTAAAAATAACATATTTTTTAGAATTAATCGTTAAACTATTAAATTAATGTATATTATTTTTGTTATAGGTCCTGGTTTAATTTTTGTTGTATACCCTCAAGCGTTAGCAAAAATGCCCGCTTCACATTTATGGTCGGTATTATTCTTCTTTATGCTATTATGTCTTGCATTAAACAGCCAAGTAAGCATTAAAAAAAATATTTACGATAATAATTTAACAAAATTAATTATCTAATTTAGTTTGCCATCGTTGAAGTCGTCGTAACATCTATTCAAGACGGTTTTCCGAATTGGATAAAAAAGAATTTAATGTGCCACGAAGTTCTCGTTTTAGTAATATGCGTGGTTTCATTCTTTTGTGGGCTACCAAATGTAACAAACGTAAGTAATTTTAAATATTAACGAAATTGAAATAAACAATAAATACTTTTTTTAGGGTGGAATTTATTTCTTTCAATTGATCGATCATTACGCTGCATCAATCTCGATAATGTACCTGGCATTTTTTGAAATCGTAGCGATAGCATGGTTTTATGGCGTAAAAAGATTATCGAGAGATATCGAAGATATGACAGGACGGCAACCTAGTTTATATTTTAAGTTTTGTTGGTACGTTGCCGCGCCTTTAATGATATTTTCGATTTGGGTCTTTTATATGATTGCATACGAGCAACCCACGTATGGAAATTATGCTTATCCTAAATGGGCGATAGCGATCGGTTGGATTATCACATCCTCCTCAATACTATGCATTCCAATATTTATGATTTACGTCATAACGAAAGCCGAGGGAGATACTTGTTGGAAAAAGCTGAAAAATTCTATTAAACCAGATCTGGAAGAGTGTAGAAATTGCAAAACTTGTATTAGTGATCATCATGAACCTTGTTATGAACAAGAACCTATGATTGGATATCAACCTGGAGTTAAAAAAAATGGTATTATTATTGCTCCAGTTGGATATAGTCCTGTACAAACTAATACTAGCACCGAAAGTAATGCTTCACCATCGTCACCACCTCCTAATGAACGGACGTAACAATAAGTGTTTTGTTATTTTTTTTTGTTTTTGATTTTAATCCAGTAAATTTGTCCAAATGAACCAATGGTAGCAATAATTATAAGACATACTCGACCAGTTTCCTGTGTAACATTGGACAATATAAATTGACTGGATTATTTAGCAATCTACTCCTTAAATTAATTTATTATATAAATGTTATACTTTTGGGTCGAAAAATACGTATCAACCAGTAGTGAGATATGAAATATAAAAGAGAAAGTACTGTGTGATATTTTGTTATATTTAAGTTTGTTTAGTAAGCAATAATTTGTTGGTTTTTATATTAAAAAAACCTTTAGTGAATGTTTATTGTAAAATAATGTACAAATCCAATGAAATATATTTATATTTCCAATCCAAATAGAAAACGATCTATTTAGAAATTTGTTTTTCTCATTCAAGGCCTTACCTTCCAACAATATTCTGAAAATATTTAATGAAAGTTAATTAGTGCAGGTTCATTTACTTGACCACTTTTAATGTTAGATGTATTATTTATTTCAGCAATATTACCTTGCAAATCTATGATGCGAATGATATTGATAATGCTAAACTTGCTAGATAAAGACTGCTAGCAGAAGACTACAAATTTCTGATAGAAAGCTTTGTGACAATTTTAACATTCTCTTAGTTCACCGAGAGAACATAACCTAGAAATTGTGACAGAGAGATTTTTTGTTGGTGAAAATCTTATCTTAAACCGTTTTGTTTGCTTCCAAAAGTATCAATTATTATAGTTCAGCTCCTAAAGCACATTTTTCATCCATCTTTTGAGGTTTTAACGTTATTTTGAGGAAGAAATCCTTGATTTAAATTTGAATTTTTTTAACTTTACTCATTGTTGAAATTTGGCGTGTACTCCAATGTATGTCTATAAACAAAAAAAGACAACGTTGAATACGAAGTTTTATTACGTTTCATAAAGGAATAAGGGAGAAATCAACGAAAAAAGAATTAAATTTTGAAGGTTAATTCCGAGGAAAATCAAGAGATGACGCTAGTTTCGAAGCAAGAATTTTGAAAAGGGCGCGAAGCTAAGAGCCAATCAGAAACGAGGAAAAAACAGTTGGAGTGCCGGGGTATATAAGGAGATCGCGAACAGGGAGTGAGACAGTCGTCGTCTGACCAGCGTTGAATCCACGTCGTCAGATAGAAGAAATTTTGAATCTCAAGAGATAACCTCAAAAATTTAAGATAATTTTTTTAAAAAAAAGTCAAATCAACTTACGATATTAAAATAAAAAGAGAATCTTCCGATCATCCAAGACCCTATTTCCGAAGAACAAGCAGTTCAATTTCCCGTAAGAAGAATCCTGTAGACAATCCAGAAAATTAGTTAGTGCCCCGAACACAAGAGACAATCCATAATCCAGATACCACATTGAACTCCAATCCTTTCTTTTTCGCAGTGAGTCGGATGATAATTTTATTTTCTTATTTAACATAACCTACAAAAAGAAAAATCAAACTCAAAGAACAACTCACAAGAGTTTCCTATAATTTTGATCAATACTTGTGGGTAAAGATTTATTAGTTTTCTTGAATAACGTTCATTTATTTAAATCTATTTTTCTTCAACGAGTTTGATGACAACTTAAGACGTCGGCCATTTCAGAGACAAGGAAGGATAGAGATGGGCAACTCTACCTTATTAAATTGTACCTTGCGTACAGCGCCATCCGATGTCACCGCAGAGTACTAATCATAGATTAAAACCAACTTCCACTAGGATAATGGTGTAAAACTGGGCTAACCAACGATCTGGCAACATTGTTCGCTGCGCATCGAAGCGAAGCGAGCGACGTTGCCAGATCGTTGGGATTAACTTTAACCGCCAAATTTAAAAATAACACAATTAATATTGCTTTGAAAAAAGGAAATAAATATATTTTAAATGAAAGATCTAATTTCAACATAATAATTTATTATTCACAAAACTAATAAAATTTGGTAACATAAATAGAATATAAGTACGAAGCTTTCACGGCCGGTGTTATTAAACTAGAACTAATAGTAGCACTATCGAAGACGACTCGAAATCACTTCGAAAATTTCTAGCTAGTGATAGTGCTACTATTAGTTCTAGTTTTAGTTCAATAAATAGAATAATGTTACATTTTGTTTACCCTAACAGTTTTTGTAGCGTCTTCCTGGATGGTAATGAAAAGAAATTTGATAAGAACCGGTATCCTTTACCACTTTGCTTATAAATGGAAAGAGCTAGCACTTCTTTTTTCTGATTTCGGGACTGACAGCTAAAGAAATTTCTAGTTTCTTTTTTTTAAATATTTGAGGTTCACCAATACCTGAGGATTTTTCCTCAATTGTATTAGCTTTTGCCTTATTATTCTGGCATTTTTTTTTACTCCAGTTAGGTTGCAATTGCTGCAGTTCTTTGTAAAAGGTAATTTCCTCCGTTTCTTATCTACAAAAATGAAGATAATTTTAAATAAGAATGATTATTCAGTTTTTATGTTTCCAATTCATTTCTAATGAAATGGCAGAATCTTCCTCACAAAATGAGGTTGAAGCAATTTCGCAACCTTGTTGTTTACTACATCCAGGTAGACTTGCATAACAGTTGAACTAGTTACACCAGGAAGTTTGTCGGGGCATACATATGTAGGGGTATAAATATATATATATGGCATGTCGGGGTATAAACATATATAATATGGTATATAATGAATTATATAATTATGAATTATGAAACTAAATAATTAATTTCATACCATGCAGCATACCTGAAGTATCTTCTGTTGGTTGATCTTGTGGAGACAAAAAGCAATTATTTATAGTTTCTTCTTACAAATCTAAATGATTTAAAAAACATATATAGATTAAAAAACAAACTTTTTATCCAAAATTTCATTTACCTAGTAAGCATAATGTAGGTAGCTTTTTCAATTTTTTCTCAACATATTTGCACATTGTTGCAAAATGGTTGGGGCAAACACAATAGTTACTTAGACGCTTATCATTAATTAATTCAAATAATTTTGAATTGTGTATTCCAGACAATAATATCTAGAAATACAGAATGAAAGTAATTATGCTGTATTAATTAATAATTTTTATAATTTACCTTTTAATGTCTATCATCACAAGATGGTACACAGCAAGGATTAATAACCGACATTTTTATCATTTAAAAAATTTTAAATGTTTTTTACACTTTTTTACACTTAATTACACTCATTATAGATGTATATCTATAAACAAGGCTAGGCATTGTTAATCAGAGAAAACCCCGAAAATATTATACACACACACCTTGGTGCATTCTATAATTTAATTTGTTATTACATATTTCTTTTCAACAAAACTATAAAAACATATGATACACATTTATTTCTAAACTTAGAATTACATTTTTGCTGATAAATATTTTCTGTCAACAATTTCTTCCCACCAACTCGGTTTGGCCATGTTAGCAGGATTACGTAAAAAGCTATTCTTCAAATTCTGATAAACTTGTCCATCTGAGGCTCCAATTGCTGATCGTAAGAACACATCAGGTGGGGCGATCGCGTCAACTAAAGCTACAGCATCAGGTTTGATTTCTCTACATAATTGCAAGATGCTTTCTTGAATTAAAGTGATAATTTCTGGACCGGAAGCGTAACCACCTTGGTAAAGTTGCCCTATAAAGTGCTTTTCAATGTTGAATAAACCATAAAGGTTTGCTAATTTTGTTAAAACCGCTGCGATCGCTGGATCTGTCGCTTCAAGAATTTCCTCTCTTACACAGGTCAAAGTGAAATGCTAAAAGATATAAATGTAAAATATGTTTAGTTAATATTATTATTAGAATAGAAAAAAAGTTTTACTTGAATATAGGCAATAGCGAGACTTCTGGCATAATAAACTTGTCCTTCATTTTTTGCTGTAAATTGATCTAACCCGGATTTTTTTAATCTTTCAATTCTTTCATAAGTAGATTTCAATAAATACATAACGATCCATTCATATGTATGGATGATATCTTAAACATTAAATAACCTTATAAGTACGAAGGCTTTCACGGCCGGTGTGAATTAAACTAAGATTAGAACTAAAACTAGAAACTTTCGGGTTTTGCCGTGCGTCTTTTAATAAAAGGTTTGACGTTTCGGATGCCATGTTGCAACCTTCTTCAGAAACTGGTTCGAAGTGACGAGATCAAAAAATCGGTAACTATATATAAGTCGGAAAAACTAATTAATAATCAGTTAACGCTAATTACAAACTAATTAATAACTAATTGCGTCGCGTCCGGTGTGAGGCGGGAAGAGGTCTTCGTGTTCACCACCATCTTCCATGTTCTGCTAAGCTCCCAGCCATCCTCTCTGTTGACGTTATTTTTATGTCGGTGCATCTCTATGGCTTCTCTTGTCAGTCTTTGGTAGTATCTGTTGTCCCTAGCCAGCACCTTTGTTTGTTCGAAGTCTATTCGGTGCCCCTCTGCATGGCAATGTTCCGCAACCGCCGACTGCTGGATCTTCTTCAGCCTGAAAGTGTTGCTCCTTCTTCAAGTTCTCTCCTTCACATAGTCTCGCTGCTCGCTGAAATAATGTACGGATCACGGACCTCTTCTGTTGGGGATACTGGACCCAGCCACCTACAGGAACCCACAGCAAAATCGTTAGAAAAATGAAGGAACTGATAAAATCTACAGGAATTCCAGCAGAACAGCAGAAATGTTTGTTTGTGCAGGCGCCGGTACCACCAAGAATCTACGGACTACCGAAGATTCACAAACCAGACGTCCCCCTCCGCCCTATCGTCAGCGCCATCAACTCCCCAACATACCAGCTGGCTAAACATCTTGCAAAGATTCTGTCCCCCTTTATAGGTAACACGGAATCGTATGTCAGGGATTCTACACATTTTGTGGAATCGGTAAAAGGTGTAAAGCTGGATGCTGGGGATATGTTGGTAAGTTTCGATGTGGAATCCCTTTTTACTAGGGTACCTAGAGGGTCTTCGCCGAAAACTCATTCCGGAGGGTTTACCAGGATACGTGCCAGATCTGGTGGAGTATTGCTTATCGTCGACGTATTTCAGCTGGAAAGGAGAATTTTACGAGCAGTTCGAAGGGGCAGCCATGGGATCTCCACTATCGCCAGTTATAGCTAATTTCTACATGGAATTATTCGAAGAGGACGCTTTGAAGAAGAGCCAGTGGAAACCAAAACTATGGCTCCGATATGTGGATGACACGTTTGTGATATGGCAACATGGTCAAAAACGGCTCCAAGAGTTCTTGGATCACTTGAACTCTCAACATCCTATGATTAAGTTCACCATGGAAACAGAAACTGCCAAAAAACTACCTTTCCTAGATGTGTTGGTCACCAGGACGACAAATGGAGATATAGAACTTGGTGTATACCGAAAGAAGACCCATACCAACAGGTATTTATAGGCATGTTCACATCATCATCCCCAACAGAAGAGGTCCGTACATTATTTCAGCGAGACTATGTGAAGGAGAGAACTTGAAGAAGGAGCAACACTTTCTACGAGGCGTGCTGCAGAAGAATGGATACACTTCGAGGAACATCAACCAGGCCATCAAGCAGCGAAAGCAAAAAGAGGACACGGTAAGTACAAAACCACTTGGATTTATCTGTCTTCCCTATGTTTCAGGTGTAACGGAACGAATTGCTAGGCACCTCAAGAAGAACGACATCGTAGTGCGGTACGGCACGGTCAGCAAAATTCGGAACACACTCCCGATAGCCAAGGACAAACTAACTCCATTAAAAGGAGCGGGAGTCTATCGACTATCGTGTAGTTGTGGGAAGGTTTATGTTGGCCAAACTGGACACAACGTCGAGTGCCGCATCAAGGAGCATGAGAGGGATGTAAGGCTGAAGAAGATCCAGCAGTCGGCGGTTGCGGAACATTGCCATGCAGAGGGGCACCGAATAGACTTCGAACAAACAAAGGTGCTGGCTAGGGACAACAGATACTACCAAAGACTGACAAGAGAAGCCATAGAGATTCACCGACATAAAAATAACGTCAACAGAGAGGATGGCTGGGAGCTTAGCAGAACATGGAAGATGGTGGTGAACACGAAGACCTCTTCCCGCCTCACACCGGACGCGACGCAATTAGTTATTAATTAGTTTGTGATTAGCGTTAACTGATTATTAATTAGTTTTTCCGACTTATATATAGTTACCGATTTTTTGATCTCGTCACTTCGAACCAGTTTCTGAAGAAGGTTGCAACATGGCATCCAAAACGTCAAACCTTTTATTAAAGGACGCACGGCAAAACCCGAAAGTTTCTAGTTTTAGTTCTAATCTTAATTTAATTAAATAACCTTATTATTAAATATTAATAATCTTACATTCTATATCGAATAGTTGTTGAACTGACGTAGGGGTCCATGTAGTTTGTAAAATATGAAGCCCCTCATTGAAAAAGTCCATCGATCGTAAAGGAGAATTAATTGTTTCTCTTTTAAGTACATCGGGCCAATATTTCAACAGTTGATTTGTTGTTTGTTGGATTAAAACGTGATTTTCACCTTCATAAGTAGAATTTGCGTCATGATCGTTTCTGGCATCGCTTATCCCGGAAGCTTTGAGGTAACCATGCCCGGCGCAAGCTTCGCGGCACTCTTGAATAACATCACGAGTTGTCCACGAAAAAACCGGTTTAGAAGCGGAAGATAAAACATGCAATTCCATTCCTATTAAAGGATCGTGTTTTTTTGAAATTCTAGATAATTTAATTAATTGTTTATACATAAACTCAGATACTATTTTAGCACAATAAGCCGTTGCTAAATATGGAAGTAACCTATGTTGGTGTAATTGATACTCAAGAACTGGTAATTCTTCGCCGTGTTCGGGTCCAAATTGTTTTCTAACAGCCCCATATCTAATTGCGATTGTAATAACTTTCATTAAGTAAACAGCGGAGGAATGAGTTATTGTGATTCTTCCTACTGATAATCCGCCTAATGTATCACCATGTCTTTTATTTTTATCTTTGATTGGTGTTATATATTCCCCAGAGGCTGTTACATCGCCGTTTTTATTTAAAAGATTATCTTTGGGGATACGATATTTGTGGAACATTAAAAAGCCGTTATCAACCGCGTTTAATCCAGCTTTTTCGCCTAAATCTCCAATGGAAATTCCTGGGTAAGGTTCAAAACTTTTTGGATTTCTTAAAGGTACTACAAAGCAATGTAAACCGTGCCTAACACCATCAGGAGTTATTAATTGTGCGAAAACAACCCCATGAGTCGCTGTTTGACCTAATCCGCCAGCCCAACATTTTGCTGCTTCGAAATCGGGGGAATCTAAGATAAATTCTTGTGCCTCAGGGTCATATGTGGCTGTTGTTCGCATACCACGTGCATTTGTACCATGACCAACTTCGGTTAAACAAAAGCAACCAAAAATCTGAATTATATTGAAATTAGAAAATGTGAAATTATTAATTAATTCTTACCTTGCGTTCCATAATTTCATTAACGTAGTTAATATGTTTAGAGGTACCCAAAGAAAGTATAGTGTTGGGAAACATTCCAAAATTAATGTGTAACTTAACCGTTGTTGCATGATCTATGTTATACAAAATATTACTAACCGCAATATTTTTCATGATATTACCAGAAATTTCTTTGATACTATTTAACGTAAACATTTTATGAACACCGATTCTTCTTAATTCGTCTAATTGGGGTGTTGTTATTGGTGATTGAAAAACGGTATGTTGGATAAGTTCATTGTATAATTTATCCTTTAATTATAAAAGTTGCAATTAAATTTATAATTGATACATTGACCTTACCATAAATTCTATAACTTGCATCGAATCCAAAAATATTCTCATATTCTTCCAATTAAAAGAGGCACTTTTTCTATAACGATCCAAAGGACCAGGTGGAAAATCAGCAAGAAGTGAGATTTTGTTTACAACCATTTTTCAATAACTATTTGTGCTAAATCAACCGAAATTTACGCCTCAATACCCAAGTAGAGAGTATTTTAGAATGATTAAAGTCGGCTTATTGAACTTTGATTTGATAAAAAATTATTGTTTCTTATCATTTTTTTTTAATATTAAACATAACGAAGTGGAATGTTTTGGAATTTTATCATATTAAAATTAATTATTGACTAAACTCGAATATTTCTAGTTTTAAGTTTAGTAATAGTAATAGTGCTAGTGATAGTTTTAGTACAGGTCGTAAAATCGTTATGTTACATTTTTATAATTTTTTTATTTTAAACTAAACGGAGCTAAAATTTAGTTGGTAATTATTGACGTATTACGTTTTATCATTTAATTTATTATTGACTTATTAGAAAAAAAGCAAAAATTGAAGAATCATCATGTGGTTTAAAAATCGATGATTTTTTTTTAATTAATGTGAATTGACCAAAAAAACACGTTAAAAATAAAATAATTACATTAAAGTTTCGATGTGACGTCACGTTTTGTGACGCATGGTTAAACCCGAATGTTTCTAGTTCTAGGTCCAGTGTTAGTTCTAGTTTTACTGCCACTGTCATTAGAACTAACATTAGACCATTAGATTGTTTTTGATAATTACAATTTTCCCCTTAATACATCCTAATATAATATATGTCATTAGTATATTATTTTCACCCTCCACTCTCTTCCTCCATTTCCATACCCTCGGCTCCTCGGCCCAATCCTCCCCTCATCCATCCCTTTGTCTCCTCACCCCCACAACCATTCTCATCCATCGTTTCCCCTCTCCCCCCTCTCTTAAGATCTGCCCTCGGTCCAACTCCTCCTCCCTCAACTCACTGCACCCATTCAACATATGTTCCAACGTTTCCCATTCCTCCCTGCATAGCCTACACCACCTCTCCTCATCGGCCATCCAGTATCTGTTAGCTCTCTCCTCGTTTCCACAACGGAACCTAGCCACCAACTTCTTCCCTTCCTCATCTCCTTCCAATAACAAGTATCTAGGCAGCCCCTCCGTAATTATGTCCCTGTACCTTTCGTTATACCTCCCCTCTTTTATTTGTGTCCTTCTTTCCTGTCTCTGCACATCTCGGTCCCTATCTCTCAACTCCCTCCACATCTCCCTACCCACCCTTCGTCTACTATTTATCTCAGTTACCGAGTAGCCCGCTCGTCTATAATAGTTGTCTCTGTCTCCTTTCCCATATCTGATCTTTCCCTCTCTAATTTCCCTCCAACACTCCCCCAAGATCCCGCAGTTTGGCCTCCCTTCTATTCTTTCTTCATATTTCACTGCTCTCCTGCCCGCCTCCACTCTGACCTTATCCACCTTTACCTCTTCCCTCACTATATACCCCGGTGTTTCTCTCGCCACCCCAAGCACCCATCTCCAGTATCTAGCTTGCACGTCCTCCAGCATTGCCTGCTCTCTCCATCCCCATACCTCTGCTCCATACATCATCACACTGCTAACCAGACCTTCAAACATAATCTTCCTCGCTGCCACATTCCTTCCAAAGACTCTCTTCCCCCAACCCCATACTTGTCCCATCACCTTATTCGCCTTTTTTGCCATAGCTATCACATGCGACCCCTCCCTGTTGTCCTCCCTGAACACATACCCCAAGTAAGTATACTCCCTAACCTCCTCGATCTCTTTTCCCTCCCATCTCCAGTTTTCTGTTCTTTTTCTCCCACCCTTACAAAACTTCATCATCCTTGTCTTCCCCACATTCACTTCCAGCCCCTTCCCCCTAAAATATCTTTCCAATGTCTTTATCATATCTTTCATCTCCGCCGCTTCTCTCGCCATGACCACGATGTCATCCGCGTATGCTAACATATGCACCTTTCTACCTCCCACCACCAACCCTCCCATTTGCCCCTTCCCCAATCTATCCTCCAGGTCCGCCGTATACAGTGCAAACAGACTTGGGCTCAGCGGACATCCCTGCCTCAGTCCCTTCGTCGTCCAGAACACGTCGCTCAGCTTATCTCCCACTTTTATCCTAGCCATAGTCTCCATGTATATTTCCTTCACTCTCGCAATTAGGTGTTCCGTGATCCCCCTCCTCCCCATCTCCTCCCACAACTTTCCCCTATCCACCTTATCAAAAGCCGCCTTCAAATCTATAAACAGGGCGTACAATTTCCCTCCCTTCTTATCCAGCTCTCTATCTGCCAGATGCTTCAACACGTACACGTTGTCGATTGCTCCCCTTCCCTTCCGAAAGCCTGCCTGCCCATCCGGCAAAATTCCCCCCAACTCCATCTCCTCCTCCAGTCTTCCCAGCAGTATCTTCGTGTATACCTTGTATGCCGAGTCTAGTAGGTTAATTCCTCTGTAGCTTTCTACCCTTCCCTTATTACCCTTTTTATATACTGGGCAAATTACCCCCACTTTCCATCCCTCCGGAATCCCCCCCCTCTCCATACGCTATTCATCCCCTCCAACAACTACACTCTCACTACCCTTGATGCTTCCAACCATGCCTCGTTCTGGATGCCATCTTCCCCTGGCGCCTTTCCCTTCTTCAATCCCCTAAGCACTGCTTCCATCTCCTCTTCTGCTATCTCCTCTCCCCTATCTCCCTCATAGCCTCCCAAACCGAGAACTAGAAATATTTGCTTAAACGGGAATGATTATACTTCTAGGTCTGGTGTTTGTTCTATGTAAAATTAAACCAAAAACTAGAAACATTCGGATTTAGCTCATTTAGCCGCACGTCTCTGCTAGTTCTCTGCTGCGTCCCTCAGTGTTAGTGCAAAACTAGAACTAACACTAGACCGAGTACTAGAAACATTCGGATTTAGCTCTCAAGACGGCTAAACCGGAATGTTTGTATTTCCAGGTTTAGTGTTAGTTCTAGTTTTAGTGCAATAAAAATATGCAACATAGTGATATTTTATGCTAACTAGCGCTACCTACCACTGTCACTAGAACATTACACATAAAACTAGAAATATTCTGGTTTAGCCGCACGTCTCTCAAGACGGCTAAACCCGAATGATTCTAGTTCTAGGTCTTGTGTTAATTCTAGTGCAAAATTAGAACTAACACTAGACCGAAAACTAGAAACATTCGGATTTAGCCCCACGTCTCTCAAGACGGCTAATCCCAAATGATTCTAGTTTTAGGTCTTGTGTTAGTTCTAGTGATACTGTTAGTGTAAAACTAGAACTAATACTAGATCTAGAATGTATCAAGTCACAAAAAGTGACGTCACGTCAAAACTTTAAAGTGATTTTTCGGTAAGTTTTACACATTTCCGGATTTTTTTTATTTGTAACGGCTTACTTGAGCGATTTCGATTAAATAAAAATTGTCGATTTTTAAGCCACATGATCATTCTTGAATTATAGCGAAAAAAAAAAGAAAAATAATTATAAAAAATAATTTTATTACATATAAAAACATGTATAACAATAAAAAATATATCAAATTGTATCCACATATGCTTCAAAACTTATTCTTTACCCCAATAACAACTTCCCCAAATCATTAAAAACAAAACCAAATTACATTTTTGGTTTCAAATAGTTCCTATCAACAATTTCTTCCCACCAACTCGGTCTGGCCATATTAGCAGGATTACGCAAGAAACTGTTCTTCAAATTTTGATATACTTGTCCATCTGAGGCTCCAATTACAGACCGTAAGAACATATCAGGTGGCGCTACAGCATCAACTAAAGATACAGCATCAGGTTTGATTTCTCTACATAATTGCAAGATGCCCTCTTGAATTAAAGTGACAACTTCTGGACCAGAAGCGTAACCGCCTTGGTAAAGTTGCCCTATAAAGTGTTTTTCAATGTTGAATAAGCCATAAAGGTTAGCTAGTCTTGTTAAAACGGCCGCGATTGAAGCATCGGTCGCTTGAGCGATTTTATCTCTAATACAAGTTAGAGTGTAGTGCTAAAAAATTAAAGATTAATAAACAGTTAATAAATATAAATAATAGATTTACTTGAATGTATGCAATAGCAAGACTTCTGGAATAATAAACTTGTCCTTCATTTTTAGCTGTAAATGGATCCATTCCAGATTTTTCAAACCTTTCCATTCTTTCATATGTTGATTTCAATAAATAAATAACAATCCATTTATATGTATGGATGATATCTTAAAAAAAAAATGAAAGGTAATTAACAATAAGGAATTCAAAAGAGAAAACAGTTAAAAATAGTCGGGATAATACTTGAGGTCACAATTTTAAATCAATACTAATGTATTGCATACTTCATTAGATTGGACAAACAATTGATACATATACATACAGGGTGTCTCAGTGAGACCGGTCATTAGACGTTTCTGAGGTTCTGGCCAAAATAAATATTTAGATTTAAGTATTATTAATTGCGTTCTCTTCGCCTAAAATATTTTCCGATTTCTAACACTTCCGGTTATACCGGAAGTCGCCACCTTTATTTTTTTACAAGTTTGGATTTGTCTGTTTTCAAGGGTTATAAATAACTTTACTTTTTACAATTTGATTTTAGGCCGTTCTCGAGTTATTCGAATTTTTCTAGAAAAATCTGCTCCAGCAGATATTTGTTCAAAAAATCAGAAAACACTCGATTTTTGAAATGCCCCTAGAATAAGATATACAATAAAATAACGAATCCTATTTGCGAATCAATAAATCTTCTAAGTCGTTCTTCTTTCGATTCGTTTTTCTTCATTTTTATTTATATACACTGACCGGCAAAAAAAACCGGCCACCAAAATGTAGCCACAATTTCAAAGCTGGCTTACTCGCGAACCACTCATTCGATTTTGATGATTCTTTTTTTGATCG
>NW_019281149.1:0-26083 GCF_000648695.1 Onthophagus taurus
ATCATGTTTGGACTCATTTTAAAGGATTTTTCACGACGATTACAAGTATGTCAAAATTGACGTTGACATTCTTAACCGGAAGTTGACCATAACTTCATTAATATTGAAAATAAATATGTCGAGCTTGTACTCATTTTAAAGGATTTTTAATGAAGATTACAAATATGTCAAAATTGAGGTTGAAATTTTAAATCTGAAGTTTTATAAATGAAGTTAATCTATCTTTTTTAGCACTTTTTTCATTTTTAAAGTGTTTTTTGGGTTTTTAGTTAGACTTAAATTCTATATAAAATAAAAACCGGTTGAAAAGTACAAAATCAAACTCTAGATAATTTTCTAGATAACAAAAATAGATAGGCACCAAACAATTTTCAATAGTTTGAACCTGTCGATTCTGAGAAATCATATTTTTAGAGCGATGAAAACGAAAATCCCGTTTTTCCCAACATTGATATTAGTAAAAATTTAATTCATTCATCCGTGGTACCCATGTATTAGTTATTATCTCTGTTTGTTATTGCCAACAAAAGATCCATAACGCAATTATAACGAAAGTATATAGAGCATGACCGCCCCGATTTATGCGGTCGAATCGAAGGTTCAACGAGTACTAACACACTCTTGCCCAGTTATGAAATTATGAAATCGAAAATAATGTAACCACATCAAAATTAAATTTGATTTTTATCTTAATGGACATTTTTAACTCCTTTTAAAATCATTGCTTACTTAATCTCAACCCAAAAGGAAAAAAATGTTCAAAATCTTCAAACAAAGACTAATTTTCTATTAATATTATTATTACCGTGTTAATAAGCAAAGTGTTAAACAAATATTTTTGGAGTTGGGTTGGGTTTTAAATGTTCTGTAAATAAATATTAAAATGCCAATATCAATTAGCGACTTATCTGTTTAGTGAGTAGGTGTATTCATTAAATAAGTTAACCTTAGTAAGTTATCGTTATCAATTCGAATCAAAATAAATTTTTTTATAAATTAATTTAGAAAGAAATTAATAATTTAGCTTACCGTGAAGAATAACAGGGTGTTGTATAAGTTTGCCTTGGTAAACATCGCTGCTACATTCACATCATCCTGGATCTCACACAAACGCGCACTCCCCGAAGCCTCCTTAGGCTGCTGGTGGCCACTTCGTAACTGGCCTCTGCGGTCGTACAAAACTCCTTCTTCGTCGTTGTTGCTGCTGCTGCCGGAGGAGGTTAACTTTGCTTCTTGTTTCTGCTCCGCCTACGAAGGAACGCCACAGAATCTATTGCTGGTGGATTCCTCCAAGAAGAATCCAGAGGTCGTTTGAAATTCTTTTGCAAGTTAGGATCTAACCGCAACGTTAAAACATTCTTGATTCACTGATTGAATTAGACGAAAAAAAATTCTTTTGATGGTGATTCTTGCTTCTTGGTGTGCCATCGTCAAGGTTATTTGAATTGGATGGGATTTCCTGGGCGATAATCGATAAAACAACCTTGAAATTGTCTTCTTACTCATTCGAAAATTAAGAACGATGCGATTATCCTTAAAAAAAAAAGAGAAATGAAGAAATTTTATTATTATCGAGAATTCGGTGATTTAAAAAAATTCCCGTAATTTCAATAAAGAAGATGGGATCCTTGGCCCGGTTAAAATTAGGATACAAAAATGAACCATTCCGCTAATTAACTTCTCCTAAATGAATCCCTGCTTTTGTTTGTGACGCCGTTAATGAAAAAATATGTTAAACCAATTTACACATGTCAATGATAACGTTAAAAAAATAACACGAAAAAAGTTAAAACATTAAAATTTTGAAATATTTAATCAGTATAAATTATATTTAAAAATATCTATGTAATATCTATCTAAAACTTTCCTGGTCTAGGTCTAAATTGGCGCTTAACTGTTTAATGATTAATTTTTATAATGACTGGTCAATTTTGGTAAGTTTTCATTTTAATATTACATTATCAGATGAACCAACAGTTCTTTTAGGTCTTGTGTTAGTTCTAGTTTCAGTTTAATAAAAATATACAACATAGTAATATCTTATGCTAACTAGCGCTACCTACCACAGCTACTAGAACTAACACAAGACCTAGAACTAGAATCATTCGGGTTTAGCCGTCTTGAGAGACGTGCGGCTAAACCCGAATGATTCTAGTTCTAGTTCGTGTGTTAGTTCTAGTGATAGTGCTAGTATAAAACTAGAATTAACACTAGACCGAGAACTAAAAACATTCAAGGTTAATGCTTTTTATTGCAGTCTCTAGTTATTGAGAAAATAATGTTTAAATTTGATATTGAAAACGAGGAATATTAAAAAATTCGGCCCCTACGGCAAATCTGGGGGTGCTGGTGTGCTAAAAGGATACCAGAGGACTTAATGCAATAATCTAGACTAGTCCCAGGGTGCTGCAGTCCTTAGTTGTTGAGACAATAATTTTTAACTTTGCTATTAAAATCGATGTGTATTCAAATATTCATCACTCTGCCTGTACGTAAATCTGGGGGTGAAGATAGACAGGGAACATACTAGACGGTCTATTCGAATTATCCAGGATAGTCGCAGATTGCTACAACTTCTTTAGTTTCAGAAAACGATTTTTCAATTGATATGTTCAATACTTGTCTGGTCAACTGTAATTATTACAGTTGACCAGACAAGTATTGAAGTATTGAATTATTACAGACAAATTGTATGTATCTGAATCTGGTACAGATTCGAATATGAATCTATGAGCCCTAACAACGACACTGTTGGACATAATTCACAAGCACACCCTATATAATCTGAACGCGTGAAGATAAATCCATGATATTTCCGGAGTACAAAGGTTTACTGTAGACGAGTTTATTCAGCGAGTTTCGAGATGTTCCGTCGCGGCATTGTTGACTGAGCCGCTCTTCCAAGTGGAACATTCCGTCGCTATGGAGACCAAAGTGGATGGAAAATACCGGTCGTTTTTAGTGTGGTGTGAGGAACCACATTGTTATCGTACTCTGTGCGCAATGGATGGGCGATCGCGTTACTTAAACGAGTTTGAGCGAGGAATGTTTGAGGGTATGCACATTGAGGGTGTATCGTTCCGTGAAATTGCGTGTCGTCTCGACCGGTCGTTATCGGCAGTGCAACGGGCATGGTGAGAACGGTCTGAGGTAGGACATAGGTACCTTCAGCCGCGGCCGGGAGGGCCCTGCGTGACCCCAGCATACGAGGATCGCGCTCTTGTGCTCAGCGATTTAGCGTCGGTTGAGTCCTCCTCAAGGCAACTTGGAGCTGTTTGGCCACCATCAGGGGAAGGTGCACTCACTACGCGAACTGTACGGCGGCGTTTGGTAGATAGTGGACTGCGCGTGCGTCGTGCGAAACAGTGGGTTCCAGTAAAATCCGAGCACCGCAGCATACGTCACGAGTGGGTCAACGCTAGGCATTAGTGGGTTGCCGAGTAGAGGGACATTTTGTTTTCCGACGAATCAAGATTCGAATTGAGCACCGGTGATGCGCGAATTTTAGTTCGTCGGAGACGTGGTGATCGTCTACTCGAGCAGTGCGTGCAAGAATGCCCTATCCACCGACAACCGAGCATTATGGTATGGGGTGCTATTACACATGGTGGACGTACACGTCTGCTGCGTGTATAGCAGACCATGACGGGTCAACGATACGTAGATGAGGTGCTACGGTCCGTTGTGCTTCCCTACGTTCGGCGGCTCCCAGGTCTGCTATACATGCACGACAACGTACGACAGCACATCGGGCGTGTTGTACAGACCTTTGTGGAAGAGCACCATATACGAATGCTTCCATGGCTAGCTCGGTTTCCGCATCTGAATCCGATCGAACATGTTTGGGACATGACTGGTCGGAGACTTCTACGTTATCCGGCTTCCTTGGCTAACGTTGAGGAGCTATGGAGGTGAGTTGAGGTGGCATGGTTGGCCATCCCTCTCGCTACAATACAGCGACTTATAGACTCCATGCCACGTCGTGTAGCGATGGTACGCGAAGCTCACGGGGGATACTCTCGCTATTGATGTTTCTCCTCCCAGCAGAGTTATGCCGCTCTCCATGTGAGAGTAAGTTACACTACTTTAGTACTACTTCCATACCAAATTTTATTGCGCTAGACACACGCGTTCAGATTATACAGGGTGTGCTCGTGAATTATTTCCAACAGTGTATATATTGGGACATACTTAATACATTTTTCAAATTAATATCATTTAATTAGACAATTAACAACAATTTTACCTAATGAACAACACAAAAACAAAATACATATCCTATTACTTCTAATTAAACTATAAAAATGTAAATTTTGCCTGACAACTAAATATTGGGACATATTTGGTATTTCTAATATGGAGTAACATCGCCCTTAGATTTTATAACTGCTTGAATTCGGTTAGGCATGGAATTCACTAAGGTTCTACACTGTTCAGGAGTAAATCCATCCCAAATTTATTTTATTTTGGCTTTAAGTTCTGGTAATGTTCGTTGTGGGTTATTCCTCAAAATTTTTTTCATTTTGTGCCACACTGTTTCAATTACATTCGGATCTGGACTGTTGGTAGGCCAATACAGAACAATAATATTTTGATCACCAACCACTTTTTTCTAGTTTTGGCCGTATGACAAGCCGCTCCATTTAAAAGCCGCCAAAATTTAACTGCACGATACTTGGTAGTATGCTGTTTTGTAGTATTTGTTAATATTTTGCGGCGTTCATGGTGCCATCAATAAATTCAAAGCATTCTTGTCCTGAAGCTGTCATACAGCCCATACAGAAATTTTACACAACGTTTTAAACAATCTTTATGAAATGCCTCATGTTTATTGCAAATTTCGATTCATCGCTGAATATTATGCTGGAAAAGTCTTCTGCTTACCAAGACAGTTTAGATTTTGCCCATGTAAGCCTGGTTTTCTGTTGTTTTTCTTCGTCCTTTTTTGCAGATTTTTACAAGTATTCTTTTATTTCTATCAGAAACTAACTTTGAACTAACTTTCTCCATAATGTTTAATTACTTTCCACGCTGTGCTTTTAGGAATATTAAGTTCGTCTGCTTTTTCACGTATTGTTTTATTGTGGCAATAATTTTTAATCACTAATTCACGGATTTTTGACCCTGTAGAGATACCACGCACCATTTTAATTGATAAATACTGATTTACTCAACAGCAACAATGTTACAAGCTTTGGAACAAACCGGCAATTTAACATTTCATATTACGTTATTTCCACAGGTTACTTATCTTAATTTGTTCCATTTTTATGGAAGTTACTTTGCACTGTCCCAATATTAAGTTGTCAGGTAAAATGTACATTTTTCTAGTTTAATTAGAAGCAATTTTGTTTTTTGTGTTGTTCATTAGACAAAATTGTTGTTAATTATATAATCAAATGATATTAATCTGAAAAAATTATTAAAACAAATTAAGCTGTTTAATTATTGTTAATTATATACACATTTTATTTTGTCCCAATATATAGTTGTTAGGGCTCGTAACTTCAGCCACATTAAAATGTAATCTTCATTAAAAATCCTTTAAAATGAGTACAAACACGACATATTTATCTTAAATATTAATGAAGTTATGATCAACTTCCGGTTAGAAATGTCAACGTCAATTTTGACATATTTGTAATCATCGTGAAAAATCCTTTAAAATGAGCCCAAACATGATGCGTTTAATTCTAATATTACTCGAGATATGAGCAACTTCCGGTTTGAAATGTCAATGTCATGTTGATATATTCTTAATTTAATAAAATGTCTTAAAATTTGTTACAAAAAAAAAATATAATAAAAAAATTTAGAAATTAAGGTTGGTATTAATATTTAAACATTAAATTGCTATCTTCATTGTTGCTAACTTCGGGATTAATGTTTTTTATTCTAACTTTTTTGTTTTTTGAGATAAATGCGTCATGTTTGGACTCATTTTAAAGGTTATTTTATAAAGATTACGATTATAATAATAAAATTAATGTTGGCATTAACACCTGAAAGTTTTTTCTTAGCCGAAAACTCTATCAAAAAACATCAAAATTATTTTTAGACTCACGGCTAATCATGAATATTTTTAGGTCTAGTGTTAGTTCTAGTTTTTGCTATAAAAATACACAACATAGTAATATCTTATGCTAACTAGCACTGCTACTAGAACTAACACTAGACCGAGAACTAGAAACATTCGGATTTAGCCGCACGTCCCTCAAGACGGCTAAATCCGTAATGTAAACATTACACAACAATATGTTTATACTTAATCAAACTATTTTTGAAACTGATGTTTGCGTTTGATTTTATGTATGTATATAAATTCTCCTCTTGCCATCTTATTTTTGCCAAAGTCTTTAGGACCTCCCTTTCTATGTTCTCTCATCGTTCTACATGCTAAGACTTTTTCTGTTTTAAATTTTTCAAGAAAACGAAAGAAAGAAAAAAAGTGGCCAAAAACAAAATTCTTGTTTTCTAAATTCAGTTTTTACTAAAACACGTTCTCCTAAACCGCAACTTTTATAATCCTGATACCACTTATCATTCTTCCCTTGATATACTTGAAATTTTAGGGTTGACTTGGGTTGCAGACTTCCGATAAAATTACAGTTAACAAGGATCTATACTTGGTCTGTTGCCATTTTTGATAGATATTAATGACATAGAGCTCGGAAGTTGTACTTTATGCGGAAGATACAGTAACTATAAATACCCATTTTAGCTCGAGATGGTGTTAACTATTAATTATACGTCGATAAGCTGTTCAATTTTTTTTGCTATATTTTTGCCTTATTTTATATGCACCAAGTAAGGAGTGTAAGAAAAGTCTTTCTTAATGGCACAAAAATGATAGCCCATGAAAAAGTTTATTCCTAAAAATGCTTTCAATTCTGCTACTGATAAACCAAGCGACTTGCCCTTCTCAATTGCTTATAAATTTGATTATGTCGTATCAGACAAAAATGATTCCAAAACTTAGAAAAATCTATTTTTTTCTTTAAAAAAATGAACGAAACTAATAATGTTCTTTTCGGGGGCTTACCTACTTAGTATGTCTAACATAAAATGCAACATATCAATATAATTTGACATTAGTAGTATTTTGATATATCATACTTAAGTTTAATATTAACATTAAAACATGTACACAAAGGAAGAAAAAAATCAGCTAGTGACTAATCTACCTGACTAGATACCTGCCCCAAAGTTATGTAGTTAATTATATCAAATATTTGAAAATCTATTGTAAAAATAAAGATATTTATTAGAATCATTAAAAGTTATGCAGAATTTCATTCTCTTCAGTTTATTATTTAACTTTTTATTCGTAGAACCACTAAAAACGGAGATATTTCCTTTATGATTTCCGGCACCATCTTTCCAAGATGGCAAAACTACCCATTGCATACCTGAGAGAACCCGCTAGGGGTAATGGAATTATTCTATGGTGAGTTTCAAGTCACAAAACCATTGAGCGCAATGAAAAGGCTGGCCAAAGAGGCAGCAAGGACGCCCTTGCCCCCAACCCAACCCAACAGGTAATCAATATATGGAAGGCCTGCCTCAAAGGTAGCCTTACGCTGGAAAAAAATTCCAAGTCACAGACAGGCGAAAAGTATGATAATTTCTAAGGCTTCCTGACACATCCTAAAATACCACCTCTTTCACATTGTACAAGCTGAATATCAAACTTGTCGACTTTGCAACTTTGTCACTTCACCTTTTGTATTCTGATGAATTTCGGGAATGTTGTTTCCGAACTGAATCCAGTTTCATGATGATCTTATCTTGGTGTGTCAGCCCGTGCAGGATTTCCTGCAGGTAATCGCATCATACGCCTCTTTAAAGTCTATACAGATGTTATGCACCCAAGCTTTCCTAAGGATCTGTTTTACCGTGAATATTTGGTAAATTGTAAACCTTTTACTTTGGTATTCACCAATAACGGTATCTGATATAGGTTACTCCGGTGCTGGTCCGGATTCCCATAAGTTGTGGAAATATAGTTCTAGTTCTATTAGCTTTCTAGTAATTTCGTTCTGGAGACTCTCTTATATTTTCAAATGATCTAATTGTAAGACACACTATGTTTTTACATCCAACATACGTCTTTATAAAGTTCAACATAAGTTCTATATTTCGTCTTTTCTTGCGTTCTTACATTCCACATTTCAAAAGCATATTCTAATGCTTTGGGTTTCTTATGTTTACGGTAACACCTACTTGGAGATGTGATTCGGAATTTGTTCTCTTGGTGTTGAAGTTTTACTTCATATCATCAGCTATTAAGAAGTCGATCGGGAATGTACCATTTTTTGTACATTCCCATACTGATAGGAGATGCTGCTCAAATGCGATTATCTTCCGAATATTTAATACTTAAATGCTTCAAAATATTTCTTTCATTAACTTCTTTATAACACAAATATCGTCTAACTGCTCCTTCATGTTTCCCAAGCCTCAATCGAATATTTCCATTTTGCTTACCACGTTGCACCACAAGTAAAAAGGACGACATTTGTCTAGAAACCTTTCTGCACAGAGAGGAGCCGCAAGCACAAGAAATTTTGCTGTGGTTCCCCGCTAATACCATGTCCATAAGTTCCTCGTTAGAGAAATATAAGATTTGAAAGAAAATTTTTGAGGGATATCTAGAAAACTAAATAAGTTTTAGTACAATTACGTGTATAACTTGAGAATCACCCTGTATATTAACATTCACTAAATCCTTGGGCTGGTTTTTTGATCCCTGACTGAACTGTAAATTGAGATCTAAGTGCTGTGCAGGAATTCACCTCCAAATGAAACTACATACATCGTTAACTTGTCAAAAATCAAAATGAATATGTCATTTTATTTTTTTTAACTACTCATAGATGGCTCCACCACACAATTAATAGATATTAAAACTGATTAAAAAGAAACTATTAGACTATTTCTAACATAAAAAGTAAAACAAAGAAACATTAAACCATACATTGAAAACTTTCCCAACAATAAATCTTAAAGGGAAAAAAATATCTGTATACACCTGTCATCGTTGTTGTTCTTTGTGTTTTATTTCCGTTCAGATAGGTAATACCTAAAGCATGACTACAACTGAAAACAAAAATAGAGCGCGCTAAAGTTGTCGCAACGTTTTGCAACGAAAAGATAACCTCGTAAAGATACAAAGGAAACATATTAAAACGGTCATTTCGGTCAGCAATTCGGAAAATGATTTAAAAATAATAAAGGCCGTTTTATGGCCTTTAAGTTCTTTCGAAAATTAAATCCGGCACAATTAAAACGAATAATTTACGATATTGCCGAACTATTAATACCCCGTTACGAGAACGGTTTAAAAATTATTATTTAAATTTACGACGTAATAAATAAACAGGAAACGTTTTTATAACAACAAATTCTTATAAGCAGTAGAAATCTACTTTAACGATGAAACGATTCCTTTTAGTTTAGCTATTTTTAATTAGATGGCGCTAAAATAAAATTATTTCTTTTAAATTAATTCAAAAATAAATTAATTCCGATTAAAATCGAATTTATTTTAATCAATAAAGTCGAAATAAAAATAATTAATTTAATTTAGATTAATTTTGCAAGTTAAGTTATGGAATTTTAGGTGCGGTTCTTTTAACCTTGCTCCAATGACCACAACGATGACCACAAATACCTTATAAATTTCATTAGACGCACCTTTTATGAGATCTCAAGACGCCTTCGGGGTGATTAATACCGGGAAATCATGAATTACGTGGATTTTAATCGAGCATAAAGGTAAATGTACTTAAAACAAGGTTACCTAATCGCAAATAATATTCAAAAAGGGTTTATTTGAATGAAATTTCGAAGCGTTATAATTTTAAGTTCATTTTCGTGGAATGTCAAGCGAATTTCTCGCCTACAAATATCTTTCTAATCGTTTTTGACGCAACCACTTTGGGTGTAACCGAAGAATGAATAAAATCGAACTTTAGAAACGATTATTAACATAATTGATTAAAGTCGACGTCGAATTTGCAAAGAATACTTCGGCGTGCTTCCGCATTTTCCTTTTCGGTGGCTTTCGCGATGATTACAATCGACGTGGATTTCCCCTGGTTTTTACGCAAACAAAAAGCGCGTTTAGAATTAATTTAACGCCCAATTTTCGAACGAAACTTTTTCTTTTATGGGCTGTCGCGACAATCGAGAAGGATATCTTCGCTTTTTTTTTGTGGTTCGATTGTGTCCTTGGCAGGAATTTGATCTTGAAATGATCCTCACGAAGTGTGACGGATTTAATGAAATTGTTAGAAATTTTTTTTTTGTTAGGATAAAATCTTTGTTTTGCGTGGTTGTAATAAGTTCATTTTATGATTATATCACGGCTTAGAATGTTAGAACGTGAAAGTGTTTAGTATATCGATTGTAAAATGTTATGTAATAACGTGATAATAATTAATAATAAATCAGATTTTTTTTAAATTAATTAAACTTTGGTATCTTCTTGTGTTATTAATTTTATAATTAAATTCATGCATACACGTGGTATTATCTAATCCTTTTCTACTTAAAATCGTCTTCAATAACAATATTGCCCCATTAGTCTAGCCATCAAGTGGACCAACAAATATGTCTCCCAGATCAATTCAACTCGTTGGATTATCTCGACCTCTCTCAACATCGATTAGTCGAATAATGTCGTATTTTTTTCTCAACAAGGGTTAATTTAGAATTTTTTTTTAATTATAAAGCTCTTCTTTTTTTATCATTAATGGTAAAAATAACATAATTATATTTGTAATTATCGTGAAAAATCCTTTAAAATGAACCCAAACTCGACCTATTTATCTCCAACCGTTATCGAGATATCTTAATTTATAGCAAAAAACAAAATGGCGGTTATTTGACATTTGACAGTTTATAACTAATTTTTTTATTTTTTACCCCGAGTGTATGATGTTTGGTATCAAATTAAAGCATTTTTGATTCTTATTAAGATGATTTTAATATTTATCAAAAAATCGTTATATTTAATTTTGACATTTGACAGTTTATAACCTAACTTTTTAATTTTTTAACCCAAATATATCATGTTTGGCATCAAATGAAAGCATTTTTGATTCTTATTAACATCATATCAATATTTATCAAAAGCTCGTTATATTTAATTTTGACATTTGACAGTTTATAACCTAACTTTTTTTTTTAACCAAAGTATATCATGTTTGGTATCAAATTAAAGCATTTTTGATTCTTATTAAGATAATTTCAATATTAATCAAAAGTTCGATATATTTAATTTTGACATTTGACAGTTCCCAACCTAACTAGTTTATTTTTTAACCCAAATATAACAAATTTGGTATCAAATGAAAGCATTTTTGATTCTTATTAAGCTCATTTCAATATTAATCAAAAGATCGTTATGTTTAATTTTGACATTTGACAGTTTCTAACCTAACTTGTTATTTTTTAACCCAAATACATCATGCTTGGCATCAAATGAAAGCATTTTTGATTCATATTAAGAACATTTGAATGTTAATTAAAAGATTGTTGTTTTATTTTGACATTTGACAGTTCTCAACCTAACTATTTTATTTTTTAACCCAAACATATCATAAAATAAAAACAATATTAATACAAATATATCATGTTTGGTAACAAATTAAAGCATTTTTGATTCTTATTAAGATCATTTTAATATTTATTAAAAAATCGATATATTTAATTTTGACATTTGACAGTTCCTAACCTAACTTTTTTATTTTTTAACCCCAATATATCATGTTTGGCAGCAAATGAAAGCATTTTTGATTCTTATCAAAATTATTCCAATATTTATCAAAAAATCGTTATATTTAATTTTGACATTTGACAGTTTATAACCCAACTTTTTTTACTTTTTAACCCAAATATATCATGTTTGGCATCAAATGAAAGCATTTTTGATTTTTATGAAAATTATTCCAATATTTATCAAAAAATCGTTGTTAAATTCTGAAATTTGACAGTTCCCAACCTAACTATTTTATTTTTTAACCCAAATACAGGGTGTCCGGAAATGACGTGTACAACGGAAGACCACAAGTACCTTGACCAAAAGTATGATGATTTCACTCAACTTATCTATATAAAATTGTTAAAAAAAATAAAATAATTTAGTCGCTAGAGGGCTTTAAAATTTCATGATGAATCAAGGATAAAACGCAAAATGAAAATTACGAATACCGCTGTCAAGTTTAAGTAACAAACTGTTTTTGTTTTTAAAATTAATTACACCTAGCCAACTGTTAAAAAAAAAAATTATTAGATGTGATGTAAGGTAGACATCACTAATTCGCGCTTGTGGGGATTTAGAAAATATTTTTTTGTGGCTAAACCGTTCACCCAGCTGAAATTTTGTAAGAGAGAAAATAGTTTCTAAATGAAAGTAACTAAATATTCAGAAAAGAAAAATGGTAGTGTTTGTACAGGGGGTTAAAAAGATATGGATGAATAAATTATTGTAACAAAGTTCTTTTTTTTGCTGATTTTCGACTTATTTAAAATAAAATATTATTTTTAAAGCCCTCTAGAGGCTTAACTAAGCTATGTTGTATATAGATAAGTTGGGTCTTGCGTTGTACACGTCATTTCTGGACACTCTGTATATCATAAAATAAAAACAATATTAATACAAATAATGGGATTAAATTAATGGATAGAAAATAACAAATCGTTTCAAATGAACCCAAACTCGACTTATTTCTCTCCAACGGTTATCGAAATATCTTGATTTTTAGCAAAAAAAAATGGCGGTTATTTGACATTTGACAGTTTATAACCTATCTTTTTTATTTTTTAACATAAACATATTTATCGTGCTTGGTATTAAATGAAAGCATTCTTGATTCTTATTAAGATCTTTTCAATATTTATCAAAAAATCGTTTTATTTAATTTTGACATTTGACGGCTTCTAACCTAACTTTTTTACTTTTTAACTCAAATATATCATGTTTGGCATCAAATGAAAGCATTTTTGATTTTTATTAAGATGATCTTAATATTTATCAAAAAATCATTATATTTAATTTTGACATTTGACAGTTTTTAACCTAACTTTATTATTTTTTAACCCAAATATATCATGTTTGACATCAAATGAAAGCATTTTTGATTCATATTAAGATTTCAATAGATTTCAATATTTATCAAAAAATCGTTATATTTACCTCTCTCGACCTCTCTCAATCTCGATTAGTCTTAATAAGGATCAATTTAGAAAATTTTTTTAGTTATAACGCTGTTTTTTTTAACGTTAATGGATAGAAAATTAAAATACTTTAAAATGAATCCAAACTTCACTTATTTATCTCCTATCGTTATAGAGATATATTAATTTTTAACAAAACAAAATGGCGGTTATTTGACATTTGACAGTACCTATTTTTTTTTTATTTTTTAACGTACACATATCGTATTTGATATCAAATGAGAGCATTTTTGATTCATATTAAGATCATTAAATTTCAATAGTAATGAAAAGATCATTATGTTTAATTTTGACATTTGACAGTTTATAACCTAACTTTTTTATTTTTAAACCCAAATATATCATGTTTGGTATCAAATGAAAGCATTTTCGATTCTTATCAACATTATTTCAATTTTTATCAAAAAATCGTTGTATGTAATTTTGACATTTGACAGTTTATAACCTAACTTTTTTATTGTTTAACCCAGATATATCATGTTTGGTATGAAATGAAAGCATTTTTGATTCTTATTAAGATCATTTCAATATTTATCAGATAATCGATATATTTAATTTTGACATTTGACAGTTTCTAAACTAATTTTTTCACTTTTTAACCAAAATATATCATGTTTGGCATCAAATAAAAGCATTCTTAATTTTTTTCAAGATAATTTCAATATTTATCAAAAAATCGTTATATTTAATTTTGACATGAAGTCTAGGCATCAACTTGACCAACAAATATGTCCACCCAGATTAATTCAACAGTGTGATTGTTTGATACAATCAACAGTCGTATTTGTTTCTTAATAAGGATCAATTTAGAAAAATTTTGTTGTTATAAAGCTGTTCTTTTTTTAACGTTAATGGATAGAAAATTAAAAATCCTTTAAAATGAATCCAAACTTGGCTTATTTATCTCCGATCGTTATAGAGATATATTAATTTTCAGCAAAACAAAATGGCGGTTATTTGACATTTGACAGTTTATAACCTAACTTTTTTATTTTTAAACCCAAATATATCATGTTTAGCATCAAATGAAAGCATTTTTCATTCTTATTAAGATCATTTCAATATTTATCAAAAAATCATTATATTTAATTTTGACATTTGACAGTTTTTAACCTAACTTTATTATTTTTTAACCCAAATATATCATGTTTGGCATCAAATGAAAGCATTTTTGATTCATATTAAGATCATTTCAATATTTATCAAAAAATCGTTATATTTACCTCTCTCAATCTCGATTAGTCTTAATAAGGATCAATTTAGAATTTTTTTTTAGTGTTAACGCTGTTCTTTTTTTAACGTTAATGAATAGAAAATTAAAAATCCTTTAAAATGAATCCAAACTTCACTTATTTATGTCCGATCGTTATAGAGATATATTAATTTTTAGCAAAACAAAATGGCGGTTATTTGACATTTGAGAGTTTATAACCTATCTTTTCTTTATTTTTTAAAGTACACATATCGTATTTGATATCAAATGAGAGCATTTTTGATTCATATTAAGATCATTTCAATTTTAATGAAAAGATCGTTATGTTTAATTTTGACATTTGACAGTTTATAACCTAACTTTTTTATTTTTAAACCCAAATATATCATGTTTGGTATCAAATGAAAGCATTTTCGATTCTTATCAACATTATATCAATTTTTATCAAAAAGCCGTTTTACGTAATTTTGACATTTGACAGTTTATAACCTAACTTTTTTATTTTTAAACCCAAATATATCATGTTTGGTATCAAATGAAAGCATTTTCGATTCTTATCAACATTATATCAATTTTTATCAAAAAGCCGTTTTACGTAATTTTGACATTTGACAGTTTATAACCTAACTTTTTCATTGTTTAACCCAGGTATATCATGTTTGGTATCAAATGAAAGCATTTTTGATTCTTATTAAGATCATTTCAATATTTATCAGATAATCGATATATTTAATTTTGACATTTGACAGTTTCTAAGCTAATTTTTTCACTTTTTAACCAAAATATATCATGTTTGGCATCAAATAAAAGCATTTTTAATTTTTTTCAAGATAATTTCAATATTTATCCAAAAATCGTTATATTTAATTTTGACATGAAGTCTAGGCATCAACTTGACCAACAAATATGTCCACCCAGATCAATTCAACAGTGTGATTTTTTGATTTATCTCGACCTCTCTTAACCTCGATTAGTCGGATACAGTCGTATTTGTTTCTTAATAAGGATCAATTTAGAAAAATTTTGTTGTTATAAAGCTGTTCTTTTTTTAACGTTAATAAATAGAAAATTAAAAATCCTTTAAAATGAATCCAAACTTGGCATATTTATTTCCGATCGTTATAGAGATATATTAATTTTTAGCAAAACAAAATGGCGGTTATTTGACATTTGACAGTTTATAACCTATCTTTTTTTTTATTTTTTAACGTACACATATCGTATTTAATATCAAATAAGAGCATTTTTGATTCATATTAAGATCATTTCAATATTAATGAAAAGATCGTTATGTTTAATTTTGACATTTGACAGTTTATAACCTAACTTTTTTATTTTTAAACCCAAATATATCATGTTTGGTATCAAATGAAAGCATTTTCGATTCTTATTAACATTATATCAATTTTTATCAAAAAGCCGTTGTATGTAATTTTGACATTTGACAGTTTATAACCTAACTTTTTCATTGTTCAACCCAGATATATCATGTTTGGTATGAAATGAAAGCATTTTTGATTCTTATTAAGATCATTTCAATATTTATCAGATAATCGATATATTTAATTTTGACATTTGACAGTTTCTAAACTAATTTTTTCACTTTTTAACCAAAATATATCATGTTTGGCATCAAATAAAAGCATTTTTAATTTTTTTCAAGATAATTTCAATATTTATCAAAAAATCGTTATATTTAATTTTGACATGAAGTCTAGGCATCAACTTGACCAACAAATATGTCCACCCAGATTAATTCAACAGTGTGATTGTTTGATACAATCAACAGTCGTATTTGTTTCTTAATAAGGATCAATTTAGAAAAATTTTGTTGTTATAAAGCTGTTCTTTTTTTAACGTTAATGGATAGAAAATTAAAAATCCTTTAAAATGAATCCAAACTTGGCTTATTTATCTCCGATCGTTATAGAGATATATTAATTTTCAGCAAAACAAAATGGCGATTATTTGACATTTGACAGTTTATAACCTAACGTTTTTATTTTTAAACCCAAATATATCATGTTTGGTATCAAATGAAAGCATTTTCGATTCTTATTAAGATCATTTCAATATTTATCAGATAATCGATATATTTAATTTTGACATTTGACAGTTTCTAAACTAATTTTTTCACTTTTTAACCAAACTATATCATGTTTGGCATCAAATAAAAGCATTTTTAATTTTTTTCAAGATAATTTCAATATTTATCAAAAAATCGTTATATTTAATTTTGACATGAAGTCTAGGCATCAACTTGACCAACAAATATGTCCACCCAGATTAATTCAACAGTGTGATTGTTTGATACAATCAACAGTCGTATTTGTTTCTTAATAAGGATCAATTTAGAAAAATTTTGTTGTTATAAAGCTGTTCTTTTTTTAACGTTAATGGATAGAAAATTAAAAATCCTTTAAAATGAATCCAAACTTGGCTTATTTATCTCCGATCGTTATAGAGATATATTAATTTTCAGCAAAACAAAATGGCGATTATTTGACATTTGACAGTTTATAACCTAACGTTTTTATTTTTAAACCCAAATATATCATGTTTGGTATCAAATGAAAGCATTTTCGATTCTTATTAAGATCATTTCAATATTTATCAGATAATCGATATATTTAATTTTGACATTTGACAGTTTCTAAACTAATTTTTTCACTTTTTAACCAAACTATATCATGTTTGGCATCAAATAAAAGCATTTTTAATTTTTTTCAAGATAATTTCAATATTTATCAAAAAATCGTTATATTTAATTTTGACATTTGACAGTTTATAACCTAACTTTTTTATTTTTAAACCCAAATATATCATGTTTAGCATCAAATGAAAGCATTTTTCATTCTTATTAAGATCATTTCAATATTTATCAAAAAATCGTTATATTTAATTTTGACATTTGACAGTTTCCAACCTAACTTGTTTATTTTTTTATCCAAGTATATCATGTTTGGTATCAAATGAAGGCATTTTTGACTCTTATTACGATCATTTCAATGTTTATCAAAAAATCGATATATTTAATTTTAACATTTGACAGTTTCCAACCTAACTTGTTTACTTTTCAACCCAAGTATATCATGTTTGGTATCAAATTAAAGCATTTTTGATTCTTATTAGAATCATTTCAATATTTATCAATAAATCATTATGTTTAATTTTGCAGAAGGCTGTGATTGACCGAGTTTAACCGTGTGTTTCTCAAACCGGAATGTTTCTAGATATTTTAATTTTCTTAATTCAAGATGGCCGAAAACAAAACACTGATTAATTATATTACTGATTAAATATACTTGTAAAAATGAGTTTTAAGATAGATACGGGGTGTGATACATCAAATTAGGTTAAAATTTTCTAATCAATACGAAAATCTATAATTTTTAAATTATAAAAATGAAGTAAAAAAAAGTAGCTAAGGAATTTTAAATAAAATTACCATATAAAAAGTATTCAAGAGGTGTGTTATGGAGAGCAAAACAATCCAATGGCATTTAATGTTGGAAAATACATAAATACGGGTTTAAATCAACTACAAATACAGGTGTTCTATATCGAACGATTCCACATAAATTAATTGATTACTAAATAAGTGAGGGAGATCTTATTAATATTAATAAATTTGAGGCGAAGATTTAAATTTATTATTTTTTTGAGAAATTTATGAATTATTAATTTGTACATTCGGAAGTAATAATCCGCATTGGATGTTGAATCGGTTTAGAATTGAGCCAACCTTCAGCGTGCAAGAACCGCAACTGTGGGGGAAACTGAAAACTATATAAGAACCAACGATATTGGGCGAGGCCCGTTTATCGACTTGTTTTTCTTCGTTGTGTCCACCAAGATGCAATTAATATTCGTAAGTATCATTTTTATTAATTATGATTAATAATTAAATTGATTAATTTTATTTTTCATAATAAATATTATCTTATTTGATATAAATATAACTTTTTAAATATCAAGGTCTTAAGTTGCACTTTATAAATTAATAACCTTGAAGACTTTTATTTCTTATTTTCACTTTTTTCCATTTATTTCTTCTTTTTTTAGATACTCTTAGTGTTTGTGCCAATAATTTTGGCTCAACAATACACCACCCCAGTTCCAATTTTGAAGCAAATTAATAAACACAACGAAGATGGGTCTTATAGTTACGGTTATGAAGGGGCTGATGGCTCGTATAAGATCGAAACTAAATACCCGAATGGAGAGGTTTATGGGAAATATGGTTATATAGATGATCAAGGAAAATTGCGCGAGGTTGAATATGGAGCCACTCGAAGAGGATTTGAACCAGCCGGGCAAGACATCACGGTGGCTCCACCTACTTTAACTAATAATCAACAAGCTTTGAGGCCGTTAGCGCCGAATGAAGAGGATGATGGGCAATATCGCGAAGATCCCGCTGCTTATTACAAGAATGATGCTTTTAATTCTGAAAATAGCGTCAATAATAATAATGTTTATAGCAATAGGCCGAGTTATCAAAGCTTTCAGAGTCAAAATTACCAATCTCAACCGGTTTATACTAATACTAAGCAAGATTATCAAGAACCTAGTTATCAACAACCGAGTTATCAGCAATCTAATTATCAGCAAAGTAGTTATCAACAACCCAGTTATCAACAACCGAGTTATCAGCAATCGAATTATCAACAACCGAGTTATCAGCAATCGAATTATCAGCAACCGAGTTATCAGCAATCAAATTATCAACAACCGAGTTATCAACAAAACACTTATCAACAACCTTATCGACCTCAATCTCATTTTAATTTTAATAGCCAACCTCAAGTTTCTCAACCTCATCCTTTAACAGGTGTTGATTACGCCAGTGGAAGTTACTCCGTTAGTTATTAATAAGAATTATTTGTGTATTTTTAATTATGAGGAGGGTTAATGTAAAAAAAAATGACAAAAAAAAACTAGTCTATAATAAAAATAAACATCCCAAGACTTATCTCCATTAATCTAATCACTTATTCATGTTAATTTTAAGGTTATGCCAATAATAATAAGGAGTTGTGTATGTATATACTTAAATAATAAAGATATTTATGTTATTATCAAAAAAATTGTGTTGTAACTTTGAAAATGAATAAAGAAAATGTGATAATAAATAATTCTTCTCTTTGTTTCGATTTGCTTCGATGTATAAGATAAAATTGGTTCTTCTGAAAGGTCGTTTTAAGATTGGAATGTCTCGTTCGATATCCTGTACGCACTTAAAACGGCCAGCTTATAACTTATAGCACAAGAACAAGGAAGGGTGGAGTCGAAAACAACCTTGAATCGGAATTCCAACGATCTGGTGACAAATAAAATCAATTCATTACTAATTTAGTTCGATTCAAAATCAGGATGGAAACGTTTCTAAAAAAAGAAAGTTTATTTAATCGAGGGTTGAATTGGAAATTTCAAACGAGAATCGCGTGCATGCTAAATAGCCATTTTTATTATTTAAGGTTCTTGTTTTATACATAATAAGTTCGGACACAATGCGTGGACAAAGTCACGCTCCGTTTGGTGTGGGTATCGTGTAGTTGAAAGAAAACGTTCTTTCGCTTACTCAACGTTGTATCGCGATCGGGAGACAGTGTGTTATGTAAAAGAGTTTTACTTTTGTTGGGTATTTTTAGATTACGTTAACTGGGGTGAAACTAATTTTGAAATAAATCCAACTAAATTATCCGAAAAAATCAAGGTTACATCGAAAATAGAACAAATTAAAACGAAAAAATCAATTTTAAGTTAACTTCGTAGATATTAATTTGTCTAAATGATTTATATGAAACCTAAATTGTTCAAAATCATACAAAACTGCGTCTAATGAAGATTAAAATAAACCTATAATAATGCAAAATTGTTCAAAATGATTGAAAATTAGTTGATGATGTTTGAAAATGTGTCAAAATGACTTTTAACCATTCCAAGTTGTTCAAAATTATATAAAACTGCGTCTAATGATGATTAAAACTAACCTATAACAATGCAAAATTGATCAAAATGATTGTAAATTGGTTGATGATGTTTGAAAACTTGTTTGAATAATTGAAAAATGATTTATATTAGTGATGGAACGGATGGTGATTTTGCGAAAAACCGGATATCCGGCATATCTATAAGCCATTATGACATATTAAGATATGTCAACTTATTTAATTTTCATATTTTACTATTTTTTTCAATATTGACGAATCTGGGAGCAAATATACAAGAGATCAATATTGTTAAGAATAAGATTAGCTACAACTTTCGTTCCAAAAGTTTTTTTATAACATGATCCGATTTCCAAGTGTTAGCATTAACAATTTGTAGAACAGCGAAATTCATAAAATTTTCATATTTTCGTATTTTTCTCGATATTGATGTATTTGAGAGCAAATATACAAGAGAGCAATATTGTTAAGAATAAGATTAGCTACAACTTTCGTTCCAAAAGTTTTTTTATAACATGCTCCGATTTCCAAAAGGTTACCATTAAGAGCAAGTAAAACAACAAAATTCATACAATTTTAGCATTTTTGTGTTTTCTCGATATTGACACATCTGAGAGCAAAAGTGAAAGAGAACAATATTGTTAAGAATAAATTTTGCTACAATTTTTGTTCTAAAAGTATATTTGTAACATGCTTCAATTCCCGAATGTTACCATTAGCTAATAGTAAAACAAGGAAATTCATCAAATTTTCGTATTTTCCTCAATATTGACGAATCTGAGAGCAAATATACAAGAGAGCAATATTGTTAAGAACAAAATTTGCTACAACTTTTGTTATAAAAGTTTTTTGATAACATGCTTCGATTCCCGAATGATACCATTAGTTAATAGTAAAACAAGGAAATTCATCAAATTTTCGTATTTTTCTCAATATTGACGAATCTGAGAGCAAATATACAAGAGAGCAATATTGTTAAGAAGAAAATTTGCTACAACTTTTGTTATAAAAGTTTTTTGATAAGACTAAGATATAACGATGCAAAATTGTTAAAAGTTAAAAAGAAAAAAATCATTTTAAGCTAACTTCACAGATATTAATTTGTCTAAATGATTTATATCCAACCTAAATTCTTCAAAATCATATAAAACTGCGTCTAATGATAATTAAAACTAACCTATAACAATGCAGAATTGTTCAAAATGACTGAAAAGTGGTTGATAATATTTAAAAACTTGTCTAAATGATTGTAAAATGATTTTTATGCATTCCAAGTTGTTCAAAATCATATAAAATTGCATCTAATGTTGATTAAAGCAAACCTATAACGTTGCAAAATTGCTCAAAATCATTGAAACTTGATTGACAATGTTTGGAAACTTGTCTAAATGATTGCAAAATGATTTATATCCATTCAAATTTGTTCAAAACCACATAAAATTGCATCTAACGATGATTAAAGCAAACCAATAACGATGCAAAATTGTTCAAAATGATTGAAACTTGGTTGATAAGGGTTGGAGACTTTATATCCACTCCAAGTAATCCAAAATCATATAAAACTGCATATAATGCCGTTTAAAACCAACCTATAACGATGCAAAATTGTTCAAAATGATTGAAACTTATATGAAGGAAATTATTTTATATTAAACTTCGTACTTGTTTGTATTTTAATGTCTATTGGTACCGGTTTCGACTTTTAAGTCATCATCAGCCAAAATCTATGTAAGCAGACACAAAAAACCATCACATCAATTGAACTAAATGAACAAATCGTTATAAAAATAATATAACTTACGTCAAAATATGAAGAAAATGTTAAGTTTGAAAATATAAAAGTAACACATATGATTTAAAAATGAATAAAACAATATTAAATAATATTAAAATCAGTCAAAATAACTATGTTATAAATTAAACTTGGTTGGTAATGTCTGGAAAATTGTCAAAATGATTGCAAAATGATTTATATTCATTCCAATTTGTTTAAAATCGTATAAAACTGCATCTAACGATGATTAAAACGAACCTATAACGATGCAAAATTTGTCAAAATGATTGAAACTTGGTTCGTAATGTTTGGAAACTTGTCTAAATGACTGCAAAATGATCTATATCAATTCAAAGTTGTTCAAAAACATATAAAACTGCGTCTAACGATGATTAAAACAAACCTATAATGATGCAAAATTGTTCAAATTGATTGGTAAACTTGTCAAAATGGTTGTAAAATGATTTATAGCTATTCCAAATTGTTCAAAACCATATGAAATAGCATCTAATGTCGTTTAACACAAACCTATAACGTTGCAAAATTGTTCAAAATGATTCAAACTTGGAATGTGATGTTTGGAAACTTGTCTAAATGATTGCAAAATGATTTATAGCTATTCCAAACTGTTCTGTTTCTTTCTAATACGGGGGAGGGAGTGTCTGTTATAGCCGAAAGTCCATTATACTATAAAAATATGTTTCTCAATGCGGCATTTGGGTTGGTATGAAAAATTCAATACTCAATAACATTTTTTTCTATCAACACAAAATAAAAAACAAGAAAATAATAATACAGGGTTGGGTTGGGTTGGGTTCTTTTGAATAACTCAACAATCAGCTGCCAAATTGCTATGTTACGGTATTTTTTGACAACAGAACTTGAAAAAAATGACATGGAGGACTACTGGTTCCAGCAAGATGGTGTAACATACCATCCTGCTTGATTACCATGTTTCCAAATCGATGGGAGCAAGGTTTATGTCAACAAGCCAGACATACTTGAGCAACTTAAGGCCAACATACGCCAAGAAATCGCCGAAATAACACCCGAAACACTCGCAAAAGGGCCGATTTTGTGGTGACAGCTGGGAGAAGCCACCTATTAGACATCATTTTCAAAAAATGACAAAACAAATTGTACAACTTCAAACCTACGTTGCAAAATTGTTCAAATTGATTGAAAATTGGTTGGTAATGTTTAGAATCATGTCTAAATGATTGCAGAATGATTTATATCTAATCTAAGTTGTTTAAAATCATATAAATCTGTATCTAACGATGTTTAAAATAAACCTATGATGATGTAAAATTGTTCAAAATGATTAAAAATTGGTTGGAGATGTTTGGAAACTTGTCTAAATGATTGCAAAATGATTTATATTCATTCCAAGTTATTCAAAATCATATAAAACTGCATCTAACGCTGTTCAAAACAAACCTACAACGTTGCAAAATTGATCAAAACGATTAAAAATTGGTTGGATATGTTTGGAAACTTGTCTAAATGATCAAAATCATATAAAATTGCATCTAATGATGTTTCTAACAGCGTTAGAGTGTTGTATATTTTTATTGAACTAAAACTAGAACTAGCACTAAACCTACCAATTTTTTATCATTGATTCTACCGTTATTTGGCCAGAATATGTTGGCAAATAAATATAATTAATAAATGTGTCAACCACTCCTTATTATTTTATAACATTAAATGAAATGGTAATGAAAAGGAAAAAACTTAAGAGATTCGAGAAAATAACTTGACATACTTTTAACACCCAAAAAGAAAATTACATAACCTTAAAAATCTAGATCACCTCGTAAATTTTACTAAATCATTATAATTAAAAGATTATTATTATTATAACTAAATAAATAATTTATATAGAATTATTTCTATATAATTAAAAATTCAAATGATTTATTTATTAATAATATTATAATGAAATGGGATCGATAAAAATGGAATTGAAAATGTAAGAGTGAAAGGTTCAATATCGGCGAAGAAGTTGAAAACCTCTGGCCAACAAAACCTGTGGCTACTGACTATCCTTGTCCCCTACTAAGTTGGCATTTCGAGATTATAAAAGGCTTGTAGTTACCCCCACGACACCTCAGTGTCGTGCAAAACATACAACAAAATGATATTGATTAAAATCGTAAGTATTTTCAAGTTTTTTTTTAACGAATAATAAGGCTAAGTTAAAATAAGTCCAAATCAATTTGTTGACAATTTTAAAATTGCACCATTTAATTTTTATGATTCTTGAGCATAAATAGTTAAGAAATTCCGCACCCATTTTTATTTTTTATACCCGGTTTAACAATACACTTTCTAAGGCCAATCCCAATTTGTAACAATAGGTTCATCTTGGATCATTTATAATCTAAGAATTTTGAAACTAAAAATAATAATTTCTTTGTATCGGTTTATTGACTTGGTAACTGATTTGTTGAGGAAATGACCTTCTCTGGGCCACCTTCAACATTTAACTCCACCCTGACTCTCAATGCCAACCAGGCGCAGTTAAGATTAAAAATGTTCAGTATTTATAAATAATTCATTCGAAAACAAAGAAAAAAGTAGATCGCAAATGAAGTGAAAGTTTTAATTAATTTATTTGTTATCTTTATTTTTGTAGGCACCAATTTTTGCCGTTTTGGCTATATCTTTAGCTCAAGATTATCAATACGATGCTCCGGTTCGATCAGCACCATCAAGGTTGGAATCATCTGGACCAAAACCGACGCCTGTCCCAATTTTGAAACAAATTAACCGGTAAATATTAAACGTGAACAATTACTTTTCAAAATTTTTTACCTTAAACGTTAAGGTCATCGTCATATTGGATCCTGGTCACAAGGACAATTACGTTCAAATAATTTTTCTTTCATTCAAACTCAGTTTTGAAGAATATAAATCTTTTTTGGATCATAAATAAATATCATTACGAGCAAAGTTAATGATTGAATACTTATCAGAACTCGAAACAATACTTATTGAATTTAGAAACAAACTCAAATTTGATCTACAATAATAAAACTTGTCTAAATCATTGCAAAACGATTTATATCTATTCCAAGTTGTTTAATAACATATAAAACAGCACCTAGTGATGTTCAAAACAAGCCTATAACGGTGCAAAATTTTTCAACGTGACTAAAACTTGGTTGATAATGTTTGAAATGTTGTCTAAATGATTGCAAAATGATTTATAGCTATGCCAGGTTGTTCAAAATAATTACAAACTTGTTGGTGATTTTTGACTCAATATCTAAATGATTAAAAATTGATAAGTAATCATTGAAAGCTTATCCAAATGGTTAAAATCTAGTTGGTTAATATTGAAAACTTGTGTATATCATTGGAAACTGGTTCCTAGCTATACCAGGATGTTCAAAATGATTTAAAACTAGTTGATAACCATTGCAAGCTTGTCTAAATAATTAAATACTATTTGGTGATCATTACAAGTTTGTCTAAATGATTGAAAACGCGTTGTTAATGATTTAGAACTTGCCTAAACGATTAAAATGTGGCTCATAGTTTGACTTAATCGGCGAAAATTGCAAAATTTGAAAGAATTGTTAAATATTTCAAAAAAATTTTTCTCATAAAGTAAAAATGATTTTTCAAAATGGCGTTTTGCATCAAAAAGAGGATGTTATAATTAATAATTGGTGATATTTCTACAAGAATCCTTCAAGAAATTAATTTTATAGCGAATTTTGAAAATTATCGATGAAAATTGCATTTTATCAAAACTTCAAATGCTGTTTTCTCAAAAACTAAAACTTATTCTTCAAAACGGGTTGGTTCATTGGAAAGAGGACACTTTTATTAATACTTTGGGAAATTTTCATACTCATATTCCAAGAAATGGATTTTATACGAATTTTT